>JZKD02S1195876.1:166254-179699 GCA_000966675.3 Picea glauca | reverse complement strand
CCTCTCTGCTAGCTTTGTTGCCCAAAAAGAAGAAGTCCGAAGCCACTAAGTTTGTCAAAAAGCTCGACGATGTTCCTGAGGTAAACCTCCCTCCTGAGGGTCCGATATAGGTCGCCTTGTCCCTGGTAGATCGGGCCCTGATGGGTCAATTCACGGGCCTTTGGCCCTCGCCAAAATCGACAGAAAATTGGGTCGTTAAGAATTGGATTCCGCTGATCAAGAACAAAGTCACCTCGTATTTTCTGGGTAGAGGCTACTTCCTATTCGAGTTCAACACAAAGGAGGACAAAGATATGATCTTCAGGAATGGGCCCTATTTCATGGGACCTCAGGGCCTCTACCTCAATAAATGGACCCCTGACTTTGATCAGGCCGTGGATGTCCCATCGATAGTTCCTGTCTGGGTTCGGCTCCCTAATCTTCCTGTGCACTGTTGGAACTGGGATTCCCTCAAGCACATTGGAGATTCTTTGGGAAAGTTCATTGATAGAGAAAACAACAACGATCAGTATGATTGTGCCCAAATCTGTGTCGAGGTGGACTTAGAGGTGGGACTTCCGGAGGCCATCAAAATAAAGGTTCGCAGTTGGACGCATGTGAAAGTGATAGACTACGAGTAGCTCCCTTTCAAATGTCGTAAATGTCACGTCTATGGCCATTTTGCAAGAGGGTGCTCGAACAAAGGGGAAGCAGAGAAAGGAAAGGAAGATGGTTGGAACCAAGTCAAGAGGTCAAAGACAACTCACAAGAAGACTGGGGCTCAAGGCTCTCAGCCTACCTCCACCCAGAATGATTCTCTACCAAAAAGACAAGGAAATAGGTATGAGCTCTTAAGCTCTACAGAAGAGACTCCTCGGGAAGAAGCTTGGCAGGATAAACCCTCAGAGAAAATGAATTCAGTAGGAACAAGTCCTGAAGAAAGTACCACGACAAGAAATAAGGATAAGAAAACAGAAGCCTCTGAGGAGGAGCATGACTCGGAGGAGTCTCACGAGGATGGAGAAATAAGATAGACGCAGACATCGATAAGAAGATTTGCAAGGGGCCGCAAATCTGCTAGAGAAAAGACAGACCAAGAAACTTATAAAGATAAGCTTCAGGGTAGTCGGCCCACTCTGGATAAACTCCTTGGCAAAAATACGAAGATGATTAAAAATCAAGTGCAAGGCTCCAAGGGAGCCCCTCACCATAAAAATAAATGATGAAGATTGTCTCCTGGAATTGCAGAGGAATGGGGAGCAAAGTGAAAGAAGAAGCAATGAGAAGCCTTATAAGAAGAGAATCCCCAGACATTCTTCTGATTCAGGAGACCAAAATGGAGGACAATGAGTTTATCCAAATCAGTAAAAAAATTTGGAAAGGAAGTAGTGGTCAACCAGTTTCAGCACGGGGAGCCTCTGGGGGACTGGGCTCTCTTTGGAATCCTCTCAAGTATAGGCTGGTCACAGAGCTGCACAACACCCATTGGCTGTTTTTGAAGCTCCAACCTTTGGACTCGAGGGAGGCACTTAGTATTTTCAATGTCTATGTTCCAACAAATATAGGGGAGAAAAGGGAGTGTTGGGACTCCATCAGGCATCTGTCATGTTAGCGTCAGAAGTCACTTATGGATTGCTTGCAGGAGAAGAGCCTGACACCCATCAGTTTAATGTCACGAGTTGTTTATAAGGGGTGATCAAATGGAGATAATGGCTCGAGGAGGTGTCACTCTAACTCAGAGACTGGGTATGGTACATAAAGAACAAAGGAGGTCTGGAATCCTAACTTCATCCAGTGGGTTAATCAAAATATGAGCAGGGGGAAGACTTAGGAGAAAATGAACAAACAGCTCTGGGCATCAGGATTGCAGCGGTTTGTAGGGGAAAAACTCTGAAGGCAGAATCCTCCTGGTTCAGGGATTCAAGAAACTGAATATAAGACTGGACTGGATCCTTCAATTCCAAGTCATTCAACGTTAAAGAAATCACATGAACTGATTAGAGGCTCCGTAACTATTACAGTGATCCATTACATTATCATCCTATAATAGCTACAGCTCGACTGGATACTCCAATTCCGAACTGCTCTAACACAGTGTAAACAAAGACATGAAAGAAACTAGCATTCACAAGGCAAGAAATCTCCAAAGTTCATACATAATCAGATTAACAGCGCTTCATTAAAACTTTACAACCGGGAGCTCTGCTCAACCATCGATCCACCAAAAATGGCAGAAATGCCTACATATACTTGGAACAAAAACACTAGAAGATAAATCGAGACATCACATTGAAGACATTACGTCTTCACATTTACTGCGCATGCAGTCTCTGGACGCCCGTGGACTTTAGTCAGATGCAATTGTGTTCCCAAGGGCCTGCGAATGAAATGACCAGCTTACAGTCATCTCTGGATTTTCCATTTATGGTGGAAAAGATGTCCAACCACCATCAACTGCTGCAATAACCGCTTCACTGAGATCGGGAAAGACCCGACCGACTCTGTATCAACAATACATGGAGACCTTCGTGATGACTAGGAGACTTGACACGAAGTGATGAATAGATGGTGACCAAGAAGGGGTAGTTGGACACACTCGATGCAGATATGGGATGAGGAGAGGCCATGTGGACGGATGGGCAGAGGGAAAACGATAGGGAAAATGTACGTGGCAGGATTCATGAGCTTTGAAGTGTATGAGCCGGGTGGACAAGACACAGGGGCCGGGAAGAGAATATGACTTGGCATGACACAGGGATGGACGTGGCGGCAAGGAGGTGTGATGAGGTTTCGGGCTTTCGGGGATTCAGGATTCGCGAGTTCCTTGCCTACGGGATCCCCGATATCCCGATATGAGATGAGCTCCTCCTCCGGGGAGCTAGCCCCTATCAGCTAGAACAATATCCATGTGACCAACCTCTATGTGATCATAGCTTAAACCCTCCATTGGAGTTTCGGCGTTCATGAGGACACGAGCACGCATAGCGACAGCCTGCCACCTGTAATCCACTTTCTCCTTAGCTCCGTCGGGAAATCGCGTATCGAGATATCGCGATTCCCGCTGTCATGTGCATGGGACTTTCAGTTCCCCGATCCCCGACTCTGCGGGATCTCTTGCCACGTGCCTCATCTGACGGACAACTCTGATTCAGTTGGGAAATCGCGCATCGTGATTCACTCATGTCAGAACTCTCTGTCTACAGAAACTCTGATCCTCCGATGAACTGAAATCCCGACTCTCCTTATGATGTCTAACACGTGTCCCGCCAAGTTCAACGGCTAGGATCCCATCGGTCTTTCGAGACTCGAAAGGTCTCGGCTCTCTTACCCTTTGAAATCCCCATACCACAATTGTTACTAACATTAGGCTCCATGGGGGATAGAGTCGTCCCTGTGATGCTCTAAGAACTCCTTCTGCAGTTCCAGTCGCCTCTCTATTGGGCTATGGAGTCATTATTAGGCCGCAAAAATAAAAATGAACAAAGAAACAAAAGGACAATATTTACAAACAAAAGAGTCATCTGAAACTCAAGAAATTTTTATTTTTAGGAAATGCGCATTCACTGGGCCACTGAAAACTTCTATGCCTTCCAAATCTCGCAACTTGTATGTGTTGTTTGAGAAAACCTCGGAGATTCTGAAAGGCCCAATCCACAGGGCTTCAAACTTTCTGTGTTTTCCCTTATCTTGTTTAGGAGCATCCCATTTCAGTACTAGGTCTCCTATCTAGAATCGCTCCTTCTTGGCTTTCCTGTCGAAAACCTGCTTGATCCTTTGTTGATGGTCCTGAATTCTGTTCACTGTCTGCTCCATAGTCTGCTGGACCTCTACTAGCTGATGAATCCTTCTGATCGTGTCATCAGGCTCCTCCTGATAGTCCTGGAGGAATTTCACTACAGGGATGGCTAGCTGAGAAGGGAAAATGACTTCAGCTCCATAGACTAACTGGAAATGGGACAGACCTGTAGCTCTCTTTGGAGTCACCTGATCAGCCCATAGGGAAAATTTAAGCTTCGATTTCCAAGCCCTTTGGTTGTCTTCCAATAGCCTTTTGATGATTCTTATTAAACTTTTGTTGGAGGACTCTGCTAAACCATTGCCTTGTGGGTAATACGGGGTGGAGTGAATCAAATGAATCCCGAACTGCTCACAAAACTTTGCCAATGGGTCAGACCTGAAAGCGACTGCATTATCAGTGACAATCTTATTTGGACAGTCGAACCTTGTGATGAGGTCCTCCAAGAATATGATGATTACCTTGTGAGAAGCACTCCTGGTGGGAACAACTTCAATCCACTTGGTAAAGAAATCTGTAGCAGTCAGGATCCACCTGTGATGCCCACTACAGGGAGGGTGAATTTCTCCAATGAAATCTAGGCCCCACTGCTGAAAAGGCCCTGAAACCACCACCAGATTTAACGATAGAGACCAGAGCTGCTGCTTTCCTGCAAATTTTTGACATTTGATGCAGGATCTGACCCTTTTTCAGGCATCAGTAAATACGGTAGGCCAGTAATACCCAACCCTGAGGATTTTGTGGGCTGTGGCTCTCCAGAAATAGTGCCCTCCACATAGACCGCTGTTAAATTCGGCCATGATCATCTCAGCCTCTGGTGGACTAAGGCATTTTAAAAGCACTCCCACGGGGTCTTTCCAATATAACACTTGATCGATTAGGCAGTACCTGACTGCTTTGAGATTTAGAGCTCTTGCTTTGCTTTTTTGCAGGCCGTCTGGAGGTCGCATCTCCTGCAAAAAGTATATGACATCCTTATACCAAGGACATTGAGCCAATGGGGGTTCCTTTTGATGATCTATGTCAGATAGTCGATCCTGCCGAATACCCGAGAATTCATTGATGAAACTTATCCCCAAAGCTTGGCAATTTCCTTCAGCCAGAAGCTTGGCTAAACCTTTCCCTTTGATCAATTTGGTGGGCCTTATTTCCAGGTCGAACTCTAGGATTTTGGCTATCCATTTGTTCCTTCTTCCGTCTATGTCAGGATGAATAAGAATATCTTTAACAACAGCCGAGGGGACGTAGGCGATGATTTTTGACTGCATGATGTAGGTTCTGAAGGCTTTGAGAGCTTTCATTAGAGCATAAGCTTGCTTCTCCATAGTGTCATACCTGACTTCGGCATCCCTCAATGCTCGGTTGAAGTAAGAAATAGGCTATTCTAACCCACTGTTATATGTCTGTTATAGAACAACAACTACTGTGTCAGGCGAGGCAAAGGAGAAAATAAGGAAATCCTTTGAGTAGTCAGGAATGATAAGCACAGGAGCTTCAGTCAGGGCTTTCTTGATTTTTTCAAAGGAACGCCACGATTGAGGGGTCCACCTTAATTCATTCTCTTTCTTTAGCATGCCTGATATCAGCTTTACCTCCTCAGCAAAGTTAGGCACAAACCTCCTTAGGAAATTAATTTTACTGAGGAATGATTGGACCTCCTTCCTAGATCTCGGGATTGATAAGGCTTTTATCGCCTCAACTTTGTTGGGATCAATCCTGACTCCTTCTGTTGATACTATGTGGCCAAGTAGCTTTCCTTCGCTCATGGAAAACAAAGATTTCTTGGGATTTAATGAAATGCCAAACTTTCTACATTTAAGGAAAAATTTCCTGAGATGACAACAATGCTCTTTATCAGATTTTGAAAATACTGTGATGTCATCCAGATAAACGACCACAAATTTATCTCTTTCCCCATCGAAAGCTATGTCCATGGCATGCTGGAATGTCGCCCCTGCATTCATTAGTCTGAATGGCATCTTGGCATACATGAATGTGCCCCACGGAGTGGTGAATTTTGTCTTCTCTCTGTCTTCAGGCAGAACAGAGACCGGATTCTAGCCAGAGGAAACCATCAATCATGGACATCCTGGAAGCTCCTGCTACCCTCTATAGTATATGTTCCATCTTTGGCAAGGGGTAGTTATCCTTCCGTGAACTCGTGTTCAGGTTTCTGAAGTCTACACAGAGTCGTATTTCTCCATTCTTTTTCCTTACTGGCACCAAGTTGGCCACCCACTCTGAATATATCAGTGGAACGATGATCTGATCTTGAAGCAGCTTCTTCACTTCCTTCTCCATGATAGGCAGCAGCATGGGATTTATCTATCTCAGCTTCTGCCTGAATGGCTTTGCTGCCTCCTTTAGTGGGATCTTATGCTCGATGATAGAGGTGTCATAGGTTTTGAGGTCTTCATAGGTCTAGTCGAAAACATCAGCAAATTCCCTCAAAAGTCCATTGTATTCAGACCTCTGCTCCTTTGTCAGACCTATTGACAATTTGACATACTTGGGCTTACTCTCGGTTCCAATGTTGCACTGAATAGTATCCACGTCCTCCTCTGAGGCTTGTCCTTTCACTGACACATCATTTCTATCAAAAAGCCTTTCCAAAGGAACCAGTCCTCTGGGAATATGCTTGTTGGGCAGCTGTACAATGTCACGCCCTGCAATCTTACTCAGAAAATTACCCTCATCGAACTCTTCCTCCGAGACGACGTCTTGGTCTTTGTGCATTTCTGAAAATTCCTCAACAGTATCCAAGAACTTCTTGATTTCAAGATCATCCTCGAATACCTTCCAATGTTTGACGTTGTCAGGTATGGAGGGCCTGTATTTCACTTCCACATCATACCTTAGTTTGGGCGGCAAGGGTACCTTGAAATTGCTAGCTGATGTAGCCAAAGAATCTACCATGTTGTTCTCCTCTCTTGGGATGAACGAAATGTTAAATGCTGAGAAGAAACTATCAACTAGGTCCCATACCTCATTTTTGTAGCTTCTAAGTCGAGGATGCTTGGCTTGATAAACGTTCTTTACCTGCTGAACTACCAACTCAGCATCTCTGAACACTGCTACCTCATGTATTCCCATTTCCCTCGCAGCTCTTAATCCCAGAACAAGAGCCTCATACTCTGCCACATTATTTGTAGCTTCAAATTCTAATTTGTATGCCAGAGATATGGTTTCCTGAGCAGGTGACACGGAAACCACCCCAGCTCCAGCGCCTTCCCTGGAAGAGGCTCCATAAAAGAACAGTTTCCAGATGGGGGTGATGGAAGGAGGAAGTTTAGGGGAAATGATGGCTTGCTTTCTGAGTTTAAGAGGAGGTTCAGGAGAATGAGTGAGTTGGAGCACACTGGAACCTAAATCAGTGTCTAAAGAGAAAATGGGATGGTTGGTAGGGTTGGCCTCATCACTGATTATGTAGGCCACTTGGGCTTCTCTGTATAGTCTTCTATGCTCTCCTCCAAAGACTGGGATAGTAGCATATGTGAGGTCCATCTGCAGGGTTCCCCCCAGTCTTTTTATCCAAGATCTTGATAATAGCATACCGAACTTGGGGGGAACGTCAACTACTACAATATCCATGACCACACTCTTCATGGGCAGCTGAAACAAGGTCACAACCAGGTCTTTGATCACTCCAAGACAATGGACTCTTCTGGAGTCAAAGGAATAGAGGTCATGATAGGCTCGGGTAACTTCTAGTCCTAACTCTTCCATGACAGTTTTGGACATGAGGTTATGTGAGGCCCCTGAATCCATCAAGAAGTTGTGAAGCACTTTGTCATGTATGTTCAAGGAGGTGTAGAAGGGAGGGTATGAATCATCTCTGTCTTAGACCATGGGACCTAGGACAACAACTGGCTTTTCATCTTGGAGGTTTATGGAATCTGCAGGAAGACTTGAGGCTTTAGACTATAAGAGCTCAGAGAAGCGCTTCTTGAATTGATCATGTTTAATCAACTCAGTGAGGGGCACAGGGATCCTGATATTTTGGATCTCATGCTCAAAGTTAAAATATGTATGCTTTGGAATCTCTTTTACTTCAGGAACATGATTATGGACAACAAGAGAGAGGGGTTGGGCCTTCTTACCTCTGTGACCATCTGCTGCTGCGTTAGAAGGCCTTTCTGCTCTAGTGGACTGCTCAGGAATATCAGGTGTTGTTGTCTTTCTATCAGACCTTAGGTTGTACCTGCCTCGACTGCCGCTATCCTTGTCTCCCTTGCTCCATTCATTTAGCTAACTATCCATGAGATACTCCTCGTAAGATATTTGAGTGAGATGAGGAAAAGGAGGAGTGTCTTATAAGCAGTGAATTTCAGGGTCAAGCTCATCTGTTTCTCTTTCTTCCTCATCGACCACGAAGTTGTTCTGAAAAGGGGTCTGAATTCTCTGGTCTTCTCTGTCTTTTTGTTTCCTCAGGAAGGCCCGTGGCCCATGGTTATCAGCTCGTCTGAAACTTCTATTATCAGCGTTCTGGGGATTTTTGTATATGGGCTTCCCCTCTAATTCCAACCTTTCTATCTTGGCAGCGAGTGATTTTAGCGTTCTAGTTGTCTCATCTGCCTGAAATGGCAGGGGAGAAGAACTAGATGAGGTAGCTTCAAGCCTCTGCCTGGATATGTTCCTACCAGTGACATGCTTGAGTCGATCAACAACCAATATATTAGACTCTACTTCCACGGTTGGATCCTGCATCTGAGCCAGAGTAGTGGCTCTTCTTTCCCTCAACAAGGGACAAAAATTGGGATCAAAGGCGCTAGCGTAAGTAATCTTTGCAGAGGCTTCAGAGGGTTTTATCTCAACAGGGATTTTGTTGTACAATTTATTAAATCTCTTGGATAAATCAGAGACAGACTCTCCTTCCTTTCTCTTCAAAGAACCAAACTCTGTCATGTAATACATGAAGTCTTTCTTATCTCCCCACTGTCTTAAAAAGGAATTATCTAAAGCTTCAATCCCATCAATGGATCCAGGAGGCAGGGCCTTGAACCATTTTCTAGCCTCTCCCTGGAGACTGTGGACAAAAATCCTCATCCATACGTCTGCATGCATGATGACATTGTCATTTATGACACTGTAAAAGGATTCTAGGTGCTCATCTGCAGTTACATCCCCCTCACCCGTGAATTTGGGTAGCTGTTTGAGGTAACCATCTGCTGGGAGGGCGTTGAGAGGTTGCGGTAGCACGAGGGGAGCATACCTAGCGGTTATAATGGCCTCCATCCTGGTCATAGTGGGATTAGCACCGGCCATAGGAATGTTAGGTGGAGGAGAGCTGGGAGGAAAAGGAGTTCGCGAAGGGGCTAGCGGGAGTAAATCTCGGAGTGGGGTGGGAAACAAGAGATGATTCAAGGAACAGGCTACCGAGCTCCAGTCGACAGGTTCTCCTCCCTGTGTAGGAGTGGGGAAATATTCTGAGGTCGTGGGTCTATGCTAAGGTACAACTTCAAAGGAGAGGGGAGTGGCAAAGTTTTGTCCTTCTGGTCCCAGACCAGGAGAGGAAAACTCAACAGGAACACTCCCAAAATTTAAGAAATGGGGAACTGCAGAGAGAAGCCTGTCAAATAACCCAGGAGGAGAAAAAGGAGCTCCAACAGAAGGCTATGGTGGATTACTTGGCTTGGTGATGGACGCTTCTTCTTCAGAGGCCTTTCCCTTTCTGAGCACCGCCTCTAGATCTGTTTCAGGCGTAGCTAGAGGCAGCTATGGGTGAGACCGCGTATGCCTGCCTCTGAAAGCCACAATTAACAGAGCAAGTTCTCCCCAGCGGAGTCATCACAATGGAGTCACCAGGTGCAAATTAGCAATCTTGAAAGGCTCCGATGATCCGATGCACCTCCGGATTTAGAGGCTGAATGTCGTTCTACCCAGGGAAAATTTTCAGTTCTGTCCCTGGCAACGACACCAGAAATGTTAGCGTCGGAAGTCACTACTGGATTGCTTTCAGGAGCAGATCCTGACACCCATCAGTTTAATGTCACGAGTTGTTTATAAGGGGTGATCAAATGGAGATAATGGCTCGAGGAGGTGTCACTCTAACTCGGAGACTGGTTCTGGTACATAAAGAACAAAGGAGGTATGGAATCCTAACTTCAGCCAGTGGGTTAATCAAAAGATGGGCAGGGGGAAGACTTAGGAGAAAATGAACAAACAACTCTGGGCATCAGGCTTGCAGTGGTTTGTAGGGGAAAAAATCTGAAGGCATAATCCTCCTGGTTCAGGGCTTCAAGAAACTGAATATAAGACTTGACTGGATCCTCCAATTCCAAGTCATTCAGCGTTAAAGAAATCACATGAACTGATTAGAGGCTCCGTAACTATTACAGTGATCCATTACAGCATCATCCTATAATAGCTACATCTTGACTAGATCCTCCAATTCCGAGCTGCTCTAACGCAGTGTAAACAAAGACATGAAAGAAACTGGCATTCAGAAGGCAAGAAATCTCCAAAGTTCATACATAATCAGATTAACAGTGCTTCATTAAAACTTTACAACCGGGAGCTCTGCTCAACCATCGATCCTCCAAAAATGGCAGAAATGCCTACATATACTTGGAACAAAAACACTGGAAGCTAAATCGAGACATCGCATTGAAGACATTACGTCTTCACATTTACTATGCATGCAGTCTCTGGACACCCATGGACTTTAGTCAGATGCAGTCGTGTTCCCAAGGGCCTGAGAATGAAATGACCAGCTTACAGTCATCTCTGGATTTTCCATTTATGGTGGAAAAGATGTCCAACCACCATCAACTGCTACAATAACTGCTTCACTGAGATCGGGAAAGACCCGACAGAATCTGTATCAACAGGACATGGAGACCTTCGTGATGATTGGGATACTTGACATGAAGTGATGAACGGATGGTGACCAAGCAGGGGTAGTTGGACACGCTCGATGCAGATATGGGATGAGGAGAGGCCATGTGGACGGATGGGCAGAGGGAAAACGACAGGGAAAATGTACGTGGCAGGATTCATGAGCTTTGAAGTGTACAAACCGGGTGGACAAGACACAGGGGCCGGGAAGCGAATATGACTTGGCGTGACACGGGGATGGACGTGGTGGCAAGGAGGTGTGTGATGAGGTTTCGAGATTTCGGGGATTCGGGATTCGCGAGTTTGGGGTGCGTGAGTTAATAATAAAATAACATTGATGCATGCAGGAAGACCAGACGAAAAGAGACAAGGGGTTGAACTCCACCGAAAAAGGAAAAAGAAGAGAATATTTTAATAATAATTCTGAAAAGTGTAACCTTATAGATATATTATTTATCCTAAGTTCCCAAGGGTTGGGAATGAGTCACCAAGTGGATAAATTTATGTTTGAAGGTGACGAGTGTCTAGTTGAATTCATGCAATATATATTGTTGGCATTAGTGTATTTTTATTTTATTTTTTGGGGGGGTTGGGGGGGGGATAATCGATTATTCTTTGTTGATTCGAGGAATTTTCCTTTTCAAAGGAGTCTGTGTTGTGAATAATCACATTTTCTGGTATGTCTTTGTGCTTGGGAAAATATATGTGTTGTGAAAGAGGAGAGTTGTCAGGCTCATGAGCATTTTCTCCAAGTGAGAGTTTGTTGGAAATTGTTCCCTGGTGCACTGGGAATTAGTTGCAGTTCTCTGAGACTTCTTGATCTGGTATGTTTCTAAAGCCCTAGAAGGGGGGTGAGACAATTGAAGGACCATGACGCAGAGGAGGGGCACACTTCCTGGGGTGGGATAGGCAAGTGGGGAAGGAGGGGCTGTAGACTAGTTGCAACATTTGACACCTTCAATTGAGCAATTTCGCACTAGAAGTCCTTTTTCCTTGGTGGAGTTTAAGCCCCATCTCGGGGGTGACCTGTTGTTGAAATATTATGAGAAACAAAATCTATGGCTCAGAGGAACGTCTGATTCATGCATGTCATTGGTGACTTTTCTAAAAGATAAGTGTTATTATGCATTTGTTTATTTATTGTATGTTCATTTACTTGTATTGGTTATGGTCTACCTCTTGTATGATAATGCAAATAATCAATGGTTGTTATTCTATTTAGTTTTGTTTATTCACTACAATGTGGTTAATCATTTTAGTAGTTGTACATGTTGTGTATGTTAGTTGATAAGTAATTTTTGTTAAGATAGTCCTTGATCTGAAATTTTTACTTGATCTTTAACCATTACTTACATGTGAATTTCTTAATTGTTAACCATCTTTATGAATKCAAAATTAAAGAACATTCATCAACACATAAACATGTAAGCATACTATCTAAGAACAAGAATTGGTAATGGAGTTCACCAGACTTCCTGGCTACCTCTCCGGGCCACTTTCCAAATGGGAAGGACGATAGATTAAGTATTCAAATGCTTACAAAGTGACTTTTGATTTCTATCTGTCATATACAGTAAAAAACTTCAACAACAGCTGTAAGATGAAATTCTGAGACTTTTAAGTATGAACATGGATACCTTTCCATGTATCTGAAATATTATGTGAGCACTTTTCTGTCTAGATGCCTGAATGAAAAAACTGAAGCTGGATCTAGAATCCTTGTGAAAAATCGAGACTTTTGAGTATAAACTCGATATATATCTGAAACTGGACTCCAAATGCCCTTTTTGGCACTATTCCCAATCTGCCCCCGATTGTATAGTCCGTACGGCCTCGAGATGCATGCTAATTCTGTACCACCTCGAACCGCGTGCAAATACCACCTCGACCTATATGGAAATTCAATTCGATCATTGTGCAGCATTACCTCGATCTACGTGCCTGTCTCTGCCTGCATCAAAGCTCATTCTTCCTCCCTCGGGATGCGTGCCATGCTCCATTTAAATATTAAAAAATAATAGTTTTGGGGGAGGCGTGAGCTATGGGCCATGTGCCCTCCGAAATCTCCCGATTCTCGGCATTTTTTAAGTTTTGCGCGCCATTACATGCTATGTCCCATGGCGGTGGCGCATTGGTAGTTATAGTTGTTAAGGGGGCGGAAGTCCTGGGGTCAAACCCGCGGGCTTCTCGTCCATACACATATGTGTTTGTTATAACATTTGATGCACGCGATTTGTGTTTTAATATATGGTTTAATACATTATGGTTGGCGCACAACTTGGTGTAATATATGTGGTATCACATATATATATGACATAGTTTGAATAAGTGCGCGCGTTTTGGGTTTGACATATATGCGCTTTGCTATAGTAATACATTTGGTTCTTAACATTATATTTTGGGTTTTTCCATATGGTTTTAAATACCCTATGTTTTAAACATGTGCTTTGGGTTTTTTCACATATAATATTTGACTATATGACATGTTTTTAATACAAAGGGGCCTTGGTGTTGGCAAGGTCAAGGGCTAGGCCCTTGACCACTCCTTTTTTTCCAAACCATTTCTAACCCATTTCTAATCATATTTCACCAATTTTGATGAAATTTCAACTGTTCATATCTTTATCACCTGGAGGTCGTTTTCCTTGAAACGAACGTCACCGGAAAGTTGTTGATGAGATCTTTCACTTTGTAAACTTTACTTTGTCATTTGAATAATTTAACTCTATCGAATTTTGAGATGATCCACATGGATCAAACCTTCCCACTGGAAAGCTTTTTGGCCACAAAAAGTATGAAATCATTCAGAAAATAAGTGAGGGTATAATTCCCT
>JZKD02S1195876.1:103280-130602 GCA_000966675.3 Picea glauca | reverse complement strand
TACATTGAAAAATATTAAATAATTTTTTTTTACATTAAAAAACATTCAATTTGCATATTATCTCATTATTATTATATATTGAGGTGACAATGCACGAGTCACCCCAACCCACCCAATTCATTTTTTTCCTTACATTGAAAAATATTAAATAATTGAAGATGCTTTGCTTTTCTTCTAAGCGATTCTATTTGCCAAGATAGCCCACGAGGTGTAAACTTCCATCATCATATTTAAGGCATTAATTTCTTAAGTGCTTAAGACACGAAAGGAAACCAATAGAATCCCCACCACATCTTTCTTCTTCTTGATATGATTCACTTATTGTTTATTTTCCTTCCACTACATGGATAGGAGAATGGTTGAACATAAACCCATCACCATTATAGATGAAGCAATCCTCATAGGTGGTGTGCCCAATGTATCAAATGCCTTCACCATAAATGGACAACCAAGAACCATGTATCTTGATGTTGGCCATCTTCACCCTAAGTGATTTCAATAGGCCATTAACAGAAATTTAGATAGAAATTAGGTCTAAATAGAAGAATTTAGATAGAAATTTGTTTCTTGTGTTGAAAAATTAACTAATCAAAGGATTGTGGTGCAGAAACATTTCAGGTTTCTATACAACGTGAAGAAACGTACCCTTTAAAAGTGCATAGGTCATGATTTTACAATTGTAGAAGGAGGTTGTGGTAACAATGGCTAGGTCGCCCCAAGCATGATCCAAACTTGAAGAATGAAATACACTAGCTAATGGATGGAAATAAGGGACTCGACCACACAGGATGATCATCTCAATAACGTGATAAGAGAATGAAACATGAGCTATACATGAAGAAGGAAAGACACCAACCCTGACTTCTTCCTTCACGTGAGCCAGAGGTGGTGAAAAACAAGGTGACTCAATACATAATTTTTATAGGGATCCTTGCATGCACACCATATGATTCCTCGAGAGAAAACAACATATGTTTCAAAAAACTTGCATGATAAATAAAAGAAAAACATTTAATTTCATGAACTAATGCTAACATCATGGCAAGCATTAATCCACCTCAAGAAATGTTAGAGATATTATATATGTGTTTTCTAAGTTTTAAACCAAACATTTCCTCTTTCCTCGTCGCTTTCCTCGATTTGAGGCCAAATAAAACCTCAAAGTTTCTCATTGGTTAAAAAAAAAGTGTTTTAAGTGTTTGATATGTTGAGAAAAAAATATTGACATAATATAAGAGTAAAATTTTGGGTTAAAGACTTTGATTTGTGTGCTAAAATATCACATAAAGGAAAAATCGTTTACAATAGTCCCTGTTTCTTTAAGAAATGGACTAATAATACACACAACACCCATCCAACCTCCAAATATATAATCCATGATGGAAAAAAAAACCATCCACCTCCAAACACATAATCTAGAATGAAAAAAAAAAGAAAAAGATAGGAAAATAAATCCATTAAGCCCCATCCAACCACAACAATGGGAACTAATAATACACACAATACCCATCCTACCTCCAAATACATAATCTATGGTGAAATAAAAACAAAGATAAGGAAGGAAATCCGTTAAGCCCTATCTAACCATCCAACCTACAATAACATAATACATGATGAAACGAAGATAGAGGCATATGAAGGAAATCCATGAAGACTGGGAACCTTCACTCGACTCTATATGACATTCATAGCAGGGAGAAGAGGAGCATAGAATTTCTTCATGGGTCCAATCGATAATGGATAGACGAAACTCCATGAGGAACTTAAAATAGAATGTAGTGAAGGGTTCAATCAACAAGGGAAATAGTTGTGAAGCAGCTAGTCCCTGCCACGTTGAAAAATTGAATTACTAAATCCCAAAGGTAGCCTCCATGTAATACCCCTAGGCCGAACCCTAGTTGTACTTATAAATGTAAATGTTTTATAGGTTGGTGAGCCAGGTTGTTATAGGCTAGAAGGCTTATGTGATTATTAGGTTGGAGGGCCTATATGCTAAAGGCCAATGAGCCTATTTTTTGTAATATGTAAACACTCATATTATTAACGAAAACACATCATTGCATGAAGATCGATCCACAAATGAGTATTAGGGATAAACTCCACTAGAAAGGGAAAGGGGGGGCTAAGAGTCTAGGAAGGGGCTAAGCTAGGGCGATTAATCCTAATGGAATATTATAATATTATTCCTTAAAGCTAAAGTAATATATACTATTATATATCCTAAGTCTTGTAAGTAGGGACAAGGGAGTCCCTTGGTGTGCCAACTGTCTTAAAAGACACACACACACATATATATTTATGGATATAATACGAAGGGGGAGGATCATCAGTATGGACTATTCCTTCACGGAGGCAGATGTGGATTGTACCTTATGGTATTGGACTGCAACAAAGAACCTTTACTTGTACTATTAGTGTGGGAGCTAAATTGAAGAAGTGGTTGTCAGGTTGTATTACAGAAGAAGCGGGTTGTCAGACTCGTGAGTAGTTCTCTAGGAAATAAACTACTCAGAGCTGTTCCCTTGTGCACTGGGAAATAACTACGAGGCTCTGAGACTTCCTATCCGGCCTGTTGCTGAAGCCCTGGAAGGGAAGTGGGGAAGTCGAAGGATTGTTGAGCAGATAAAGGGCACACTTCCTGGGGTGGGATAGGCATGTGGGGAATGAGAGACCATAGGTGTTAACGAGCCAGAATGACTCGTTCAAGAAGATGGGGGAAAACGCCCGATGACAAGTCCCAATCAGACCTACTCTTGTTTGAGGTAGTGTTTCTCGTGAGTTTATGGGCCTCGCTACTACTTAGAATCAAAAGAATAAAAGAGGGAAAGACAACGAGCTACTCCCCAAATATTTCTAAATAATTCTAAGACTAATCTAACTAAAGAAAACTAATCTAATATAACTACTTCTGAGTTATCCCAGGAGAAAAACTAAAAGAATGAGCACATAGAAATACAACCATCATAACCATAAATAGTTCATGTATTCTAATGGTAAATAAAAGAAATAATGTTCCAAATGCATAGAAAAATAGTTGAACAATACATCTCTAGCATCATTTATGTAGCCATGAAGAAACATGTGACAACATGGGCAAATAGAATCGAGTGCATAAATAATTCATTCAATAGAATCCTATCTACTCAAGAAGAAGATAAATGCATACATAATAGTCTCTACTACATTGATCAAAACCACAAATTTCTGAAATGCCTTCTGCACTTTATTACTTAGAAGTAAAAATACCATCCTTTGTTACAAAGGGAAAAAGTCTCTCTTCAACCCTACGAGTTCTCTTTGTTGGAAGATTGGTTGTTGTCATTGATGTCAACTCTAGCCATTGGCTTTTGGACCCCAGAGTTGATCGAAGTAGATAGACATGAAGGAAATTACATATGCATATACAACACCCATGGATGGGTAGTATAAGTCATTCATCTTCCGGTGGTATGTGGTACATCATGTGGATCCTCACGATTGAGGAGAATGAATTTTTGAAGATGAAAATGTGAATTGAAGCAAAAACTACATGTTGACCCTAATGTTAAAGGGAAGTGACATAAAGGGTATAAATACATATCATTATACATTCATTTTACACACACAAGTTTGTTAATGAACATGGAGATATAAGTTGAATTTCAGAGGATATATGAAGTAAAGAAGGCCAAATTTCAAGGGAGGATGAAGTCTCTTGGTGATGTGTTCTAAGGTATGTTATTTACATGTCATCTTACCATTTTCGCTATAAATTTGTTTCTAGAATGAATCAGATGGTGAAATTTGGAGGCTATTGAGAAAACATATCTAGGTACCTGTGGTAAAAAATTCATCTCTTTATTCACTATAATTTTGGAGATACACTCTATGGAAGATAGGGTTTTTGACTAGTCCTGAAGCTAGTCATAAACGGGTGTTCCAGGTAAAATAGTCATAAATTCTTCATAGATAATCCAAATGAAGTTAGACCAATTGCATTGGAAAGAGTACGGGCTTTGGTTTCCTGTGTACAAATTTCAGAATCCGATGTTAAATATTGAGTGCAGGGCATTCTGTACAAGTTCTCTCTCCTGAATAAACTAGAATTGAATAAGGTCTACCATTTTCTCTATAACTCCTTTTTGGGAGGATTCAAGGAGTGAAACTTGGAGGAGTTTCAGATAATACATTGATTAATATTATCTACAGGATCAAATTATTCCAATAAGTGAAGAATTGCAAAAGTTGAAGAAGTCTTAGGAAGCATTATCAAGTTCTATGTGATGGTTGGTTGATCGTGATAATTCAATGTAAAGTTTTATTATCTCTCATATATTCTTGGGGGGAAGGAAGCGGAAAGGATGGAGAGGTAAACCCTCTCTTGATATTGGAGGATTGTATCTTCCTTTTGGAGGTTTATCCCTCCCTTTATATTTGGAAGTTGTAGCTTCCCTTGGAAGTCATTACTTCCCTTGAACAATAACTATTGATTATTTCTGATATATTGTGCATGGTGTATTTTGGTGTATTGGTGTAACTCTTATACTATTGTTCATTGGTCATTGGATATAATTGAATATATAATTTGGTTGAAGTATAAGTTGAAATTTTTTTGAAATTGTACTTGATACTGATTCACCCCCTTATCAGTATCAACACTCTTTTTATAAGGTAGGACAGACCCTTGAGTTCTCCTCCCTGTTCGTTTCATTTTTCCCTCAATTTCTTTTTAACATTTTGAAAATATGTATGTGAGAATTATAAATGGAAATTGAAGAGACTCATGGAAGGTTACATTCGCCCTATGGAAGTTTACAAATGATATTCATTAAAAAATAATCATTGAATTTGCTCATTGGCGTTACGTTCTATTCCTCAAAATTTTCTAGGTATTTTTAGCTTCTTCTTGCTGATCAAAATATTTTTTTTCTTCTTCTCCTCTGTCTCATATTTCCATTGGGATATTGCTAGACAAATTTCATTTCCTGTAGCTTGAGATATAGAAATTTGAAGTTTGCATAGCTAGTTCTTCACTTGAATTCAGGTTTTGTTTATGTTTTGCATTTTCGAGCAATTTGCACTCTCAATATTCCCACATTTGATATTCCATCTTATTCTTATTTTCTACATATTTCTATCGAGCTATCCTGGGCTTGATTTCGTTACTCGCAGCCCCGGATATGACTACTTGAAGTTGGTATGGCCATTTCCCCCCCAAATTTGCGGTTATCGGTTTTCTCTATTTTTTTACATCTTCTATCAGTTTTTCAGCTCAGAGACCCATGCCATTGCATTCCTATGTCCAATACCTTTCCAACGAGGTATCACGGGACTCATTCCAACATCTGTAGCTAACATTATGGTTGTTTAAAATTTCTCACTAAACAACCATTAACCAGGCCTGTGGTGTAGATTTTAACCTTGTACAATATTTATTGCAAACAAATTTTCAGTAAAAGAAAAAAAAATATACAATGGAAAATACAAACATTACATAGAGATATTTCGTCTAGAAACCCAAACCGGGAAAACCAACATATTCTATATTAATTCATAGTGTTACATTGTTTACAATACAATATATATATATATATATATATATATATATAGGAGCCAACGACATCCAAAACCCTAACCCAATGACCTGGATTAGTCAATAACCCTAATTCCTTTACCAGAAATAGAAAACCATTGACAAAGAAACCATGTGCCGAAAAACCACCTAAATATGTGACACGTTTCCCAAGGAAAAAAAATTCTCAGGGGCGCTGCCCTTGAACTCCCGTGTAGGGGGATTTTGCCCCCCTACACCTCCCTACATGCTCGGTGCAATGCAGACAAGAATAATCATGAAAATAATATAACATGTACCCAACACGTGGGTTAATCTGGACCATTAATTCTTGAACCTACAAAAGAGAAAACCGACTAAATCAACGGTTCTAGTCAATTTTCCATCGGACCTCAAAACGAGTAGAGTGTGTGTGTGTGTTCATAAATTCACATCAGATTATTTCTAACTCCTATCCCATTCCCATCCTAATTCATCAACTCCGGGAGTGATATCTAATAATTTAATAGATATAGAACCAATCCCCACAGTCCATCAGAAAAGCCATTTTGTAGTTTGTTCCAACGTGCCAATGAAAAGGTATCGAAGAAACGAATCATAGAATATTTCTTATTTGATTTATGTACTGAAGGTTAAAGACCGAATAAAGTGATGACGTGTAGTTAGATCTAATTATTCGACATCCAAAAAAATTGTGAAGTTTAAAGTTATCGACAAGAGGTATTGAGGAATATTCCCTCATAGCTCTGTTTTTCATGCGAAATATCTGGATCGACCTTTCAGTGACGATCAATGGTCATGATTAAAAGTCATTTAGAGTCTCAAGGAGACCGTTCGGAGTGTTAAATCTGACCATCCAAGTTGTAACCTGAATACTATTGTACGGAAAAGATCCGACCGTTCACTCAGGGAATAGATCGACAGCTCGGGAGAGTTTAACTTTGGCAATCTGCTCGAGGTTTAAGCTTGTGGATATTTGCAAAGTAATAAGCCCGTGGTCCTAACGTTGGTTGCTTAGAAGGAAAAGGGGCTTAACTTCAAAAGAGCCTACGTAATTCACCAAAAATTCAGTTGTGAACAACATTGCTATGTGAAAGAAGAAGATAAGGAATTGATCTGAGGCAGCGAAGGAACATTTTCTAACTAAGGAACTAAAATAAATTTATGTATTGTGGGTACTGTAGCCGTAAGGCCATCAAATCTGAGAACAAATGAAGGTTTTCAATCAAGTAGTGAGTGAAATTCAATCCTATCCATTCATTGGGGGAGGGTCATTGGAGTGATTTGTGATATTATGATGCAGGAGCATTACCAATAGTAAGCAAGCGCGGAGGCAGAAGACAACTGGGACAAGTGCCAACGCATTTTAGCACATTGCAAAAGTGTTTTGAGATGTTTTTCAATAATGTGTGGATATTAATGAAATAATTAAGAGGAGGCGCACTTGTAGATTGTAAACAGATCATGAGCGATTCACTCTCATCTGTAGTAGGTGGAGGCATTTATTGTAGTTAATGTGAGTAGGTAGCTTTGAATTTCAGATTAGACAGTTTTAGGAGCCAGAGGGAAAACAGATATAGACACCCTCACTTGCATCATTGTAACAATTATTATCAATCGAAGAGAGCATAGGAGAGCAGAAGCAGAGAGCTGTGTAGAGTAAAACCCATATACAAAGGTTTTGGATTAATACAAAGATCTTTAGTTCAGACTCATGGTGTTAAATTGCTTTCTGTGTGTATATGTTGATTGATATATGCTAGTTCACTCTCTGTTATGCATTTTCTTATATGTTGTGAATGTATGGTTTCTTGTTAAATGTCTGAAATCTAAGAGAGGAAGAGTAAGGAATGAGTTTCAATTGTTTCTCTATCTGAGCAAGAGTTCTTGCAGGGAGTGCAGTGAAATCATTTGCAAGGAGTGCATTGACAAGAGTTCAGAGTTTCATCTCTAAAAGCTCAGGAGAGATAACATTGTTCTCGTTTCCCGCAAAAGTCCAAGTGGAGCATAGAAGCCGTGCAAGGTGTGCGCATGCTAGTTGTAAGTTTAGAACTTATCAACCTAGGAAATAATTGAAAGATTGTTGTTGCAAAGAGTGCACAGAGTCGAAGAATTGAAATACTTGGAAGTATTTGAAGGGTTGCCGCAAGGAGTGCGTGCAGGAGTATTTTTGAAGACTCGAGCTTGTGATAAAAGCTCAGAAGGGTTAGTGCCTTGGAAGTGTTCAAAGGGAGGCGTAGCAAAGTTATTTTGTAGGAAGAGAAGTTCTGGCAAAGAGTACTTTGTGCATCTTGCAGGAGTTGTTACAAAAAGGAATGGACGGTCGGAATTCTCTATAGAGAATTCGCTAAGTTCTGAGAACCGTTAGATCTTACAGAGGAGTAGGGAGAGTTACTGTAAGTATTTTTTCTAAGTTTAAGCTCAGGAGAAATTGGACCGTAGGATCCAAGCGATGAGGGCTATTGGATTCGCTCGTGAATACTCATTTCGGAGTTTGGAGGTTTGAAGGAACAGAGAAATTAGTGTCAAAAAAAAATAGAAGACAGTGGAGAGTGGACAGGTGGCATACTTGTCGACATGGAGGTCAGACCTTCGTTGACCATTTCGGGGTTTTGTCTCCTATGAGAACCGAAAGTCTTGTAGCGAGACTCGTGAAATCACGAAGGGGTGGAAGATTCGTGTGGGGCTAGCTATCAGTGAAGCATGTCGAAACTCGACATTTCGGCATTTCAGAGGATAAGAATCCAGGATTTCATTTTCGAGATTCCCGAAATTGCGAAATGTGATACTGTCGTGTGATAAGACGCGAAAGAGTTTTCGGTGCATCGAAAGTTCGGGTTTCAGAATTCCAAGAGTTAAGAGACTTGGGAGGAGAAGTCGCGAAGTCGTGAACTCCGAAGTTCCGATATCGCGAGAAATTCGACCACATTGTTTGGTCAGAGGGAGATTGGAATTGATGCTTTGTGTTTGATCGCGTGAGCTTAATTCATAAGGACCTGTGGAGAAGCACCATTGTATGTGCATAGGATTCTTTGAAGAGGAATCGAATAGTCAATCCGACTCAAGGGCAGGGATTAGAACGATCATGTAGCGGACCTTGACCCGAGGGTCTGGGAGTCTGCGTCAAGAGTGGTATCAGAGCCCAAAAAGGTTTCTTTTCTTTCTGTAGCAGGGAAAAGAGGAATTTTGCAGTCATGCCGCCGAGGAGAAGAGACATAAAAACACCCGATCCACTAGAGGAGAGGGAAATGCCAAGAAGAAGGGGAAGGGAAATACCTGATCCATCCATAGAAAGAGAGATGCCTGACCTATGCACCAGACTCGAGGACATGGTGACAACACAAAGGCGCACAATCGATGTTGGAGATGCCAATGAATCTGAAAGTGAGGATGAAGTTGGACATGAAAGAGAAGAAGTTGCAGTAGAGGATGCAGCAAATGAATGCCTACTTAGGGCTATTGCAAGGATGGGTGCTAGAGAAAAAATGGACATTCCAGTATATGAGGGAAACTTGTATGTTGAAGAGCTTCTAGATTGGATTAGAGCTCTGAACACATATTTTGACTATGAAGATGTCAAGGAAGACAAGAAGGTCAAACATGCTGTCACAAGACTTAAATGACATGCAACATTGTGGTGGGATGAACTACAAGTTGACAGACGTTGCAAAGGCAAGCAGAAAATCAAGAGTTGGGATAGGATGACCGCAAATATGAAGGCAAAATTCATTCCCAGAGATCACCAGATTACTCTGTTTCAGAGAATGAAAAATTTGAGACAGAAGTTGATGTCAGTGAAGGAGTACACTGAAGAGTTCTATAGGCTGAACATCAAGGCAGGTCATCGGGAAAGTGATAATGAAAAGGTTGCCAGGTACACGAATGGTCTGAGATACAACATTCAAGATGAGATGAGAATGATGACTATCCGAATGGTGGAAGATTCTTATCAGATGGCTCTGAAAGTTGAAGAGAAGCTGAGCTGAAAGTAGGGTCAAAGAGGCTGAGGCAGAAGCCAAGCCAGAGGCAAAGTAGTTTCCCAGGATAGGAATTAGAAGCCTAAAGAAGACCGGAGGAAACCTCAAACTCAGACCAAGAGAGGTGGAATATCACAAAGAGGTCAGTATGCTAATGTAAACACTTTTCCTTGAACCAGAGGAAGAGGAAGAGGCAGAGGCAGTGAAATAAAATGTTTCACTTGCAGAAAGAATGGGCATAAGTCTTATGAGTGTCCAGATAGAAAGAAAGAAGGAGGTGAGACTCACATTTCCAAAGAACAAAAATGGAATGTTGAGGCAGAGGATGCTGAAGGCCGAAGATCACTAATGATGCAAAAGTTTCTCTTAATGCCAGAGAAGGAGGCGGAGAATCTAGCTCAAAGGAACAGACTTTTTCGAACTGCTTGCAAGACCAAAGACAGGGTATGCAAAGTCATCGTGGACAGTGGTAGCACAGATAATCTTGTTTCTACGGAGATGGTAGAAAATCTAGAGCTGGAGACGATTGAACATCCAAGTCCATACAGAGTTTCATGGCTACAAAAAGGACACCTGGTAAATGTCACTAAACAGTGTTTAGTTGAATTTAAAATAGGAGGATATAAGGATGAAATACCATGTGATGTCATTCCCATGGATGTTTGTCATCTATTGTTGGGTAGACCGTGGCAATATGACATGAATGTGATTCATGATGGGAGAAAGAACACATACACCCTAGAGAAGAATGGGAGAACTCACATGTTATTGCCAATTAAGGACGAAGAGGCAAAGCCAGAAGTAAGTAACAATGTACTTCTCATGAGTGGGAAGGAACTTCTTACAGAGATTAAGAAGAAAGAAGACACACAATTCATTGTGGTCAGGAAACCAAAATTTGTTTTAACCAATACAAGGGTGGATGACTTACCAGAAGAGATCCAGAAGTTGCTGGAGGAGTTTGCTGACATAGTAGTGGACAAACTACCTTGTTCATTGCCACTGATCAGAAGTGTGAGTCATCACATTGATCTCATACCTGGAGCTAGTTTACCAAACAAAGCAGCGTACAGATTGACCCCATAGGAGAATGAAGAGGTCAAGAGACAAGTCCAGGATTTGATGGACAAAGGATTGGTAAGAGAAAGTTTGAGTCCATGTGTTGTTCCAACAGTGCTTAGCTCAAAGAAAGATGGAGGATAGAGGATGTGTACGGACTCAAGGGAAATTAATCAGGTATATATTTCCATTGCCAAGGATGGATGATTTGATGGATTTCTTGAGTGGAGCAATATTTTTTTCAAAGATTGATTTGAATAGTGGATATCATCAAATTCGTATGAGAGAAGGAGACGAATGGAATACAACCTTCAATACTAACGAAGGGTTGTATGAATGGCTTGTTATGTTGTTTGGATTAACAAATGCGCCAAGCACCTTCATGAGATTGATGAATGAAGTCCTAAAGGATTTCATAGGAAAATTTGTCATTGTGTATCTTGATGACATACTAATTTTCAGTAAAACAAAAGAAGAGCATTTGAAACATTTGACTACAGTGATGAAGAGGTTATAGTAGGAGAAGTTGCTGATAAATTTGAAGAAATCCTCATTCATGAAGACAGAGCTCATTTATTTGGGGTTTGTTATTTCTGCAGATAAGTTGAGGATGGATCCGGATAAAGTGGAATTGATTAAGAATTGGCCATCGCCGAAGAGTATATTCGAAGTTCGAAGCTTTCATGGGTTGGCTAGAATCTATCGGAAATTCATCAAGAATTTCAGTGGAATTAGCGCACCAATGATGGACATAGTGAAGAAAAGACATAAATCTTTTCATTGGATGGAAGAAGCAGAGAAAAGCTTCAATTTGTTGAAGAAGAAGATTACAGAACAACCAATCTTGGTGTTGCCTGATTTCAAGAAGACATTTCAGGTAAAATGTGATGCAAGTGGATTTGCAATAGGGGCAGTCTTGAGTCAAGAAGACGAGCCGATAGCGTACTTCAGCGAGAAGCTGAATGAAGTCAAAATGAAGTACTCCACATATGACAAGGAGTTCTATGAAATTATCTAGGCATTAAATAAATGGAGACATTACTTAATTCCCAAGGAGTTTGTTTTATATAGTGACAATCAGGATTTACAATTTGTGACTCAACAGGAGAAGTTGAATCAAAGACATGTTAAATGGGTTGAATATATGCAAAATTTCACTTTTGTAATTAAACATATTTCTGGAACTGCTAACAAGGTTGTTGATGCTTTGAGCAGGAAGTGTTTAATTTTGTAGGAGTTCAGAGTCAAAATGATGAGCTTTGATGATCTCAGAGACATATATAGAAATGATCCAGATTTTGGAGAGTTGTATGAAGCAACTGAGAATCTAGTTCTCGGGGACAGGAGTTAATGGACATAATATATGATCCAAGAAGGATTATTGTTTAAGGGTAATCAACTTTGTATTCCAAAGTGCTTCATGAGGGAGAATTTGCTAAAGGAGAAACATAGTGGAGGATTGGCCAAGCATTTCGGTCATGACAAGATGTTCTCAAAGTTAAACGAGTCATATTTTTGGTCGAGGATGAGGATTGACATCAAAAGATTTGTGGAAATATGCAGGATTTTCCAGCATTCAAAAGGAAAGAGGCAGAACACGGGCTTATATCAACCATTTCCCATACCTGAGAGGCCATGGGATGCAGTAAGCATGGACTTCATATTGGGGCTGCCAAGAACACAAAGAGGGTTCCACTTGATCTTTGTAGTGGTGAATAGATTTTAAAAAATGGCACATTTTATACCATGTCAGAAAACCAGTGACACAACTCACATTGCGAATCTATTTTTCAAAGAAGTCATTCGACTTCATGGCTTACCAAGGAGCATAGTTTTGGATCGAGACACCAAGTTTGTGGGACACTTCTGGAGAACCTTATGGAAAAAGATGGGAATAAACTTGTCGTTCAGTTTAGCTTATCATTCTCAGAAGGATGGACAGACATAAGTTGTGAACAAGAGTTTGGGAGACTTGCTGAGGAGTTTGGTGACTGAACATCAAAGCCAGTGGGACAACATTCTGCCACAGGCGGAATTTTCCTACAATGATTTGCTTAACAGGAGCACAGGGCAGAGTCCATTTCAAATTGTTTATGGGATGCAGCCAAGAGGAGTTTCTGAATTGAGAGATTCATAACAGACTATAACTAGGAGTGCTAGTGCATAAGATTTTGCAGAAGCAATGAAGGAACTTCATAGCCAGGTGAAGAAGCGATTGTAGAACTCGAGCCAAGAGTATAAGCGCAGAGCAGATCAACACAAGTGACAACTTCAGTTCGAAGTTGGTGATTTGATTCTTGCACACTTAAGGAAGGAAAGGTTCCTAAGGGGGACATATAATAAACTGAAAATGAAGAAAATTGGACCGTGCAAGATCATAAGGAAATTTGGGGCAAATGCTTATGAGATTGAATTACCTGAGGGGATCGGAATTTCACCAATATTCAATGTATCAGATTTGTACCCTTAAAAAGATGAAGAAGTAGGAGCAGAAAATGAACAACCAGAGGTCCAGTGGACTAAACAGATGCCATTTGTAGAGAAACCACAGATGGAAAGCATACTAGACAAGAGATTCAGTAGGAGGACCAGGAGAAAGGAATATTTTGAATATTTGATCAAATGGAAGGGACATCCAGTTGAAGATACCAGCTGGGAAAATGAAACATAGATTCAAAAGCATGGGCAGACTGTGTGAGAACTCATGGACAAGAGCCCATGAAAATTTTCAAGAGAGGGAGTATGATGCAGGAGCATTGGTAATAGTAAGCAAGTGCGGAGGCGGAAGACAACTGGGAAAAGTGCCAACGCATTTCAGCACGTTGCAAAAGTGTTTTGAGATGTTTTGAAATAATGTGTGGATATTAATGAAATAATTAAAAGGAGGCGCACTTGTAGATTGTAAACATATCATGAGCGATTCGCTCTCATCTGTAGTAGGTGGAGGCATTTATTGTAGTTAATGTGAGTAGGTAGCTTTGAATTTCAGATTAAACAGATTTAGGAGCCAAAGGGAAAATGGATATAGACACCCTCACTTGCATCATTGTAACAATCATTATCAATCGAAGAGAGCATAGGAGAGCAAAAGCAGAGAGCTGTGTAGAGTAAAATCCATGTACAAAGGTTCTGGATTAATACAAAGATCTTTAGTTCAGACTCATGGTGTTAAATTGCTTTCTGTGTGTATATGCTAATTGATATATGCTAGTTCACTCTCTATTATGCATTTTCTTATATGTTGTGAATGTATGGTTTCTTGTTAAATGTCTGAAATCTAAGAGAGGAAGAGTAAGGAATGAGTTTCAATTGTTTCTCTATCTAAGCAAGAGTTCCTGCAGCGAGTGCAATGAAATCATCCGCAAGGAGTGCGTTGACAAGAGTTCAGAGTTTCATCTCTGAAATCTCAGGAGAGATAACGTTGTTCTCATTTCCCGCAGAAGTGCAGGTGGAGTACAGAAGCTGTGCAAGGTGTGTGCAGGCTGGTTATAATTTTAGAACTTATCAACCCAGGAAAGAATTGAAAGACTGTTGTTCCAGAGAGTGCACAGAGTCGAAGAATTGAAATACTTGGAAGTATTTGAAGGGTTTCCGCAAGGAGTGCGTGCAGGAGTATTTTTGAAGACTCAAGTTTGTGATAAAATATCAGAAGGGTTAGTGCCTTGGAAGTGTTCAAAGGGAGGTGCAACAAAGTTACTTTGTAGGAAGAGAAGTTCTGGCAAAGAATACTTTGTGCATCTTGGAGGAGTTGTTACAGAAAGGAACAGACGGTCGGAATTCTCTGTGGAGAATTCGCGAAGTTTCGAGAACCGTCAGATCTTGCAGAGGAGCAAGGAGAGTTATTGTGAGTATTTTTTCTAAGTTTAAACTTAGGAGAAATAGGGCCGTAGGATCCAAGCGACGAGGGTTGTTGGATTCGCTCGTGAATACTCATTTCAGAGTTTGAAGGTTTGAAGGGATAGAGAAATCAGTGTAAAAAAAAAATAGAAGACAGTGGAGAGTGGACAGGTGGCATACTTGTCAACAGGAGAACCGAAAGTCTTGTACCGAGACTCATGAAGTGCGAAGTCCCGAAGGGGTGGAAGGTTCGTGTGGGGCTAGCTATCAGTGAAGTGTGTTGAAACTCAACATTTTGGCATTTCGGAGGATAAGAATCCAGGATTTTGTTTCCTAGATTCCCGAAATTGTGAAACGTGATACTATCGTGGGAGAAGATGCGACAAGAGTTTTCGGCGCATCGAAAATCCAAGAGTTAAGAGACTTGAGAGGAGAAGTCGTGAAGTCACGAACTCCAAAGTTTCGATATCGCGAGAAATATGACCACATTGTTTGGTCAGAGGGAGATTGGAATTAATGCTTCGTGTTTGATCGCATTAGCTCAATTCATAAGGACCTATGGAGAAGCACCATTGTATGTGCATGGGATTGCTCGAAGAGGAACCGAAGAGTCAATCCAACTCAAGGCAGGGATTAGAATGATCCTGTAGCGGACCTTGACCCGAGGGTTTGGGAGTCTGCATCATATTAGGAGTAGGTGTACTCTGATGGAGAAGGACTTTGAAAATGACGATTGTGAATTTCAGGGACGATGAAGCTCCAATGTCTTTGTCAGAGTATGTGATCGGAAGGTTGAGAAGAAGATTTTGGAAAAATCCCAACGATGATCAGGGAAGGTGGTGTATGCCACATCAACACCACACATCGCCACCAAGTCAGACGGAACAAGCGAGAGTGAACCACATCTAAATATAAAGATAAATTGTGGTGCAATAAAGAAGTACAGGAAAATAGAAAACTAAGATACTACAAAGAGGTTATTAAACTCAATCTTGCTAAAATAAGAACAAACTTTCACATGCCCCATTAAAGAAAATCAATCTTTCTTAAAATAAGAACAAACTCTCACATGCCCCATAATAAAACTTGAGTAAAAAAAAGTTGGCCAATTCCTAAAATGCCTTAGGATGAAAAATTATAGCCTTTGTGATATACTAAGGTGGAATATACATATATATTTTTAAATGCTCAATGTATATACACATCGAATCTCAATTCCAAAAATTCAGTGGGATGAAAAAATTGTCACCTTTATGATATACCAAGGTGGAAGATAAAAATATTTTTTTTATATGTATATACATCAAATCTCAATTTCAAATATTTTTAATAATATAGATATTCATGTTTTTTTGGAGAAAGAAAAATATTATAAAATGAACCAATTAATTTCTTACCCTTTTGATTTTCTAAAATCTCATAGAACAAAGCCAGTTTCTTTGGACAATAATCTATTGAAATTACTAAGACAATTGAGAGGGGGGGTGAATCAGTTGTTACTGCGCTTAAACAATTTTAAGTCTATTAAACCATTTTTAATCTTTCATCAAGTGACCATCAATATTATACATCATATGGACAACATAAATAATGAGCATCAATCACACATAAGATATAAATAGAGACAGATTTTCACGAGGAAACCCATAAAGGAAGAAAACCTCTTCTTCTTCAAAATGATAGGTAGTCTTTTAAGTTATGTACATCATCTATGTTTGAGAACCAACTCAAAATGAGGCTACTACCTCTGTTTTACAAGCTTCAACTTGTTGAGAGCACCAACTCTCTAGTTTCTCTAGCACCCACTAGAAGGAAGCACCAACTCCCTAAATATTCCAGCACCAACTGGATTTATACAAGCACCAACTTGTATACAAAAAACTCTGTGTTTTCCCGAGCACCACCTTGCCACCCTGTTTTCTAGCCACAACTAGATGGAAGCTACAACTCCCAATATTCAAGCATCAACTTGAATATCATAGGACCACAGTCCTCCCTATCACCACCCTACCTCCTTGATTATAAATAAATGACTGAATAACCAACAATACAGACATATCAATTCTTACCACTTCTTCACTATTCTGCAATTCTTCTCTGCTACACTATTCTTCTGCTCTGTTCATACTTGGCTTGACTTGTTGTCTCTTTCTATCTGTTCTTTCTCTGTTCTTCTCATTCTCTTTGATATGTGCACATTCTTCTCTCTTCACCTTTTCTATTCTGTTCATCTTATGTTCCTTATCTCTGAGCTTTCTTCACACTGCGCAAACTGTAATTTTACCTTTCTACAGTTCAACTCATTTTTCAGTTAGAACAACCAACAACGCACAATCACTGCATTTTTCTTTTATTCACTTCAATGAATTCAGTTACACCTCAAATCCATAGGACAATCACTCTTCAACAACTGAATCGCCAACCCTCCAAGAACCATGATTCGGTTCTGCTAACTGAATAATAACTAAACAGTTAATCGTAAAGATCAACAATATCCCTTCGATTAGATTTCCAATTAACAAGCACCGTTGGATTAAATTTGCAAGGTCTTGTGTTTATCCCATATGCCCACTGGCTGTGACCATGGTCCTGATCAAAATGCATTTCACATTTCGCATTTCGGCAATCCTGTGTCGAAGTGATGCAAGAGCATCGCCAACAGCAAGCGAGTGCAAAGGTGGAATACAGTTGGGACAAGTGCTAGCACATTTCAGCACATTGCAAAAGTGTTTTGGAATGTTTTAAAATAAATGCACATATATTAATGTAATACTTAAAGAGAGGCGCACTTGCATATTGTAAACAGATCATGAGCGATTTTCTCTCATCTATAGTAGGTAGAGGCATTTATGCCCAGTTAATGAAAGTAGGTAGATTTAAATTCAAGATTAGACAGTTTAGGAGCGTAGGAGAGAAAACTGACTATAGACACCCTCATCTTTGTATCATTGTAACACTAGAGAGAACATTGTATCATTAGCATACAACATAGAGAAGAGGAGAGTTGTAGAAGAAGAGTTGTAGAGAAGAACCCATGTACAGAAGTTCTGAATTAATATATGAAGTTTTGATTCAGATTCATGGTGTTATGATGCTTTCTGTGTATACATGCTGAATGGTATGCTCATGGTTGTTTATTCTATTTGTTATGCATTTGCTTTAATATTGTGTGAATGTATGATTTCATGTTGAATGATTGAAGTCTGAGAGAGAGAGAAAATGAGTTTTAATTGTTTCTCATCCTGAGTGAGAAGTTCCTGCAAGGAGTGCAGTGAAGTGTCTGCAACGAGTGCATTGATAAAGACTTAGAGTTTATCTCTAAAAGCTCAGGAGGGATACTGTTGTTCTCATTCTCACAGAAGTGCAGGTGAAGCACAGAAGTCATGCAAGGTGTGCGTAGGCTGGTTGAAAGCTCATAACTTATCAACCAAGGGGTGAGTCGAAGGACTGCTATTGCAGAAAAGTGCACAGAGTCGAGAGAATTCAAATACTCAAAAGTATTTGAGGGATTTCCACAAGGAGTGCGTGCAGGAGTCTTTTTGAAGACTCAAAATTGCTAAGAAATCTCAGAAGGGGTAGCGTCATTGAATTATTCAAAGGAGGACAAGATCAAACTACTTTGAAGGGAGACAAGGGTCGAATTCATCCAGCAGAAGTTAAGTTCCAGTGGAAGAACCTTGGTTGATTTCACAGGAGTTATCAAGGAGCAATGAGTGGTTGAAATTCTCTGTGGGGAATTCCCGAAATCACGAGGATCGTAAGATCTAGGGAAGTTATAGGGTGGTTAGAGGCAGGCAAGCTTTCCACTCTAGGATCCAGAATAAACGTGGAACGTTGATCATGATTTGTACAAGCCATCAGATCATTTTGGCATTTCGGGGATCCTAGCGACGAGGAGTCGAGTGCAGTGGAACGAAAGTCCCGAAGTCACGAGTTGCGATAGGAAGTGACAAGGAGTTCTGGATTTAGGCACTTCGGGTGTCATGAAACGGAGAAGGCAATGCTTTGGGAGAGAAAGTCTCGAAATCCTAAAGGCTGAGAAGAGTGACAGGTTGCAGGAGTCTACGTCAAAGGTAGAAAACCACAAGGACGACAGGTGGCATGTCTTCGTCAATGGGTGGAGTCAAACCTTGTGGACTATTTTGGGGTTTGGAGGTTGAAGGATGGAGAGCCTTGCATCTGGATTCATGAAATTATGAATTCCGAAATACCGATGAAGTGAGAAGCCCGTTGAAAAGTCAACCTTTGCCGAGTGCATCAGAGTTTAGCAATTCGGGTTTCGGAGGTTGTAAGGACATGAACCCTTAACATCAGGGATCATGAAATCATGAAACTCGAAGTCCCGAAGTTGCGAAGGACGCGATCCTATTTCGAATAAGGATATTTGGGTTGATTCTTCGTGTTTGATCATGCAAGCACACCCATAAGGACCTGTGGATACACTGTTTTGTATGAAGGGTATTTCCCGAAGGGGAAACAAAGAGTCAATTAGACTCAAAGGGAAGATTAGAATGATCCTATGCAGACTCTGACCTGAGGGTTTGGGGTTCTATGTTAGTTGTGGTATCAGAGCTTGACTCTATTTGTATATTTCAGACAAAGGAAGTGAGAAGGCAGAAGAGTACTCTGGTACACATCATTGTGGCATCATAAGAGCACAGAAAGAGTCTTTTCTTTCTGTAGCAGAGAAAGAAAAAAAATATTTCTCAGCCATGCCGTCGAGAAGGAGAGATAGGCCAATGCCTGATCCAGAAGTGGAAAGGGAAATGCACGAACTACATGCTAGGCTTGATGCCATGGAGACAACACAGAGGCGCACTGTCGACACTAGGGATATCAGTGAGGCTGATAGTGAAAATAAAGCTGGACATGAAGGAGAAGAAGTCGCAGCCGAAGATGCAGTAGATGAATGCCTATTTAGGGCTATTGCAAGGATAGGTGCCAGGGCAAAAATGGAGATTCCCATGTATGAGGGGAACCTAGATGTTGAAGAGATTATAGACTGGATTGGAGCTTTGGATAAATATTTTGACTATGAGGATGTCGAGGAAGACAAGAAGTTCAAACATGTTGTCACAAGACTTAAAGGGCATGTATCATTATGGTGGGATGAACTGCAAGCTGACAGATGCTGCAAAGGCAAGCAAAAAATTAAAATTTGGGATAGAATGGTTGCAAAGATGAAAGCCAAATTCATACCCAAGGATTATCAAATTACTCTGTTTCGGAGAATGGATAATTTGAGATAGAAGCTGATGTCAGTGAAGGAATACACTGAAGAATTCTACAAACTAAACATTAGAGCAGGTCATCGAGAAAGTGATGATAAAAAGGTTTCCAGGTACATGAATGGTCTGAGATATGACATCCAAGATGAGATGAGCATGATGATCATTCAAAATGTAGAAGATGCTTATCATATAGCTCTGAAAGCTGAAGAGAAGTTGAGCCGGAAGCAAGGTCAAAGAAGTCGAGGCAGAATTCAAACCAGAGGCAAAGCAGTTGCCCAAGATAGAACTCAGAGATCTCAAGAAGAGGGAAAGAAACCTCAAACTCAGCATGAAAGAGGTGGAAGCTCACAGAGGGGACAGTATGATGATAGAAATACTTTTCCTCGAACCAAAGGAAGAGGAGGAGGCCGAGGAGGTGAAGTAAAATGATTTAACTGTGGAAAAAATGGACACAAATCTTATGAATGTCCAGGAAGAAAGAAAGAAGGAGGTGAATCTCACATTGCCGAAGCACAAGGACAGAATGTTGAGGCAGAAGATGCTGAGGGCGGAAAATCATTGATGATGAGAAAATTTCTCTTGAAGCCAGAGAAAGAGGCGGAGAATCCAGCCGAAAGGAACAGACTTCTTCGGACTGCTTGCAAGACCAAAGACAGGGTATGCAAAGTCATCGTGGACAGTGGTAGCACAGAAAATCTCGTTTCTACAGAGATGGTAGAAAAGCTGGAGCTAGAGACTATCGTACATCCAAGCCCATATAGAGTTTCATGGCTACAGAAAGGACATCAGGTAAATGTCACTAAACAATGTTTAGTTGAATTTAAAATAGGAGGATATAAGGATGAAATATTATGTGATGTCATTCCCATGGATGATTTTCATCTATTGCTGGGTAGACCATGGAAATATGACATGAATGTGATTCATGATGGGAGAAAGAACAAATACACCCTGGAGAAGAATGGGAGAACTCACATGTTGTTTCCGATTAAGGATAAAGAAACAAAACCAGAGGTGAGAAAAACTGTACTTCTCACGAGTGGGAAGGAACTTCTTAAGGAGGTTAAGAAGAAAGAAGATACACAATTCATTGTGGTCAGGAAGCCTAGAATTTTTTTAACCAGTACAAGAGTGGATGATTTACTAGAGGAAATCCAGAAGTTGTTGGAAGAGTTTGCTGATATAGTAGTGGACGAACTACCTCGTTTGTTGCCACCAATCAAGAGTATAAGTCATCACATTGATCTAATTCCTAGAGCTAGTTTACCAAACAAAGCAACGTACAGATTGACGCCGTAGGAGAATGAAGAGGTCAAGAGACAAGTCCAGGACTTAATGGACAAAGGGTTTATTCGAGAAACCTTGAGTCCATGCGTTGTTCCAACAATGCTCAGCCCAAAGAAAGATGGAGGCTGGAGGATGTGTACAGACTCAAGGGAAATCAACAAGATTACCATCAGATATAGATTTCCTTTGCCAAGGATGGATGATTTGATGGATTGCTTGAGTAGGGAAATTTTTTTTTCAAAGATTGATTTGAAAAATGGATATCATCAAATTCGTATGAGAGAAGGTGATGAATGGAAGACAACATTCAAGATGAATGAAGGGCTGTATGAATGGCTTGTTATGCTATTTGGCTTAACAAATTCACTTAGTACTTTCATGAGGTTGATGAACGAAGTCCTAAAGGATTTCATAGGAAAATTCATCATCGTATATCTTGACGATATATTGATTTTTAGTAGAAAAAAAACCAAACACTTGAAGCACTTAGCTACAGTGATGAGGAGATTACAGCAAGAGAAGTTTCAATCTGTTGAAGAGGAAGACTACTAAACAACCAATTCTGGTGTTGTTGGATTTCAATAAGACGTTTCAGGTCAAGTGTGACACTAGTGGATTTGCAATTGGAGCGGTCTTGGGCCAAGACGACAGACCGATTGCATACTTCAGTGAAAAACTGAGTGAAGCAAAGGTTAAGTACTCAACGTATGACAAGGAATTTTATGCAGTCATACAAGCGCTAAAGAAGTGGAGACATTAATTGGTTCCTAAAGAGTTTGTTTTGTACAGCGATAATCATGCCTTACAATTTGTGACTCAATAGGAAAAGTTGAACCAGAAGCATCCAAAATGGGTTGAATACATGCAGAATTTTACTTTTGTGATTAAGCATATTTCTGGAACTGCTAATAAAGTTGTTGATGCTTTAAGCAGGAAATGTTTGCTTATGCAGGAGTTCAGAGTCAAAACATTGGGTTTTGATAATCTCAAAGATATGTACAGAGATGATCCATATTTTAAAGAGGCGTATGAGGTGTCTGAGAATCCAATTCTCAGGGATAGAAGCCAATGGACTGAATATATGATCCAGAATGGATTATTATTCAGGGGAAATCAGTTATGTATTCCAAAATTCCCCATGAGGGAGAATCTGCTAAAGGAAAAACATAGTGGGGTATTGGCCGGACACTTCAGTCATGATAAGACGTTCTCAAAACTAAGTGGCTCATATTTTTGGCCAGGAATGAGGACAGATGTCAAAATATTTGTGGACAGATGTAGAATTTGTCATCACACAAAGGGAAAAAGGCAGAACATAGGGTTATACCAGCCATTACCCATACCTGAGAGGCCATGGGATGTGGTGAGCATGGATTTTATATTGGGGCTTCCAAGGACGCAAAGAGGTTTTGATTCAATCTTTTTGGTAGTCGATAGATTTTCCAAAATGGCACATTTTATGCCATGTCAGAAAACCAATGACACAACTCATATTGCGAACCTGTTTTTCAAAGAAGTCGTCAGACTTCACGGCTTGCCAAGGAGTATAGTTTTAGATTGAGACACCAAGTTCATAGGACATTTCTGGAGGAATTTATGGAAGAAGTTGGGGACAAGTTTGTCATTTAGCTCAGCGTATCATCCTCAGACGGATGGGCAAACAAAAGTCGTGAACAGGAGATTGGGAGATTTGTTGAGGAGCTTAGTGACTGAACACCACAGTCAGTGGGATCACATTCTGCCACAGACAGAATTTGCTTATAATGATTTGATCAATAGAAGCACAGGGCAGAGTCCATTTCAGATTGTTTATGGAATGCATCCAAGGGGAGTTTTTGAATTGAAGGATTCATAATAGAATGAAACTAGAAGTGCTAGTGCAGATAATTTTGCAGAAGCAATGAAGGAACTTCACAGCCAAGTGAGGGAACGTTTGCAAAATTCGAGTCAAGAATACAAGCACAGAGCAGATAAACACAGGCGAGAACTTCAGTTTGAATTTGGTGATCTAATTCTTTCACATCTGAGGAAAGAAAGGTTCTCAAGGGGAACATATAACAAACTGAAAATGAAGAAGATTGGACCATGTAGAGTCATGAAAAAATTTGGGGCAAACGCATATGAGATTGAATTACCTGATGGGATTGGAATTTCACTGATATTCAACATCTCAGATTTGTACCCTTACAGAGCTGAAGAATCAGGAGAAGAGAATGAATAGACAGAGGTTCAGTGGACTAAACAAATGTCTATAGCTGAAAAAGCCACAGATGGAAAGTATACTTGATAAGAGATTCTGCAGAAGGACCAGGAGAAAAGAGTATTTTGAATACTTGGTCAAATGGAAGGGACATCCAGTTGAAGATGCTAGCTGGGAAAATGAAATAGAAATTCATAAGCATGAATAGACTGTGCAAGAGCTCATGAACAGGAGTCCATGAAAATTTTCAAGCGAGGGAGTATGATGCAGGAGCATCGTCAGTAGCAAGTGAGTGCGAAGGTGGAAGACATCTGGGACAAGCGCCAACACATTTCAGCACGTTGCAAAAATGTTTTGGAATGTTTTAAAATAAATGCGTAGATATTAATGTAATAGTTAAAGAGAGGCACACTTGCATATTGTAAACAGATCATGAGCGATTCGCTCTCATCTGTAATAGGTAGAGGCATTTATGCCCAGTTAATGAAAGTAGGTAGATTTAAATTCAAGATTAGACAGTTTAGGAGCGTAGGAGGGAAAACCGACTATAGACACCCTCACCTTTGTATCATTGTAACATTAGAGAGAGCATTGTATCATTAGTATAGAGCATAGAGAAGAGGAGAGCTATAGAAGAAGAGTTGTAGAGAAGAACACATGTACAAAAGTTCTGAATTAATTTATGAAGTTTTGATTCAGATTCATGGTGTTATGATGCGTTATGTGTATACATACTGAATGGTATGCTCATGGTTGTTTATTCTCTTTGTTATGCATTTTCTTTAATATTGTTTGAATGTATGATTTCATGTTGAATGCTTGAAGTCTGAGAGAGAGAGGAAATGAGTTTCAATTGTTTCTCATCCTGAGTGAGAAGTTCCTGCAAGGAGTGCAATGAAGTGTCCGCAAGGAGTGCGTTGATAAAGACTCAGAGTTTATCTCTAAAATCTTAGGAGGGATACTGTTGTTCTCATTCTCGTAGAAGTGCAGGTGAAGCACAGAAGCTGTGCAAGGTGTGTGCAGGCTGGTTGAAAGCTCATAGCTTATCAACCAAGGGGTGAGTCGAAGGACTGTTGTTGTATAAAAGTGCACAGAGTCGAGAGAATTCAAATACTTAAAAGTATTTGAGGGATTGTCGCAAGGAGTGCGTACATGAGTCTTTTTGAAGACTCGGAATTGATAAGAAAGCTCAGAAGGGGTAGCGTCATTGAATTATTCAAAGGAGGACAAGGTAAAACTACTTCGAAGGGAGATAAGGGTTGAAGTCATCCAACAGAAGTTAAGTTCCAGTGGAAGAACCTTGGTTTATTTCACAGGAGTTATCAAGGAGCAACGAGCGATTGAAATTATCTGTGGGGAATTCCCCAAATCACGAGGACCGTAGGATCCAAGGAAGTTACAGGGTGGTTAGAGGCAGGCAATCTTTCCACTCTAGGATCCAGAATCAATGTGGACCGTTGATTTTGATTTGTACAAGCCGTCTGATCATTTCGGCATTTCGGGGATCCTAGCGACGAGGGGTCGAGTGCAGTGGAACGAAAGTCCCGAAGTCGTGAGTTGCGATAGGAAGTGACATGGAGTTCGGGATTTCAGCACTTCGGGTGTCGGGAAACAGAAAAGGCAGTGCTTTGGTAGTGAAATTCCCAAAAGCCCAAAAGCCAGGAAGAGTGACAGGTGGCAGGTGTCTACGTCAAAGGTAGAAAACCGTAAGGATGACAGGTGGTGTATCTTTGTCAATTGGTAGAGTGAAACCTTGTGGACTGTTTTGGGGTTTGGAGGTTAAAGGATGGAGAGCCTTGCATCTAGATTCACAAAATCATGAAGTCCGAAATCTCGATGAAGTGAGAATCCCATTGAAAATTCAACCTTTGCCGAGTGCATCGGAGTTCAGAAATTCGGGTTTCGAAGGTTGTAAGGACAAGAACCCTTGACATTAGGGATTGAAAAATCACGAAACCGGAAGTCCCAAAGTTGCGAAGGGCATGATCCTATTTCAGATAAGAGATTTGGGTTGATGCTTCATGTTTGATCATGTGGACACACCCATAAGGACCTGTGGATACATTGTTGTGTGTGAAGGGTATTTCCCGAAGGGGAAACAAAGATTCAATTAGACTCAAAGGGAAGATTAGAACGATCATGTGTGAACTCCGACCCGAGGGTTTGGGGGTTTGCATCATGAAGGGTCTCGACACTCCAAGTTGCGATCCCCGAAATGGAGCTTAGCTTTGTGCTAGCTCCTCCCTCTCATATGACCATCGGCGGTGAGCACAACCTACACCAAAAGACATTTTGCATTTCATGAACTTATGAACTTCATCGAGCCTGATCAACGGTCAAGATATCTAATGATCTGACGATCCATTTATCATCGCGATCTCGCGTTTCGGGATTTCTCTCGTGAGTCTCCTTGACTCCTTGACTCCCGGTACCCAAAACTCCGAAATGGAGCCAGATCAACGTTCCACCATCCATGGTGATCAGACAACTCTCCTCCGCCCCAGTACTTGAGCCTTCAGGACTTTGAATCTGAAACTCATGAAACAAGAAAGCATGAAGTGATGTCATTCTTGCATCACTCAATGACGTGTCAAGAGCCGAGTGGCTGCCATGTGTCACTCACAATTATGATTTCCAGTGGCCTGAAAAGTCGAAACAATTTGACACTTGTCCTCATATGCTCGTTCCACGTGTCTTTGCTGTCGTAAGTTGCCACTTGTCCTCGCCGACATTGTCTGTCATGATCTACCTTCTAGATCTGACAGCCCAGATTTGTCTTCAATCCAACGACTGAGATTATATCGTGATTTCTCATATTGCGAGTTTGAGAGGTTAGGAGCCTCCTTCCTTTGACCTTTCAGTAAACAAAATGCCAATCACTTGCCATGTGTCCTATGCATCCAACGTTCCACAACATACCTCGATCTAAGGGTTCAGATCAACCCTCAATCCGACAGCTCGGATCATTTCGGGATATCGCATATCACGAGTTCCCACACCATGCTCTTTTGACTCCTCCAATGTGCAAGTTGGCGAAATTCCAATTGCTTTCCACATTTCCTATGACTCCAACGACCATGATTGCTATTGCGATTTCGCATATTGCGAGTTTGAGGGGTTAGAGAACCTCTTTCCTTTGGATTTACTGATCTGCGAAACTCTGAAATGAAACCTTTGTCGCTCTCCGACTGTTTTCCACGTGTCCTTCTTGGATCAACGGTCCTCCTGCTTTCGGGACTTTCTAAGCCTGCTTCATCTTGTACTTAAAGATCGTGCTCCTTCTTCTTGATCCGACGATGGTCGGTCTTCGCACTCAAATCTGATGCCTAAGATTTGTTCTACTCTTATTTGCGCTCCTCCAATCTTAAGTCGGATCTGGCGGTCATCGAGAATTCTGAATGGGATCCAACGATCACTATTGCTCCTCCTCCTGAGCTTACATTGTTGATCTTGGCACTCGATCATTGTTTTTGTGCTACTGATCGTGATCTTTGACATCAATAACAAACACACATACTTTGTCTTTGTCTGAAAAACATGCCAACATAATCATCATCATCATTAATTAAATCATTATTCTAATTTATAAAAAAAAAGATAGGATTTGAAAACCATTTCTATTAGGATTGAAATTTGGAAACACTTTAAAAAAATGGAATTTGAAAATAATTTCAATTAGGATTGAAATTTGAAAACACTTTTTACATGTATTTTGAGAGGTTTACATGAAAATTTAATATTTTTAAATAATTTGTTTAATTTTTATGATGGTACATATTTAATTGTCTATCATGACTATTTTAATTATCATAATCTATGATTAATGAGAAACACAATTAAAACATATTAATAAATATATTATTTAAAAAACAACAACACACTAAATATGCAAACATCTACATATTAAAAAAAAACTATGCAAAGATCTAGATATTAAAAAATTAAGAGTGATTGATTGGTTTATGCATATAGAGAAGGAAAACATTGAAAGACTAATTGAATTTAAAGATCTGGATGTGAATTGTATATTTTATCTTAATATTAAGAAAAAAAAAATTAACTTTAACCATCTTACCCATGTAAATATATATAATAAAATAAATTATTATATTATCTAAAACTATATTATAAAGAAATTATGATTCTATTTAATTATTTAGAGATCTGGATGTGAATTGTA
>JZKD02S1195876.1:62601-84708 GCA_000966675.3 Picea glauca | reverse complement strand
TAACGGTCCTGAGTCCCACCATCGCCTACTGTCTGACATACCTTCGTCACCGTCCACCTTTCTAAAAAGAGTCACATCCCTTTAATTTTTGACAGTCCTTCTCCCTCGTTCGCTCGTGGCAAGCCCCCTCACCATGACTTCTACCCCAATCGGTAACCGCCACTTCACCTGTCCATATTCCCTTAGTTTCTATCACCTGCCATCTCACATTCTAAATGATCCGTTGGCCATTTATTACTGGATAACTTATCTGTTAACCAACTGACCTATCTCCCGCGCCCAACGAACACCCGTTTACTCAAAATTACCCTTATTCTTCCTACTTTCACCATTTACACACTCATTGCACCAAAGAAATTCACATCATTTTCTCCTCCGTTACAGTCAGTTGTCCCCACCCACACTCTCCCCTGCTAACGTTGTTTTTCTTGCAAGTATTGTTGCATTAATGGCGCCAAAGTCCAAACAAGCAGAAGGAGAGGAGAATCCGTTTCTCCCACCTCTTGTTGACCTCGACAGGATCCCACTGGCCGACAAAGATCGCTTAATCGAAGATACAGAGTGCGATTTTGATTTCACAGACCTCCATTCATGGCTCAAGGAAGTTTTCCTGGACCAGAGTGACGAAATTGGACTCTGGGAGTCCAACTTACCCCTATATATCTTTCCTCAGATTCACCCTTTTCTAGAGTTTTCCCTCAAGTGCCAAGCCCACTACATTCCCGAGCAAAGAGCCATCGTTTCCTCGTCTAGAGAAATTCGGTTCCTCATCATGCCTGAATCCATCGACCAAATGATGCAAATACCCCGAGCTGACTCTGCATCACCTTTCAACCTTGAAATTCTCACTGAATTATACCAGAAAATGACCTTCCCCCAAAGAGCTCAAATATTTGAGCTTTTCCTCCCACCATCCACTCAATTTCCTTCCACAAATCCCCCTTATCCTTATTCCATGTTTTCGACCATAGGGAACCAGATCATCTCGCCCCTATGCACCTTGTTGGGATACTATTCATATCAGTGGGTAGATGAACCCATTCTGGGGTTTTTATCCATTTTCTCCACCGATGAGAAGCCCACTACCCAGTTCAAATTCAACACATTCCTGGTGAACAATATTCACAAATAGTTTGTTAATTTGGCCACAGAAGGCATGTTCAGGTACTCTTCCATACTAGCATACTTGTTCGTTTTCTTCCAAGCAGACAAATTTTATTTTTCCATACAGAATATGGATAAAGATGGTAGACCCCAGGCAGTGACTGCATGGACCTCCTTGCTCAAGCATAACTCCACAGAGTTTAGTTTCAAGGAGTTCATCGATCAATTCTACCACCTAGTGGTAAGTATGCTTAGCGGCAGGCCTGAGCCTAGGATAAATGATGAAGTTCAGAGGATCCTGCATCTCTCGGATCACACAAAGACAAGTGATTGGTATTTATACCAAAATCACACTAAGATCAGAGTATATGGGTGCGAGTTGGCACCGTATAAGCTGCCCAAATACTTGTCTGTCAAAATTTTTTCCCTAGAGTACATAAGGCAAATGATAAATTCTGATGACATTCACTTCGTGTCACTAAAGAAAAAGTAGAAGCTCAAAATCAAAGGGTAGATTGGATCTTTCATTTGCAACAATCGTGGCACTGGAGAAGAAGTAGAAAGGCTGCTGAAGGAAATGAAGTTCTTGATGAGTTTCCCATGGCATTTTGATCCGTGTGGGATTATCTTTGAGATGAGGGTGAAAAACAAGAACATCCCATATGTCCATGAATCTATGCCTAAAGTCGAGAAATTTGCAAACCAGAAAGTATGGGAGCCTAACACTTTGGTCAAAGAAGAATAGCAAGATCACCCGGCCACTGTATCGCAAACAACCACACCATAGGTTCCGAAAGAGAAAAGTCCTAGGCAAGATTTATCTCCGCCTATCACTGAGGTGTCCTCAGAATAATTCCAATTTCATACCAAGAGGTCTAAAACCATTTCATCTCTTGACCTGACTGGGGGAAAGGAAGTCCCATATACTACAGTGACCAAGGTTGATAGGCCACCCCTTAGTGCAAGCCTCCAACATATCATAACCTCAACGTTACCGAAGAAATCTACAGATTCTCCATCGACTACCTAGCCAGGCAAGGTAGGACCGAAGCTGAGCATCTTTGAAAAATATGATCTGATCAAGAAAAAGAACCAGACCTTGACCCGCAACACTTATGCCTAGAGCTGGAAGCAAACGTCGACTTCCCAACATAGGCTGCTATCGACATTTGACACTGAGAAGGGAAGAATGCATATGGCATTCCTCCAAGCACAGGTGCCAGATCCAAAGGTAATCACTTATTACAAAAGCACCACCTTCGAATTCCAGACTAAGGATGTGCATCTGGCCGATCAGATGGATTTTCACAAGAAAATAGGGGAAATGGTCTTCTATACGTTGGCACATGCTTCCACTACTGCTTCCAAATTTCAAGTGTCCCTAAACAATGTCCAAACGCAGTTGAAGTTGGAGAATATATCGTCCTTTGCCAAGGACAACAGGATCAAGACTTTGGAGGAATTGGTTCTTAAGATCGAGTACGATTCGTCGAACGTGAAGGAAGCTGAGGAGATGATTAAAAAGAAAAATGTAGACATAGCCTCCTTAAGGAAACAATTGAAACTTCCACCCATAGAGGATTCACAGGCGAAGGAAATAACAGAAGGAGGGAGAAAAAGATGAGATGCTCAAACTAATTATGGAGCAGAACGCGCAACTAAAGGAAATGGAAGCTGAGATGGAGAAGCTGGTAAAAGAGAAATAACAATTGAAGCCAATGGAAGTCATTCCATTGAGTGCAGTTCGACTTTCAGGAGTGAGCACTGCATCAGTAGTAGAAGTCCCATCGACAAATCCACTGACATCTCTGGAAAAGACAGCTGAATTGGCTAAGTCTATGGAAAAGATGAACTTGCAGGAAACAGAGATCAATAGGATCAAAAAGGAGATTGAGAACCTTCAGGAACTCAAATATTCCTTTCAGATCAGTCTCTCCAAGGAAAAGCAAGTGTCAGACCAACTCAAACAAGAGTTACAACAACTCCGGACGCAAACAGTCGCAGGTAAAACTTTGGCCGAAGTTAAAGAAAGTGTTTGGACAGACATAACCAAATCTATGAACGAGATATGGCCAATGATACAAATCATGTTTGAGAAAAATGAATTGGTGCAGAGAAGAAAATAGGCCATTGAGAAGATCAGATCGGAATTGGGAGAAATGCCCACACAAGCTAATGAAATCATTAAGTTCCTAAACTCTAAGACCAGGGAGGAGTTGGAAGAGCTGAAAATTGAGGATAGAATAGAGACTATCCTTGAGGTCAAAAGAGTTTTGACCAAGAGAGGATTGATGCTTCAGCTGGAAGAGAAGGTCTAGGTCATGGACCAAGGGGTACAAAGGTTTTTTAGCAAGATCGAAGCTCTACAGAGGAAAGGTCTTCCCGGTCTAAAGGTAATTAATGACAAATTGATGACAGTCTCATACGACAAAAAGAGATTGGCTGATGTGGCTAAGGACAGTTCAAAGTTTTTAGGAATTCAAGGCAGCATCACTAGCAAGGCGTTTCTAGATGCACTCCAGTGGGACATCAGTATTCAACATGAAATTCGATACATCTTCATCACCAAACCTACCTTCGCCAAGTACACATAAATGGATGAAGTTTATCAAAGGCTACTCAAAGTCAACATGCCCAGTCATCTTCGATGGGAATAACTCTGTGATCTGATCGAGTAGCTGATGAGTTGTCCCAACCCAGTCATTTTTCCAGTCAGATGAGGTCGTGCAGAGGTCTCACCAATGGTTCACCCAAAAAACAACATGCAGTTGTGACACACCATCAAACAGTTCCTAGATTTATGAAATTTGTTAAGTTAGTTAGGCTAAAAATAGATTTAGCACGTCCTGGACATTAATGACAGGATTGTTTGTAATTTTGAGTTATAAATACTTCATCTTTCGAAGTATTGGGGGTTGTTGATCTTCACGCCATGAAGCTATCAGACTATAATATTTTTGAAGAGATCTTCCATTAATACAAAGAGGCACTTTTACAAGATTCTTGCGTGTATTGATTGGTGATGTTTTTCTCTCTAAGTTGAATGTTATTCTCGCTTTGTTATCACACTGTTTTCTAAATCTAATCTTTAGAAGTAACGAACGTTGTAGGATTTATCTCGTATACCCTGTTTCTGAATCAAAATATTTTAATGTTTTATCTTCTGTTTTTTTCAATAAAGAAATTATTAACTTCTTCTTTGTTGAAATTATCTTTCTCGTCTTTTTTGCTATTCCTCATTTATGCTATTGAAGAATCCAGTGATTATATTATCTCGCCCTGTGAAAGGTTTCCTTTGCGTTTCTGGTTTGGATTTCATTTTTTAAGACACAGACCCCATAGCCCAATGGATGTGTAGACTATCTCAACCAACTCGACAAATGCTATGACAACAAAACCAACTTATTTGTTTACCTAGCCTAATATTTTAAAATTTGAAACATATCTAAATCATATAGAGAGATCCCTCTCTAAAGTTGGAAGGGATAGATCCCAGCTTCAAAAGCGGTTGGATAAAGTTACCTTTTGTAGATTTATTCTTTTGGCAACCTCTAGGAAATTTATAGAGTGCTAACACCTTCAACATTTGATGTTACCCAAAGGACTCCATTTTCCCTAAAAGCACTTATCTAGACCTAGCTATTGAGTGATTGACAAAAACTACCATCAAAACCTATACCTTAAGCTCTCTACTAACTACTCCTAACCTTAGAATAGTCTAATCTACTAACTTAGTTGTTTTTGTTACTAAAGTAGGCTAAAGGCATCTATTCAGCACTAAAAGCATCTAAAAGAAATCGAAAAAGTTGATTAATACTCTGCCTTACTTTCTTCTCACAAATTATAGTATTTTGATGCTAATGAGTAATTATTCTTGGTCATTTTGAAGCCATTTTATGCACTTATTGTGAATCTATTGTCTTATAAATATTGCTGCAAAAAATTTATGTTTGCTTCACCATATATCAGCGATTGATTTTATTGATAAAGTTTGTGGTTTTATGAAGTGTTAAAAACAAGTTGTAGTTGCGAAAGATATGTTTTCTTGTTTCTTTGTTCTAGGAAGGTACATCTTAATACTTCACTACTTCATTGGTTAAAACCTCGGGACTTTCTGATCAATGTGACTTGTGAGAGGGGACATTTTCATAGACACCTTAACCTTTGCCTTATCAAACCCCGAGGTCATTGGGGATGTCTCCCCTGGTCCATCAACCCTAAATATAAAGAGGCATCCTATTGAGGTGACAGTGATAGGATAACCTCTGTTACGCCAATTTTATTTTCCTAAACCTTATCCTTTGGATTAAGTACAAATTGTGCGATAACACATCCAACAAATATCCCACTAATCTTATCAAACTGTCATACCAATACATAGTCGCAATGATATGTAGGATGTATGGGTATCCCAATTCCAAGAAGTTCAAAATAACGTGCGTACCTCTCTTATACTTTTTCACAGACATTGATTCAACTTTCAACTGGGAAGATATGTTATCTTCGGCCTTGGAGGAAGCACTCACAACAATGAAGAACACCGCACTAGGGGAGTTTCTGAGCTTCAATATTCCCTCCTACATCCTTGATGTGATATACATATGTCACTCTTATCCTCATATGGGATGGACCTGGTAAGCTAGTGACCCCCCAATCCACATCTACTACAAAATATTATGAGAGAATAAATATCTTGTTTAGTATCAGAATATATGCAACAAATTCCTAGCCCTCTTGTATCAACTCATATTTGTCTCACCAACACCATGCATGACAGTTAAATCACATTCCATTTTTAAAATGATAGGGGATTGGTATCTCCTAGAATATGGTACCTACATCAAAATATATGGAGCTACTAAAGATACACACTTTCTTTCGAAATTCATCCCAGACATATTAGTGATACAAAAAATTGCATACAAAACAGTCATTCATGGGGTAGGTGCATCATTGTACAAGGAAAATAAATCCATTTGGTCACCCCTACCCCTATGGGTTGGGTCACACTAATTTAAAGATGTCAAGTAAGTGAAAGTAGAAGTGAATAAACTAACATCTTTCCAATTCCATAGATAAATATTTCAGAGGCACGAACCTCTAGACGTCGTCAAAACTCACTGCAGTAAATGAAAGTACATATAGGAGCACATGAATGATGTATGGGAAGAGAAAGAAATCCACTACCGAGAAATAACATACCACGATGTGATTTTCAAAAGGAGAGACAAACCATTGAGAAGACTAGAAGATGAGAAATGAGCTCGAGAGGCTCAAAATAAAATCGAAGAAGAGGAAACAACAAAAGAAACAATAACAACAACAATAAAAACATCCGAGGAAACAACAACTGAAAAAGAAAAGAAAGAAAATCAACAGAAGATGTTGAATCATAAGAGAATAAGAAGAGAAAAGAAGAGGAGGTCAAACAATAAGGACATAAAGTAATAGAAGAAGAAACAATAGCCAAAGCGGCCAAAAAACAACAAAGAAAAAAGAAGGAAGAAGAAGTTGAATGAAAGAAGCAATAAGAAATTGCACAAGTTGAAGTGGAAGCAAAAGTAGTAGCGGAAGCAACAACAATGGAATAAGTAGCAACAAAAATAGAGGAAGAAAGGAAAAATGACACAGATCCCTTGGACATAGATGTTCTGAGGTCATCAACTCACATCTCGCTCATAGGGGGGGATTTTCCATTATATAAATTGGGATTGGATCATTCACACCATATAAGGCTCATAAGGTACCCAACTTAAACACCTTCATATTCGACAAGGCATCTAGTAAAATCTTTTTGTAGAAAACCAAAAATCTCCCAATTGTTGGAATGGATCCCTTATCATTAATGAATGAGACTAATGTGATATAAAATGTCAGAGATGATCCAATTTCGATTGCTTCAGCCAACATCTTTGTCACATTATCTTTAGAGAAAAACTTGAATGATTTAGTGCGTGAAAAAAAGGAGAAACATGAAATAATTAAATCACTAGAAGAAGAGGTACGACACAGTAAAGGAGACAGTGAAATCATCAAAGAATTTAGGTTATGCGTCCAGGGATTTATGATAGAAGTCCACAATATGCCAATGAAAATGTACGCAAATATGCAGGTATTCCAACAATTATCCGCATGGATTATGGCACAACATAACAGAGCCCAAGACAAGAATACACATTTTACCACAATCCGAGAAGGTATGAATGAGATGCAGGGTTGTATTACTGGAGACCCAAATGCCTAGTCATAATTACCACACATATTAGAATGGGAAAGAAATATCAACTATGCCACACTCGACAAGTGCCAATAGGTTGGTGAAAAGATTGAGCAGGAGATGAAGAATTCACTTTTAATCTACACACAACTTTATAAAGAAACATATATATTAGCTCATAAAGGCCATATTCTCTAGATCAAAGAGCTAGGTTAGATGAAGATTGTTGAATAGAGTTTTTTAGAGGTCAAAGAAAACATGAAGAAGAGAAAAACAGATGTCAGAACTATGGAAAAAGTGACAGTGGACTTAATGAATGACCACCTCATGAAACCAACAAGGATGCATAATACGATACAAGCCTTCATGGTAAATTTAAATAGGGATATGAAGACCCTCTCACGTAATGAAACTGCTCACGAGGCCACTTTGGAGTCACTAATTTTCCACATAATTGTTTCCATTTCAAGATAGCATGAGGTATGGGAAGATTACTTGAAGGATAAGAATAAATTGAGGGGGCACATAATCAAATTTTAAATTATTCTCAACCACCCTCTCTTTGTCTTTTCTATCATTACTGCACATTTTTTTTCTTTTGCAACTTATGTAAATAATATTGAAATGGAATATGAAAATACATGTAACTACTTCTTCGAGAACTCAAGAACCCCAATAGGCAGTTACTTAGGGAATTATAAATTCGAGAAGTGACCCACTTTAAAAGGGATCTTAAACTTTGTAATTTTAGGGAACTACTTTTCTGAGATAATATTGAGAAGCCTTCAGGGGCAATTTGTTTGAGAGAAACAATATTTTTCTAATGGTGGTTTGCTTCTAACTGTTTCAAGTAAATGTTATTCTATCTGTAAACATCATAAAATTTATGTTGAACTTGTAAACTCTTCTTTTTTTGATAGAATTTTTCTGCAGTTATTGTTTTTCTATATTATTAATTGTTCTGAGATGATGAGAAGGTTTTATGTATATGAGTATGTATCTTATAATTATTTGGTTGTTCTTTCATATACTTATTCTATTAGTTCTTGTTTCTCTCTAACAACTATCTAGAAGAAAGTTGTTGCAGGGATTGTTAGGATATTGATCTATTTGTAAGTTACCCTTAGTTTTTCCTAGATAGGATAGAATATAATAGATTTTATTTCTGCAAGTAGTCTAGTTTTCATTTGCATACACCCCTTGCATTAAAACATCCATTCACCCCCCAACCTAGTAATGGAATTCAAGCCAAAACCTGGATGGGTCTCCTAATCCAAATGGTTCAAAATCTAATTGGGACCTCGTACCGGGGAGTAGTCCTGAATGGTGAAGGGAATTTTTATTTCCTTAACATAATTGGAGCTAGAAGGAGGGCCTAGATTATATGGCTAGAAGTAATGCTCGATACTCACATGGCCATAACTATGATAAAATCCCCATCAGACAACAACCACCACATCTTTTCTGATCCTCTAAAAATATTCATGAGTAGGAAATTCCTTTCAAAGATACTAACCCTGCATTTGAAATTCAAGTTGTTGTAAGTCCTCAAATGAATCCTAAAACTTGTTACGCTATCCCTAATGCAAAGTTTTATTAAACTCGAAAAATCACCCTTTCCTTATCTAAATTAATTGGTCGCTTACATGTTGCTTCAACATTACCCAAGAGGAGAGCTACCCAAAGACCTGTTAACCAGTCCAATTTCCTTGTCAAATCCATTGAAGACTTAGTTGAAGTTTCTTTATAGGAAATAGATTACCCTTTGGACCAAATTCCTCCTACTCCTCTAGGTCCTACCCTTTCTTATCAAAACCTTATTCTGAATCTAAAGAAGATGGTGAAGAAAATCCCCACATGGTTGGAAATCAAAATGTCATCCTAGAATGGATGTCTCAGGAAGCCTTAAATTTTCCTGGACAAATGCATGACCTACCCAAGCATCTATAAATACTTCTTCCTAATTTTGACCTGGACAAGTCATGTTCCCTGAAATATCGCATTAAGAAATTCTATTTAGCAATTTGGATCCTTTATTTTCAACAGGAAGACATAGTTTGTACACTATTTCCTTATACCTTTAAGAAAAAATCATCCACTTGGTACTATAATCTTCTGGACGGATCTATAACAAGTTGGGATAATTTTGAAAAGTATTTCCTTGTTAAGTTTGGATATGAGAAAACCCCTGCAAAGTTTTTCAAATAATTGGTGGCTCTTAAAATGGAAAAGAAAGTGAAATTGAAAGATTTCAATCAATGTTTTACTACTATCCTGAAAAAGTTCCTTGTTGGTGCTACCTCTATTGAAGAATTAACGGTAGAATATTATACCTCATCCTTACACCCTTCCATAGGCATGTTTGTCGAGAGAGCCGATGGACCTACTTTTGCACAAAACTTTGAAGAATCCAAGGAAGTTGAAAAGGAAATGTTTTCTCTAGGAAGCCGCCCCACAATCAAGAAAAGAAAATAAGATGGTTAAAATACTTTATTCCTTACTAAGCTTCCTAAAAAGGAACCTAAGGAGTTAAATAACATAGTCAAATTGGTCAAGAAGTTCTCCAATGAAGTGGCAGATCTTAAGAAGAGTGCAAGTGAAGGATCCTCTAAGAAGAAATATTTCCTCCCTTTCTTTAAAAACATGAATAATCCACCTAAGTCACCAAAGACTCGTGAGCTCACCTTAAATCTCGATGATTTCAGTATGGACAATTTATATTCCTATCAAAAAATGAACCATTATGAAAAGAATTTCCCTTAAAGGATTAATTCCATGACCTTGGTCATCAACCAATTATTAGACCAGTAGGTCGCAACTGATGATCAAACCCAAGAAATAGAAAACAAGGAAGAAAGTGAGGAAAAATATACTAGCAAAGAATTTGCCATGTTTTTGTGGGACTGGTGTTTAGACTCTGATGACGAAAAGGTAGAATAAATTTTTGTAGGTGACACTTAAACCACAAAGGTTTCTCCAAAACATTATAACTTATTCAGTAAAGCGGTAGTGGCCAACACTCCTCTACCTTATAAAACATTCATTGCTCTTAGTGTTACACATCAAAATGTCACACTTAACTATTGCACCATAAGTGTTGCAAGTGTCGCAAAGTGTCATATTCACCTTACTAAGTGTCACATGCACTTTGTCAAGTGATGTATGCACCTTACTAAGTGTCACATGTACTAAAAAAACATAAAAATATGATATCATGTTGCCAAGAGTTTGAATGCAGCAACGAAACAGATGAATATGAGGACTTGGTTCAAGGTTTGAAAAAGAATATTGATATAAAATTAAGATATGTAAGGGTTTTTGGTGATTCGGGAATTATTTTCACATAGGTAAAGAATTCTATACATTGTTTGTCCCATCACATTGTTCCAACAAGAGGTATGGAATCTTATAAATTATTTTGATGCTTTTAACATTACTTATATCCCTTGTTCTCAAAATGTCATTTCCAATACTTTAGCTAATGAAACATCTATATTCACTCCTTTGAATAGTGATGTTACTTTTGAAATTCTTTTCAAGCCTTATATACTCGAAAAAACCACCAAATGGGCGGTGTTCAATGATGACTCCCAGTTAATAGACTTCCTCACTAGTTCCTACACTATCCAATATTATGTGATAGATGATTAAGTTCACCAGCAAAATCTACAGGAATATAAGGATGAGGAAAACAAGATCAAGAGAAACTGCCTCCCAAGAAATGTATTGTCGCTTGAGAATATTTTTGACTTGTAGCCCAGATTCAAAATAGCACCAAATCCCAATCCAACAACTCGACTATGATGCATTCCTTGGTAAATATGGGGACTCTGGAACAACCAAAATTCATTAACTTAGAAACTTGTTATTTAGAAGAATAGAAGCACACTTTCATGCAATTATTCAATAAATATCAGGATGTATTCACATGTACTTATGAAGACTTGAAAACATATGACACATGTATCATATAACACATTATTCCAATAAAGGATGATGTAAAAAAAATTCAGTAGAAGCTCAGAACAATTATTCCTACTCTGGAATATTTGATCAAAAAGGAGTTGAAGAAGTTGTGATATGCCTAGATTATCTTTAAAGTTCAACATTCAACATGGGTTTCCAATCTAGTATGGGTAAGGAAGAAATATGGGAAAATCAAGTTGTGTCTGGACTTCCGAAATATGAATCAAGATTTTGAAAAATAAAATTATCTCATTCCCCCCATGAAACAAATACTCCATCCCATATTTGGTTCACAATTTTTTTCTCTATTAGACAGGTTCTTTGGATACAATCAGGTTCTTGTAGCAGAACCTATCCAACTAAAGACCACTTTCAGAACTAAGTGGGGAACATTCACATATTGTAGAATTCCGTTTGGATCGATCAAGATAAGAAAAAAATTCCAAAGGGAAATGGAAATAACATTCAATTGTCTAATCATTCAAAGTGTGGTGATCTATCTTGATAAAATCACAATGTATTCCAAGAAAAGAACTGGTCATCCACACCATATGAAACATAATTTTGAAAAATGCAGGAAGTAGGGCTGAGGAAAATGTCTTTGTTGTTTCATAAGGGGTTTAGACATCATTAGAGAAATCAACCCTCACTCATCCAAACAACATAGGTACATCCTCATGGCCACTTATTATTTCACATGATGGATAGAAGTTGTGCCGCTAAAAAAGGTAAACAAAGAAGCAATAATTAAATTTTTAGAACAACACATCATCACTAGGCTTGGAGCACCCACTACTCTTGTTTTTAAAAATGATACATATTTCTCATATTTATAATTGAATGAGTTTTCTTTATAGAAAAGAATCATTATGAGATATGCAACTAACTATTAACCCCAAGGAAATGGCTTAGTTGATTCCACCAACAAAAATATAATATGTATCCTGAAGTGAACCATAGTATATCAACAAATAAACTGACATAATTATCTATTTAATGCCCTATGGGAAGACAGGGTCACTCCAAAATCATTCATAGGAACATCCCCATACTTTCTCGTTTACGAGAAAGAATCCATCCTGGCCCCAAACATTTTCTTGCCTTCTTCAACTCATACAACAGTCACGTGGGAGAAGTTTCCCTATCATCCAAAAAGGGATAAAAACATTGATCAAACTAGAAGAATACAAAGATAAATCTAAGACAAAGTTTGATGCTCACTAACAAACCATAAAATGGTGTTTTGATAAGAAATCTGCTAGAAAAAAAGGATTTTTAGATTGGTGATCTTGTTCTAAAATGGGACAATTCACATGAAGATAAAGGGAAACACTCCAAATTTCAACAATTGTGGCTAGACCCTTTCATAATTAAGGAAAGGATTGGCCTGGGAACATATAAATTGCAGAACCTAGAAGTGTGGATCTCCTCCATGTCAATGGCCAAGTTATGAAACACTACTTAAGCTCTAATATTTTCAGGAAACTCCCTTATACATAAATAAAAGGAGTCAATCCTTCTCTTTTTCTGATTTTCTGTTACTTCACTTTTCCTTTTTTATTTTTTGTGTGTTTATTTTTTCCCTTACACCTATTTCACTTTCATTATTTTGATTTTAGATAGACTTCTCTCTATCAAGGCCTTTTCTTACTCAGATTTCTAAGAAACCTCTGTGTCACAAATCGTGACCATAACCATAAGTGTGACATACTAGAACCTAAAAGTTTGAAAATTTGCATTTGATTTATGGCCATGACTTTTAATTTTTGTGGTCTCAAAGATCATCAATATGCATTTCTCAAAGTTGTAATTCATAGTGGAATTTGATTTAAGTGATGAGTGAGCATTCTTATTCTTTTTCTTGGTGAGAATGAGTAAATGATCACACTCAACAACAGGCTCTATGCTTCATGTGAAATTAATAGGCCAACGCCAACATTTGAGAAGAATATGTCGTACTTAAGGAAGACTACATAGGAAGGTAGCTTATTTATAATTAGTTTGGAAGACCTCACAATCATAGGTGTCATCCTACACGCCTTCTAGGAAAACTAGAATTCCCTCATCCAGCCCTCTCAAATCAAGAGAAAAATATTTTATAAAGGTAAAGGATTGGGGAAAGGATTCCATATCATGTGGGACACGCAAGTATCTTTGTTAGGGATATGGATGCTCGTTGGCAGCAGAGCAAGCCTTGTGACATCAGAGTGACTCCATTGGGGATATAAGTGCTCATTAGAAGTAAAGAAACACAAGATAAATGTGTAATCAACTTGTATTTTCAGCATTCTTGATGCATAAATGCCTTCCAATACCTCACACGCCTCCGAAAATTGCTTAGATTAAAATAATACTTCTGTGATTGACCAGCTTTGAGTATGAATAGGAACTTATTCAATCCAGGTACAAATTTCATTTCTACCATCTCATTTCTAACCTAAACCCTTCATCTCATTTCTACCATCCTCGCACCTACTTCATCGGTCTGTCCTATCCCAAACCTCCTCTAAACCTTCACACTCAAGTAGCTATGGTTTTCCAAATTAAGAAGCCCCCTTATTTTCCTCTCTTTTTCCACGACCAGTCATCTCCTTTTCCCTCTATGCGATCAAACCATCTCTCGATATTTTCCTCTTTCCCTCAGCCCAATATTAGTTCACCTTCCCCTTGGAGGTTGCTCAACCAGTTTTCTTCAAATGCTCAGGGTGGACTTCCACTCAATTTTTTTTTCCTCTCCCTCAAAATGTGAGAGACCCTAGGATTTTTCCTCTCATTTCATGACTTTCCCCCTTCGACTCCCCATCATAATCTCGATTGCTTCTTTGTTGAAGGAAATATTAGCTTAGTTTTGGAGCTAATGGAAAAAACCAGAATTCATTTGGAGCCTAACTCTTGCATTAACAAAGATCACATTAATATCACTGCTAAATATTGCATCGATAGGGATCATTGTGTTATTTCCAATATAGCCTTGTGCATCAACAAGAGATCACATTTTCCCCACTGATATGGCCTCGCTTTCTACATCAATAAGATATCATAGTTTTGATGTCAATACAACATTGTGCATCGACAAGAAATCATAGTTTTGGCACCAATGCAACCTTGCTACATCGACTAAGATCACAATGTTGGTGTTGATAGAGACAAGTATTAGTGAAGAAATATTCTTCTCACTAGTATCCTTATAATCACAAATGAATGCCCATAATTAAACCCAAGTCATTTCTCTTCTCAATTTCTTCCTCTGTAGAGTCAGTGAACACTAGATGGATTTTTTAATATTCATTTTTCAATACTAATGATTATTATGATTTCTTTTTCATATTCAACCATGACTCCTCCTCAAAAAATCTCACAAAGAGAAGAAAAGTCTCACATTCAAGAGGCCTTTGCAAGAAATATTGTACTAGAAGAAGAATACATCATCACCCCAGGACCTGTCTATTATTATACTAAGGGTGTTATTGATAAGGATACCTCACTCAAATGGGGTGAAGTCTATCATATGTTTAACAATAAAAAATTCCCTCAACTTCCAGAAGATTATCCTGACCTCAAAACATTCAGAAACATCATGAGGTATAAGTTATATAAATTTGTAGTGCATGCAACAATGTTTCCATACGCGGAGGCCATTTTATTGATCGTGAAGCACACTAATTTGGAGACTAGATTCATATTAAATTCTCATTCCACCCAATCACCTCCTTCCAAGCTTCGATAATTTCCTATTCTTGTGATCTGGAGTACAGAGAGAAGGAATTGGACACGAAGCTAATTAATAATTTCTTTCACAGCCCAAGAGAGCTCCCAAAGAGTTGGTGCAAACCTGGAAAGGTATTCAAAACTAGTTCGTCCAAAGCATATCCTACTAATCTACTAAAAATGCCATACCAATACACAATGGTAATGATATGCAGGTTGTACGGGGAGAATGATGCCCATAAGTTAAAAATAACATGGGTACCTCTCTTATACTATGTTGTAGACATCGATTAAACTTTCAACTGAGATGATATATTATCTTCATCCTTGGAGGAAGCGCTCAAACCAATTAAGAACACCACAGCAGGGAGTTTTTGAGATTCCATATGTTTTCCTATCTCCTCGATATGATGTGCATATGTCACTCTTATCCTCATATGGGATGGTCCTGACAACCTAGTGACCCCCCAATCCACATCTACTACAAAATATTATGGGAGCATAAATATCATGTTGAGTATCAGAAGATATGTGACAACTTCCTATCCCCCTTCTGTCAACTCATATTTGGATCACTAACACTGTGCATGAAAAATAAAGCACGGGCCATTATTAAAAGGATAGGGGATTGGTATCTCCTGGAATATAACACCTACATCAAAATATATGGAGATACAAAGCTCCACACTTGCTTCCAAAATTCATCCCAGATAGATTAGTGTTGCAGGAAATTTCATTCCATAGAGTTATTCACAGAGTAGATGTAACGTTGTATAGAGAAAATAAATTCATTTAGCCACCCCCCCTCTGGGTTGGGTCATATTCATTTAAACATGTCAAGGAAGTGAAAACATAAGTGAATAAACTAGTGTCTTTCCACTTCAGTGAAGAAATATTCCAGAGGCACTACCCTCTGGACATCGTCAACACCCACTACATTAACTACAAGTATAGATGGGAGTACATGAATGATATATGGGAAGAGGAAGAAATACACTACCAATCTAGAGCATGCCACGATGTAATTTTTAAACGGAGAGGCAACCCGCTTGGCAAAATAGAAGGTGAACAATGAGATTGAGAGGCTCAAAATAAAATAGAAGAAGAGGCAGGAGAAAATGCAGTAGTAACAACAAAAAAAATAACATCTAAGGAAGCAAGAGCTAAATAAGAAAAGAAAATAAAAGAATAAGAAACTATTGAATCGAAAGAGAATAGGAAGAGAAAAGAAGAAGATGTCGAATAGCAGAGACAAAAAGAAACAACAACAAAAGAGGCAGCAAAACAGCTAAGAAAAAAGAACAAATAAAAAAGAAACAAGAAGAATTTTAATGAAAGAAAAAAGAAGAAACCACACAATATTAAGAAAAAGAAAATGAAATAGCAGAAGCAACAATGGCTAAAGCAGTAACAAAAGAAGTAGCAGAAGAGGAACAAAGGAAAAAGGATGAGGAAGAAAGGAACAATAGCGTAGATCCCATGGAAATGGATGTTTCTCCGTCATCAATTGACATCCCACTCACAGGGGGACATTTGTCATTAGGTGAGTTGGGATTGGGAGAATTCACAACATATAAGGATTATAAGGTAGCCAAATTAAAAACCTTCAGATTTGATAAGTCATCTTGTAAAATAATTTTGCAAAAAACCAGAAAGATCCCAATGGATGGAAATGATCCCTTATCAGTCATGTCTGAGACTAATGTGAAAAAAAATGTTAGAGATGATCCACTTCCGATCACTTCAACTAGTGTTGCTTTCATATTAGCCTCAGAAAAAAACCTAAAGGATTTAGTGGGTGAAAACGAAGAGAAATATGAAAGAATAAAAACACTAGAAGAATAGGTTTGGTGCAATAAAGGAGAAAAGGAAAGCATCAAAGAATTCAGGTTATGTGTTGAGGGAGTTAGGATAGAAATCCCCTAGATGGTGATTGATATGTACACAAATTTGTAGGTCTTCCAGCGATTAGTTTCACAAATTATGGTGCAACATAGAAGAGCCCAGGCCAAGAATATAAAGTTATTCGCAATCACAGAAGGTATAAAAAATATACAACGTTGGATTATTGAAAACCCATATGCATCGTTAGAATTACCACACATATCAAAATGGGAGAAAATATCAACTACTGTAACACCTCAGTTTTGATCCCTACGAACTATAATGTATTATGTAAATGTGACTTAGGATGGTGAGCCGATAAAGTTGGAAAGGTGTCAGAGTGCCTAGAAATGTAATACATCTATATATATATATTAATAAAATACATCATTGGTTGCAAGATAGACAAGGACAAGAGATAGAGGGCTATGATTCCACAAGAGAGGGGGCTTAAGGGGATAAGTATTTTTATTATATTTTATTTACCCATTTAGTTTTAATTGATAAAAGTGGTTACATGAGATTCTTGGGAGGAAGGCCATGTGGTTCTTGTTTTCATGTAATTATATAAACATCCTAGTTGAGCATCTCGCCTTGTTTTATGAAGTCACCATGGTTCATTTTAGCTTATTTCGTTTTCAACAGTTCCTCTCTTGTCGGCAGGTCTTCTTGCTCTCTCGTGACTTTTCTCTGCTCCCATATGGCTATTTATTTGGGAATAGGGGAGGCCTATATTCGAGTTTTTTCTGGTGGTTTATTCTTGATTCCTTGGCTCAAGAGAGAGCGTGTTCTCGAAGAGGAGGGGTCTCCTCTAGTATTTGTCTCCCCAATTCTCACCGCAAATAATCTCTTAGCTTTGGCTCCTCCATGGAATTTCCTACTCTTTTTGAACTAGAGGGTTCTCCTCAAGCTGGCTTTGAATTTCGTATAGATTCTCATATTGATGGTGACAGGGATGCTTATACTTGGGATTGCGGTGTCACCTAACAATGGGACTGCATGGCAGATTGGATCCAAGGGATTTTTTTCTCCTCCTCCGAGCATGATGAATTCAAAGACTGCACCTTCTTTATCGACCCAACCAGCTCCATTAGTTGATGAACCAATTGTTTTTCCTCCCCCCCAAGATTTTGACCTTGCCTTTGATGTATGTCGAGATGTTGTGGATGTCTAGTTATGGGTTGCTTGCATGGAAGAAAAGTTCAATCTTCTAGCTGGTTGTACATGTCGATGTGGGGTTTAATTTGATTTTGGTTCAAGATCGTTGTTTCCTCCTTCTCAGGAAGCGATCATATTGCTACCTTTCATCAATTTTTGGCATCCTTTTGTGGATTTTGGTGACATCATCAAGATTGAAGGAGTAGTTCATGTTTTCTAGTTGTTATGATTAATGTTTCTATGTTGTTTTGGTCTCTCTTTGGTCATGCTCTATCTCAATTCGAATGTCAGTTTTAGTATGTATATCTAGCTTTACTTTTTGAGGATGTATATTTAAGGTTGGGCTCAAGAACTATACATCATGGACCTGTGATATATTTTGGGTGCGAGTATGGGATGGTTTCCACTTTTGGCAGCCCCAACCCTGTTTTTTGTACTTTTTGATCACTGATAATATAAGGCAGTACTCATTACCTTAAAAAAAATTATCTGGATCCTAAAATGGTGGAAAGATTCCAATTTTTGAGAAGAAAACTTGGAAAAACTTGGTTGGTGCAGTTAGCTACAGGGGAAAAAAGGAAAATCAATGAGATGGTCAAGGCATTTCCAATGGAAATGAATGAAATTCACACAAAACTTGATTTGAATATCATACATTTGGGATCATATGATTTCCTCATTGGCATGGATTGGTTGGACCAAGATCATGTTGTTCTATACTTTTATAATAAGGCATTTACTTGCCTGGATGAGCAAGGAAATTTGAGAATAGTTCAAGTCATTCCAAGAGTTGTGACTATAAGATAAATTTTAGCTTTGCAATTGAAGAAAAGCTACAGGAAAGGATGTCAAGTATTTGTAGTGCACATGGAGGAGGCACCCGTGGATAAAGTGCCAAGTGTTGAAGATTGCATACTACTAAAGGAATTCAAGGATGTATTTAAAGAGATATTGATATTACCACAGAAAAGAGATATCAATTTCTCTATAAATATGATGCTGGGAGTAGCTCCTATATCCAAGACTCCTTATAGGATGAGTATGCCAGAATTGAAGGAGTTACAGATGCAACTTGAAGAGATTTTGAAGAAGGGGTATACACGCACAAGTGTGTCACCTTGGAGTGCACCAGTATTGTTCATGAAGAAGAAGGATTGTACGCTGAGAATTTGTATCGATTTCAGATAGTTGAACAAGGTAATGATGAATAACACATATCATTTTCCAAGGATAGATGACATGTTTGATCAATTAAGGGGTGCAAGGATATTTTCCAAGATTGACCTTAGATATGGTTATCACCAAGTGAGAATAAAAGAGGAAGACATAAACAAGACTACCTTCACAACAAGATATGGTCATTCCAAGTTTACAATGGTGCTATTTGGGTTTTCGAATAAACCGATTGTCTTCATGTGTTTATTGAATGGAGTTTTCAGAAGCTATTTAGATAAGTTTGTCATTGTATTTTTGGATGACATACTTATTTACTCAAAGTCTGAAGAAGAGAACAAGCAACACTTGAGGATGTTGTTGCAGGTATTGAGGGAGCATCAAATTTATGCAAAGTTGAGCAAGTGTTCATTTTACCAGAGGAATATTCATTACTTGGGTCATATAATTTTATAGGAAGGAATAGTTGTGGACCTAGCGAAGATAAAATCCATTGAGGAATGGCCAATACCAAGAAATGTCATAGAAGTGAGATCCCTTATGGGACTAGCAAGGTACTACAGAAGGCTTATTGAAGGATTCCCATGTATTGCACATCCAATCACATCCCTGCAAAAGAAAGGTGTGTGATTTGAATGGACTCTGGATTGTTCAAGTATTTTTCAGCACTTGAAGAGTTTGTTGACAAGTGCGCCAAGTTTGAGGATTCTTGATCCAGATGTAGACTTTGTGGTGTGCATGGATGCATGCAAGGAAGGACTCAGTGGAGTCCTTAGTTAGAATGGACATGTGGTATGCTACAAATTAAGGAAGTTGAAAGAGCATGAAAGACTCTATGCTACTCATGATTTAGAATTGGAAGCTATAGTGCATGCCTTGAATATGTGGTGGCAATACCTCATGGGTAAAATATTTGAGCTAAGAACAAAACATTGTGGTATGAAATATTTTCTTGGACATCCAAGTTTAAATGTCAGACAAAGCAAGTGGTTAGAGTTCCTAAGTGAGTATGACTTCGAAATAAATCATATCAGAGTAAAAGAGAACAAGATGGATGACACGCTCAGCAGGAGGGTGCATGAAATGAATGTACAACCATTAACATGTACCAGACATATATGTGCAACATAATTTTAGAAGTTTCCAAATCCGATATGTGTTATGTGGACATAAAGGTGGTTTTACAATAGGGTACGTCACAACAGAAATGTGAAGGTTACTAGTTGAGAGAGGATGGGATCCTCATGTATAGGCATCGAGTCTATGTGCCAGATGTTCAAGAGTTGAAAAACCTACTATTGTCAGAAATACATAAGGTTCCTTATGTTGGACATCCAAGTTACCAGAACACAATTGTTACAGTCAAGAAGCAATACTATTGGTCGTTGATTTTATTGCTAGATGTCTCGAATGTCAGAAGGTCAAGCCCGAGCACAAACATCCAACTAGATTACTATAGCCTTTTTCAATTCGTGAGTGGAAGTGGTAAGTTATAATGATGGATTTTATAACTAAGTTACGTACAACTGTCAAGCAACATGATTCTATTATGGTGGTGGTGGAAAAGCTTACTAAATCTGCCCATTTTATTCGAGTGAAGTCAATGCACAAGGAAGTCGACATTGTTGAGATATACATGTGAGAAATAGATAAATTGCATGGTATGCCTAAGGAAATTGTGTCTGATAGAGATCCCACGTTCACTTCAAATTTTTGGAAGGGATTATTCAAAGGAATTGGGATAAGTATGAACTTTAGCACAACATATCAGCCTGAGACAAATGGACAAACAAAGAGGGTAAATAAGGTAATAGAAGATATTATAAGGGTGTATGTGATGGATAAGCCATCAAAATGAGAAGACTACTTACATTTGGTAGATTTTTCTTACAACAATGGATATCAAGCATCTTTAAAGATGAGTCCATTTGAAGATCTGTATGGTAGAAGGTGCAACATACCTGTGAGTTGGGATAATCCAACAGACGACGTAGTAGTTGGGCTAGATCTGCTTAGGGAAATGGAAGAGAAGATGGTAAATATTGAGAAAAATCTAAAGGCTCCCCAAGATAGATAGAAAATATACGCAAATAAAGGTAGAACCCACCGAGAATTTAAAGTGGGGGATCACATATTCTTGAAAGTAAAAACAAGACGCAGTTCCTTGAATTTGGGGAATTATTCTAAGTTAGTAGCACACTATTGTGGGCCATTTGAATTCCTAGAGAGGATTGGTCATGTCGCTTATATGCTTGCATTGCCTTCATCCTTGTGTATTCATAATTTTTTCCATGTGTCAATTCTTAAAAAGTATGTACATGATGCTAATCATCTCATTGATTGGAATGTGATTCAGGTGGACCCAGAAGGAAATTTTCGAGTGTGACCGGTTTGCATATTGGACTGAAAATTCAAGAAGCTCTGGAATCGAGTCATGGAGTTGGTAAAGGTCCAATGGTCACAGTACGGTCCTAAGGATGCAACTTGGGAGCCCGAGGATGTTATGTGGGCAAAGTATCCTCATCTTTTTTAAATTTTTTGAAGTTTTTTATGTATAAGTGTATATAATGCACTAAGGAAAGTGCATAAATAACGAAGAGGGGAATGTAATACCCCTAATCTGAACCCCACTTGTAGTGCATGATGTAATTTTCCATATAGGCTAGTGAGCCATTGGAAAAAAGTGTAATTGTACTGAACATATAAGCCGGTGATCCATTTTGGTTTTGCATGCAGCTGAGTAGTGCACGAGGTTTGTAACCAAAGAAAAATGTGTGCACATTCCATGGTGTTGCATGTACCTGAGCTAGTGTGTGTGGAATGTTCATCAAGGGAGGGTGCACATATTTCATAGTGTTGCATGCACTCAAGAAAGTGCATGGGAATGAATACAATGT
>JZKD02S1195876.1:35296-53465 GCA_000966675.3 Picea glauca | reverse complement strand
GTAAAAGGAGGTTGCCCCCTCGAAGAGGCTTATTATCTGAAATTATCTCTTTTTCAAGGCGTTGAGTACTTTTCCTGAGGTTTTTCTATGCTATATTGAAGTTTGGTTATTAACACAATAAGTGGTTGTTGTTGTTTTTACTGGTAGTTTTCCTAGCTCAGTGAGTTCCCTTGAATTCCAAGTAGAGATATTCATGGTTACTTGTGCCAGAGAGACCCTAATAAATGAATGGGACACCCAATGGATTGAGAGTAGTGAATGGGTACATTCCTTGGGTTGGGTAGGTCAAGAGGAAGAGAAATGAAGGAAATCGAAATAGTTGTACGAGAGTGCCAGTGGGTTGTGGCAATATATGAGTTGTGAGTGGGCAGTGAGAGACACCCTTTTCTTGTGAATTTCTAGCCCTAGCTCAGGGGAAACTTCTTGTTGAGATTTGGAACAACAATTATATAATTGGGTGGAACGTCTATCCCAAGTAGCTGATTGCAGAAATGTTTTAAAAAAGATTAGTGCTTATCTATTTTCTAAGTTAATTTACAAGTTTTATTGTTGTGCATTTTACTCTATGAATGAGAATGATTTATATGTTGTTGTAGATGAGTTTATTTGTTGTGCATTCATGTCATTTCAACAGGATGTAGTTGCATATAGTTATGGGTATCTAAAATTGGTTAAATTTGTGTATAATTTGTAGTTGGTAAGATACAAAAATTTAATTAAAAAAAAAAATCATATTTATGTGTATTTCCGCATAGTAATATTCCTTGGTTAAGTTGAGGAACATTACACAAACATATTCAACTGTGGTCAATCATAGTCAAACATAGTCAAACATAATCAATTGTACATAAACATGGTCTACTATAATCAACCATACTCAATCATGTTCAACTAAAGTCAACCACTTTTATTTATATGGTCAACCATGGGAAATCATAGTCTAATGTCATTAAACATGGTCAACCATAGATATTTCACTAGCATAGATCCAGATCTATGAAGCACCAAAAGAGATCAAATTTTTTTAAGTGTAAATTTTTTTATTGTCATTTAATATGAAGGAATTAATATTTTAGATGTTGTCATATGTAAGTACCTAGTATATATGAGAAAAGAAAAAATCTTTTTCATTCAACAAGTAAAACTGCGGTTGGGAAGACTACACGTAGGAAATACAAAATGTTGCATGGGGATAATTGAAACTAGGTTTCTGCAATAGTCGGAGAGGCGAATGATCAAGGAAACCGTAATCCCTCAGCCGCACGTAGCAGACGCCAACAACCAAAGCTCCTACGCGGCGCACTCTCTATAGCATAACCCAAGCCCAACCCTATTGACGCTTCACAATGGGAACGGGGGGGGGGGCAACCCCCCTCATATAGAAATATCACTGCCAATGACAGATCCGACATTCAAACGAAGCGACCTACTTTCGAACCACCCCAACAAGTACACGAGTAGCTCCTAGCTAGAGAACACGGCCTCCAGAAGGAAATGGACACAGGAGCCGAAGCAAGAACCTCCCAGGCAAAGCCACATCGAGGATGGGAAACAGGTAAATGCATACCCCAGTTGGAAAAAGCACCAGGATATCTTATTAGCTCCACCAGGGTAGGAGAACACACAGAGTTTATGAAAGAACACGCCCTCATAGGAAATTTCTTGGAGCTATGGCCTACAGAACGGGATCTCCACAAATGGATCAAACACTGGTGGAACCCTAAGGGGTATTATGAAGTTCAACTCAGCTCCAAGGGATTTTTCACAATCATCCTATATAACTTAGAGGATAAAGACAAGATATTTGAAAATGGACCATACTTCTTTAACTCAGTTGGGCTCTTCCTACGTTTCTGGACTGAAAGATTCAGCCCTGACAAAGAAGACTTCACCATGGCCCCAGTGTGGATCCGCTTATATTCTTTACCACAAGAGTTCTGGTTGGAAGAAATTCTAATGGGCATAGGGAATACCCTAGGGCATTATGTGAGAGCACTAGAAGCCACCAAGCAAAGAAAATACACCTCCTATGCCAGAATCTGCGTCTATATGAACATCTCCAAAGTACTCCCTGGATCAGTAACTTTGGAATACCAAGATGAGGACTGGCAGCAAACCCTGGACTATGAGCACATTCCCTTTCGCTATAGAAGATGCCACGAACATGGACACCTCTTCAGAGACTGCCCCCTCATCAAAACAGTCGCCAAAGTAAGCGAGCCCGCACAAAAGGATGGATTCACCACGGTGGTGTCAAAGAAGAGGAACCCACCAAAGAGACAAATCCAAGGGCAGAAGCTAAACATTGAAACAAGAAACTCCTACGATATCTTGAAGCACCTTTCAGAGGAGGAGGAAATCCAAGATCCGCACAAAAATCCACAACAATCATAGGACAACCCATCAATTCCAACCCCCCCGCCCCAGAGCCAGGAAGCACACATGAAAGACAGGGGCGAAGGAGATGGGGACACCCCAATGTAGCTGGATGAAAGGGATCTCTTCGGCATAGATCTGGAAAAGCTAGAAGAAGCCCTGAATCAAAAAGACCTGCAAACCCTTCCTGAAGAGAAATTGCGCAAGGTGCACAAAGTATTTCTCAACTCCTCCACGGGCTCCTCAGCACAACTGGGCATAGCCACGGACTCACATTCTGGCTTGAAGAAAATCCTTCGAGAAAATAAGAGAAGAGGGTGTAAAACCATGCAACAACTGATCAGGGAGGTATGCAACCTCATGATAAACTCTGGTCAGATCCACAAGATCTTGGAGGTTTACCTCCAAACCCCGACACCAACTCAATGATGAAGATCCTCACTTGGAACATTAGAGGACTAAATGGTAGGTCCAAGCAAAGGACCCTCCGAGAATGTATAAAAGTCGAGAATCCAGATATGCTCTTATTACAAGAAACCAAATGTGCAGGAGTAGAAGCTGAAATCATCTTTCAGCGCATTTGGCGAGATTGCAACTTCATATCAATAGACTCTGCAAGCGCCTCAGGAGGGTTGGCCATCCTCTGGAACCCCACCAGCATAAGTATCCACAACCCCTTTTCAACTGTCGGCACAATAATGGCGCACTTCAAGATCATTGGCTTGAACCAGGAAGGGGACATCACGAACGTCTGTGGCCCCCACAGTCAGCAAGATAAGGACAAACTCATGCAAAGGCTGGAGTTCATCAGAACCCTGGTGACCACGTGCAGCTGGATCCTAGGAGGAGACTTCAACATGATCCTCACGCTAGAGGAAAAAGTAGGAGGCACCAAAAAGCTGGAGCAATACTGTGGTAAGTTCAAAACTCTCATTGATCATCTTAAATTAGTCGATATAGAGAATAGCAATGGCACTTTCATGTGGTCGAACCACAGAGAAGGTGCCTAGCATATCGCTTGTCGGCTGGACCACTTCCTGGTCTCCGAGGAACTAATGGAGTCGGGATCCCAGCTGGAAAGCCTCATCCTACCCAAAGCTAGATCAGACCATTGGCCGCTGGTCCTCAGCATGAACATTCAAGACACACCCAAATTCAAGCCCTTCCACTTTGAGAAATTCTGGCTCCTTCATCTAGACTTCCAACACCTAGCTAAAGAATGGTGGGCGCAGGCAGAAATAAATCATGGCTCAATCATGTACAAATTTCAGCAAAGACTCAAGAACTTCAAGATGATGCTGAAGCAATGGAACAAGAACTGTTTCAGAGACATTTTCCACGGCATTCAAGACATAGAAAGACAACTAGAGGCGATCCAGAAAACCTTTATCTCCGGATCCAGAACTACTGACCTAATGAAAGAGGAGGAGACGCTCCGAGGGCAATTAGAAGAAAGACGAAAGCAGGAGGAGATTCTATGGAAACAAAAATATCGAGTGCAGTGGCTCAAGGAAGGGGAGAGGAACACCAAATTCTTTCACAGGATAGTGATGCATCGATGGCATGTCAACAGGATCACCCATTTAGAAGATGGCCAAGGTAACATCGTTAGAGAGAACTCTAAAATAGAAACAGAGCTAATCAACTTCTATCGGGATCTCCTTCTAGAAACCCAGGAGGACAGATCAGAAGCCATCCAAAGAATAACAAGATACATACCGTCCCTAGTAAACACGGAGAAAAATGCCGCCCTCACAAGCCCCATCACCCAGGAGGAAGTGGACCAGGCTGTAAGAGACATGGCCCCAGGAAAGGCTCCGGGACCGGATGGGTTCACCGCAGACTTTTTCCATCACTGTTGGGACCTGATAAAGAGAGACGTATGGGAAGTGGTAGAGGAATCGAGAGCTTCTGGAGTGGTTCTTCCAGCTCTAAACGCGACCTTCCTCACCCTCATTCCTAAAGAAGAGCGAGTCACCAATCCCAAACACTTCATACCCATCGCCCTCTGCAATGTTGTCTACAAAATCATCACGAAGGTTATAGCCAATAGGCTAAAACCCATCCTGATGCATGTCATATCCAAAGAACAGGCCGGGTACGTAGAAGGAAGGAAAATCACAGACAACATCATTTTAGCGCATGAGGTCATCCACTCTCTTAAAACCTCCACAACCCCTGGTATGTTAATAAAACTGGACCTCTCCAAAGCTTTTGACAGAGCCAGTTGGCAATACCTCAAAGCCATTCTTGACTCCTTTGGCTTTGATCAGGGCTAGGTCAAGTGGATCCTCAATCTCATCTCCTCCACCTTCTTCTCCATCCTGGTCAATGGAGTTTCGTCCGGGCCCTTCTCACCTTCTCGAGGAATCCGACAGGGAGATCCCCTCTCACCCTTCCTGTTCGTCCTCATGGCGGAGGGCCTAGGCAGATATATCACAGTGGAAATCACAGACGGATCCCTCAAGGGTCTACCTCTCCACAATATTCATCCATCCCTATCCCACAGCCAATTCGTTGATGACACTCTCCTTCTCAACTCCCCCTTGGCAAGGGAATCCCTCACTCTCAACTCCATCCTCTCTGACTTCACGGAAGCCTCATGCATGTCTCTAAACCTGGATAAGTCAAAACTCTACTTTTTCAATACCCCTGCTCCTGTTCAAGCCCATATCTCCAGACTCCTAGAAATACCAAGGATCTCCCTTCCGTCCAATTACCTAGGCGTCCCCCTCACGGGCGCTGCTGCCAGATCTATATCCTAGGACAACCTTCTCCTTTCCATTTCCAACAGACTAAGCAATTGGACCTTCAGACCCCTTAATATTGCCTCCTGGCTTGTCCTCCTAAAGTCAGTCCTGCAGGCCCTCCCCACCTATCTCTTCATGGTCCTAGCAGCTCCTAAGCATGTTATTAAGGCCATAAAAAACCTTCAACGCAATTTCCTCTGGCACGGGCACCAACCAAACAAAAAGTGGGCTCTGGTGAGCTGGGAAAAAATATGTATGCCAAAGAGTCAAGGTGAATTATGCCTTCGGGATCCGGGGAAACTCAATCAAGTTATGGGAGCCAAAATCTGGTGGCGATGGCTGAAAGCTCCTGCAACGGCCTGGGCCCGCATTTGGAGGCACAAATATGCCCCACTAACGCCTGGAAATCAACTGATCAGGCACAACACCAGGATACAAGGGTCTAACATCTAGAACACTGCTTGGCAAAATCACACCCTAATTTAGAACCATGCCTTCTGGGAGGTCAGGGATGGGGAGAGTGCCATGCTCTGGCACGACTCCTGGCAGCAATTCAAACCATTGAATGGAATAGCAGACATTGTTGCCTTTCGAGAGGCCATTGAACCACAAGCCTCCCTGAAAGTCAAGGATCTCTGGAAACCTCAAGAGCAGCACCTACACTAGCGCCAATGGAAATTATCCCACCGGGACCTCAGAGTCCCTGAAAATCTCAGCCTGGGAAGCTGGCACACCCAAGCTAAACGACGCAAAATTCCAGTAAGAGAAGGGCCAAAATTTTTGAGATGGGGGTACTCCACCACTGGGACCTTCACGATTAAGGAAGCCTATGACATCCACAACCACCCCCAAGTCGAAGACAAAGAACCCATTTGGAATAAAGTCTGGAATTCAGCTCTCTGGCCTAAGGTATCCACCTTCCTATGGCTAGTTGTGCACAATAGGGCTCTAACTTGGGATAATCTCAGGAAACGAGGCTTCATTGGACCCTCCCTCTGCGTGCTCTGCCATCAACAAGAAGAAACCAAGGAACATCTCTTCAATGGATGCCGCTACAGTCAGAGCGTCTGGGATCAAAGTGCGCAAGTCTGGGCAACACCGAAGCAGTGTAAACGATACAATCAAACACTGGGACAACATTTCATACAAAATCATGCTCCTAAATCACATCTGGCAGCTCTTACCAGGATTCATCCTCTGGTAGCTCTGGAAGGAAAGAAACAAAAGAATCTTCCACTCGCAAGCCTCCCCGCCAGAGGCCACATGGGAGACAATCAACTCAATAATCAAGGAAACAATCAGGTGCTACCCCTGGAAAATGGAGGACCTAAAGAGCACCCCTGATGACCAAAGCATCCTACAACATTGGTAGCCCCTCCCCTCCATTCACCAAGCCAGGAGGATCAACAAACCCCCACAAACCAACCCCGTCACCTGGTCCCCCCCCTATGGCCACTTCATAAAAATTAACTTTGATGGGGCAGCCAAAAGCAACCCAGGAACAGCAGGATGGGGTGCAGTGGTCAGAGATTCAGAAGGAAATATTTTGGGGATGTTAGCAGGATTCCTAGGGGAAACGACAAATAATGTGGCAGAGCTAACCGGCTTATTAAGAGGTTTGCAGGCAACACTGGAGAAAGACCATCGCAATATAGCCCTGGAAGGAGGCTCACAGGTCATCATCCATTTAATCACCAAGATTCTGAATGGGAGTTCACCTTCTAAGATATCACCAAGCTGGTGCCTCTCAGGGATGCTAGAAGACTTTAAAAACCTCCTCGCTCCCGCTCTCAACATCGTGCCTTCTCATGTGAAATGAGAGACAAATCGAGTCGCAGACAACCTAGCAAATGAAGCAGTCGAAAGGGAAGCTGATTACTCCAGCTGGGTGGACCAATCCCTAGATTTCTCAGACATCTTCATGAGGTGCCAAGCCTTAGATAATAGGGATCTACTCCCCCCGGATGGGGTGACATGTGCATATCAGCGGACACGCGGGAGGCCGCCAGGACACCCATTTATGGCATCAACCAACGAGCACCCTCCCACCATTAATTAGGCCATGGCCTGCACCCGCCACCTTCAGTTGATGAGCCCTCTCGTGCACGGGAGAGATACCAGTCGACAGAGCACTAACCACACAGCATTAATGGCAATGGCGGTCACGACAGTTTGGTGTTTTATCGTGGCAATGGATCGGGTAGAGCTGCATTTGCCCCTCGCAACGCTCATTCTGTTTGAGCTGCATTTTCGACCTCTGTCAAAGATTGAGAAAGGAGTGGCCAAGCTGCAATTCAGACCTCCACCAATTCGGACTCCTCCCGAGGTCTCCACCATGCCCAGGCTCAAAGGAAAATAGCGCAGAGGGGCCGCCTGGTACAGGGCTGCTTCCCGGCACAAACACATACAAAACTTCGAGTGAGCTCTTGCATTAGCATCCACCCAATGCAAACGATGACCTTGGTCGCCTCCCATGGCAATTGTCAAGGAAATTAGCATAGAGGAGGCTATGTAGAGCCACCCTCCCATCGCACGAGCAGAGGACAGCAAGCCACCGCCCGGAGTCATCCTATGGAACCCCAGCGCCACTAGCGTGGAGGACCTCTTCCCACCCTGCATTGTGGAGGAGGAAACTCCTCCCGACGACACCACAGGGATGGCGGAGCCAGGAGGGCCACCGACCTGACCAGCGGGAGACTCCAGTACAAGAGCAGCGAGGGACTTCGCCACACGGACTTCCGACGATAGTGGAGGAATGGACCAGCCTTCCTTCTCCAAACTCTGGCACCTACCACTCATTTTCGAGCTCCACGGCCTGATGGACGACCTAGATTTTAGTCTCAGCGGAATGGACCAAAGGCTAGATATGCTCTTTGCAGCCCACTCCAAGAACCTTCCGAAGCGGCAGTGCCCAACGTGCGCGCAGACGTACTCGCTTCTGGCAGGTTGGCGTCAGACGGGGCACAAACGGGTGAGCACGAACAAATAGATCCATCGGGGCTCTGGTTAGGAGTTTCTATGTTGTTTCAGTTTAATTAGAATGTTCAGTTTTCTTATGACTAGATATGGTCTCTTTTTTGAAACTCGTTAGCATTACAGCCCTGGTTTCCCTCGGACAGGGCATGCAACTGTATATTTGGATAAAAGATCTGCACCTGGCACAGGAGACCCAGTTGTCCTGGTTTCCTGCTCAGGTGGGACAGCTGGCGTCATCACCAGTCATTGTATACTCCTTTTTTCTAATATAACAGGTTTCACCCTTTTTATTTAAAAAAAAAAAGTACCTAGTATATATGTGTGTGTAATATGTCATAGTTCGTGTATTTCTTTTATTTTAATTGGGCCCACTTTATTTTTATTAATGTTAATTTTTTAATTGAACCCACTTTATTTTATTTAATGTAATGGTATCTAACATAACACCAACATGACAACATCTACCCCATACTAGGATGTAGAGCACTTCAAAGTTAAATGATGTGAAAAGATTCCTTTTAAAGTGAAATATACTTTCTAAAGTTTTATATTAAAGTATACTTTTCATTTATAAGAAAAAAGGTTTGATCTTATATTAATTTGTTTATATTATATTTTTAAATTTATACTTTTAAGTGTTTAGCCGTATATTTTTAAATATGTTTAATTTTATAATAATTCAGTTAATTACGGCGATAGGCGTCCCCCCTATTGGAATTGATGGATTAATCATCCTTTTAATTACAAAATTTAATCTGATGGCTAGAAAGTGAAGATGCTGGCATATTCTTCATCTTACATTCAAATGGATGAATGAGATTTGCCTAATTAACTCTCTTGCATTTATCAATTCATCMRTTTAYCATGTTTACTTTTTCACTTTTACAAAACATGATTAAGAATTTACTAGGTCAAGTTATTAATTGCCACAAATCATGATTTAGTAAATCCAAACAAAATTACTTCCATTTAACATTTACCTCTTTATTTTTAACATTTACCCAGCATCAATTTACCTGGCATATCCTTACTTATCTCTTCATGTCCGCTAGGTTTGTCCATCTCTCCCATAGATGTATGGATCACTCGACTGGCGTTTCATATTTACATGGATTGGATGTGCGTGGCAATCTCCCATAGATGTATGGATCACAGGTGTTATTTTCCACTGACGTTTCATATTTACCTGGACTGGATGCGCGTGGCAATGGAGGACCAGGTGTCCTAATGTGTTATTTTTCAATGGAGTTTCATATTTACCTGGACGTGGATGAGAGTGGAGATGAAGGACCAGGTGTCCTCTGTTATTTTGGACTGTCTTTTTATATGTACCTAGACGTGGATGCACGTGGCAATGGAGGACTAGGTGAAGCAACCACCATTTAGAATACATTTATAATACCACCATTTATAAAAAAAAATAATGTATTAATTAGCTTGGCGTTTCAGATTTAACCACTATTGTTTCATAAAAAAAATTGTCATTTCTTTAATTATTTAATTACCTGTTCATCGGAGCGTTCAGACATATAGCCAAATTTCCAAGCTTCGAGCTCTCTAGGGTTCGACGGTGCATTGCATTACATGTCTAAATCCTGGGTGATATTGAGGTAAAGGACCCGAAAACCTAATTTCAAAGATATGGTTTTCTCTCATCCTGTGGCACGCATGGGGAAGTGTTTTGGTCATGTGAATAGACATCTACTAAAAGTAACAATGAAAATTCGAGCTGAGAGAGTGAAGCATATTTTTTTCGATCTGTTAAATTACTGGGTATTTTTTGATCTGATAAATTACTGGGTTTCAATTTAATACAATTACAAGTAAAATTCAAGTTCTAGTGCTTCTTTCAGTTATTCCAGATGATGTTGTAAACGACGAATATTCTTTCATGATCTTATTCTCGTTTTCATTTATGATCTGGCCAACATTTTCAATTTTACCTTTCAATGAATCATCGATCTCAACAAGAGTAGGGATGGCATTGGCACAACCCAAAGCGATATTGGCAGAGCGAGGCAATGTAGTCCACGAGTCTACTAACTGATCCAACCTGATAGCTTTGCAGCATTATAAATATGATCTTGTCTCTGCAGACTCGGAGATGCAAATGTCCTAGATAAGCTCTGTTTGGTGTGAGTAGAACTAAGCTATAACTGAGAATAAGAAATTAGTTGGTTATTACAGAGGTTTGGATCAATGAGAAACATGGAATTTTTCTCCTGTGCTTGTTAGGGTTTTTTCATGTACATTCGTCAGGTGTTAATACCTGGCGATAGTGGGATTAACCTGGCGTTTGGCATGGTCGCTTCATATGGACAAAATTTTCTTTTAAAGAACCCAACCCTCAACAATGTGGCTCCATTTCAATATGTTAAATGTTGTGAGAGGAAGTTAATGACTTTGACGGCTTATGTATGTGGAGGAAAATGGAGCCACATTGCCATGTAAGTTGAGCATGACTCGGAAGAGAATTTCTTTCATGGCCATCAAAAGAAACGATTAAGTAGATAAATATTTATTTCTCGTCATGTCTGGTCCCAATATAGTCCCAATGATTTTATGGACACATTTTTTTTTACCGTGGCATATATCCCACCCGTCACAATTTTTTTTTACCTTAGACACATTTAAGATGAATTTATGTATTTTTTCCACAGTTTTTAATGGTTTAATTTTCTGTTGTTTATCAACAGTCCCTACAAAATTCTCCAAAATCCATAATTGAGAGTATTATGGTCAAATTTAAGAAGTGTCTACACTCGATATATATATTGATATATATTGAGAAATGAAGTGCGTTTGAAGCAATGACAATAGAAAAGTAGGGTGTCAAATGTAGCCTGCGAAGAACATGATGAAAAATAACAACGAAGCGCGCAAAATCGAAAGACAGAGAATATAAGTGCACAAAATCCAAAATGTCATTGTTTAAAGCGGATTAATATAAACAAAACTTTAATTTATATCTATATTCCTTACTTATCAAATTTAATATACTAAAATATTAAAAGTTCCAATCGATTATATAACTTTGACTTATAATATAAGCCAGATGTCGAGGCAATTCATTGGATAGAGAGGCGCGAAGAGCGTACAAAATGCAAAATATAATTATATCAATAAACAAAGACATGAACAATCATGTAAGAAATCCGCCTATTTCTTTATTATTAATTTCATTAATATCAATTATAGTCCATAGACTAATATCAATCTGTGGAATTCTTTAATTTCTTTGATTATAGTCCATATTTAAACGTATCTGGGTGCACAGATTGTTATAGTCCATAGAAATTAAAGAAATTGTAGAGTTTAAATAGAGTTTATAGAGTTTTTCCCAATTAAATAGAGTTTATAGAGTTTTTCGTGAATCGAGAATCCTCTTTCTTCGAGAATAAAAAAAAGAAAATTCTTTATTTTTTCTAATTTAAATTTCATTCCTTTACAATTATAATTATGCCTATATTGGAATAAGTGGATTAATCAACCTTTTAATCATCAATTTCAATTTTAGAGTTTCCAATTGAAGATGCTGGCATATTCTTCATCTTATTCTCTAATCAATGGATGAAATTTAATGCTCATAACTTCCTTGCATTTATGAATGTTACCTTGTTTACTTTTTCACATTTACTTAATATGATTAAGAAATTACTTCTCTAACCATTGATTGACACCTTAACTGATTAAGAAGAATTAATATGTATAAAACTCCTCATTGCCAAATTTATTCTCACTTAAAAAAAAAAAATGATCATTAAGTCAAAAAAATCATATATTTTGATTTATTTTTAGTAATAGTAATATGAAAAAAGTAATTGATTTTAGTCATAAAGTAATTGAAGTATAATGTTGCAAAATTTAACCAATATAGATTAGAAAGTTTATTTAGATATTCAGATTTGTTTTTGCACCTACTCTCAAGGTTTGGAGTTTAGTATTTGTGAAGAAATAATAACAAAATTGGGAAAATTTTAAAACTACCTGTAATAATATCCTTCAAATTAGGTGCAATAACTTTACACCGATAGGCGTCCCCCCTATTGGAATTTCTAGATTAATCATTCTTTTAATTACAGAATTTAATCTGATGGCATGAAAGTGAAGAATTTAATCATTGCGCAATGTGCCAAACATTTTCAAATGTCGCAATGTGACGAATATAACGTCTTCTCACAATGTAATGTGCATAACCCATTGTCGCAATGTGACAAACATAACCCTACATTGCAATGAAATGAATATTTTCTAACGTTGCAATGCAATGAACATAACCCACTTTGATATGCGACGTTCATGTTCATACCTCATTATGTTACAAAACTCTTTCCTTTGTGACAATGCAATGAACTTTTTGACGAGTCTATGTGCAATGATATGCACATAGTCTCGTCATAACTATATGACAAACCATAGCACCACGGTGTGATATGCATCCATATTCTGATGTCATATTGTGACAAACATTTCCAAACGTCGCAATGTGACGAACATAACCCCATATTGCTATGTGATGCATAGAACCTAATGTCATAATGTAATGAACATAACCCCTTGTTGCTATGTGATGCATAGAACCTAATGTGATAGGCATAGTCCAACATTACAATGACATACATAGCCCAATATTACCTTCATACAATAAGTTATACATTAATGTTTTAGTACTTTAATTTATAAATTACATTAATTTTTCAATTATTTAATATATTTAATACTTGTATTTATTATTTTATACATTATTTTAAATATCATTGATGTATTATTTAATTAATACATCAATACATTAGTACATTAATGTATTATTCTATCAATGTATTAATACATTATCTATCAATGTATTAATACATTATCAATGTAATGCGCCCCTGCTCAAAGTTGCGCCCCTCTTGAGTTTTTGGTCAACTACCGGAAAATGGATTGTTTGGTCGCCTTCTCCATTAGATCTCCTTCCTCGGCAGATCAATTGGTATCAGAACCTCAATATCCATGGAAAATCTTTCCATTTTGAATATTAAGCCAAATGTTTTGGGGGTTTTCATGAAATCGTCTAGATTTTACCCATTTCATGGTTTACATATGCATGCAAGAGGATCAACAGATATCATATCCCCAAGGGTGTATAGATATCCACTACAACAGAGAGGAGTTTCAAAAGTGTAATTTATCCTCATCTAGTGAAACTCCTAATACCTATCTTCGTCATCATACCTGAATTCTAGCTTCGTCATATCCCCATCATAGCTTTGTCATCATATCCCCATCATAGCTTCATCATATCCCCATCATAGCTTCATCATATCCCCATCATATCCCCATCATAGCTTCATCGTCATTGTCACATTTTGACAAACATAGTAGCATAGCAAGGTTATGAACCTAGCCCTATTTCTAGAATGTGACAAACATTGCTTTGCCGTCGCAAAGTGACAAAAATTTACTATTGTCACAATGTGATGTGAAACAAATATCCTAACATCATAATGTGTGAAAGATTTCAAAATGTCGCAATATGACAAACATATGCCTCATGGTCACAATGTCACACAAATATCCTAATGTCATAATGTGAGAAACATTTGTAAATTTCGAAATATGACAAACATAACCCATTGTCCCAATGTGCCATAAACAACCTAATGTCGCAATGTGACAAACATTGCCCAACATTGCAATGAGACGACAATTCCTTGATGTTGCAATGTGACAAACATAACCCAGTATCAAAATGTAATAAACCTATTCTAATTCCATAGTGTGATAAGAAAAAATGCTATGTTGCAATGTGACAACCATAACCTTATGATGTGATGTGACGAACAAAACTTGATGTCACAATCTAACAAATAAAACCTTATCACCATTGCAATGTGACAATAAACCATGGCTAACCACAATAAACATGGTCCAACATGGTTAACCATAATCAACATGATCTCGATGTCGTAATGTGTCAAACATTTCCTTACGTTGCAATGTGACGAACATATGTGAACGATCCAATGCAACGAACATTGCCCTATCATGACAATTTAACAAAATAGCCTCATAGTAATGTGATGAAAATAGTAATGTTGAAATGTGATGAACATATATGGACATCATAATGTGATGATGATAACCTTGTCGTTGTATCGTGATGAACATATCCCTGTCATCGTAATGTGACGAACATAACCCTAACATCACAAACATAGTAATTTCATAATGTGACAAACATATACAGATGTTGCAATGTGATGGACATATCCCTTTCGTCGTAATGTGATGAAAAAAAGGATGTCATGATGTGAAAAACACAGTAACGTCTAAATGTGATGAAAATATCTTGACATTGCAATGTGATGAACATAGCCTTGTTGTCATAATTTGATGAACATATCTCTTTCATTGCAATGTGACGAACATATATATGTCAGTGAAAACATAGTAATGTTGCAATGTGACAAACATATACACACATCGCAATGTAATGAACATATCCCTGTCATCACAATGGGACAAACATAAATGGATATCAAAATATGTCTAATGTAGTAATGCTGAAATGTGAAGAACATATACACATGTTGCAATGTGATAAAACTAACCTTGTTACAATGTGATGAAGATAGTCGTGTCATGGCATTGTGTTGAACATATCCATGTCATTACAAACATAGTAATGTCACGATGTGACAAACATATACAGACATCACAATGTGATGAACATATCCCTTTTATCGCAGTGTGACAAACAAAAATGGATGTTGTGATGTGATAAACATAATAACGTCAAAATGTGACAAACATATATGGACATCGCAATCTAAAGAACATAGCCTTTTTGTCACAATGTGATGAACCTATCCCTGTCATTGCGCAATGTGTCAAACATTTTCAAATGTCGCAATGTGATGAATATAATGTCTTCTCACAATGTAATGTGTAGAACCCATTGTCGCAATGTGACAAACATAACCCTACATTGCAATGAAATGAATATTTTCTAACGTTGCAATGTGATGAACATAACCCACTTTGATATGCGACGTTCATTTTCATACCTCATTATGTTACAAAACTCTTTCCTTTCTGACAGTGCAACAAACTTTCTGACGAGTCTATGTGCAATGATATGCACATAGACTCGTCATAACTATATGACGAACCATAGCACCACGGTGTGATATCCATGCATATTCTAATGTCACAGTGTGACAAACATTTCCAAACGTTGCAATGTGATGAACATAACCCCCTGTTGCTATGTGATGCATAGAACTTAATGTCGCAATGTGACGTAATAACGCCTAGCAACGCAATGTGACAAACATTTCCAAATGTCACAAGGTGACGAACATAACCCCTTGTTGTTATGTGATGCATAGAACCTAATGTGACAGGCATAGCCCAACATTACAATGACATACATAGCCCAATATTACCTTCATACAATAAGTTATGCATTGATGTTTTAATACTTTAATTTATAAATTACATTAATTTTTCAATTATTTAATACATTTAATACTTGTATTTATTATTTTATACATTATTTTAAATATCATTAATGTATTATTTAATTAATACATCAATACATTAGTACATTAATGTATTATTCTATTGATGGATTAATACATTATTAATATTTTTTTAATTAACCCATTACATTAATACATCATATTATACATTAGCCCATTGATACTTTAATTTATACATTGCATTAACGTAATACTTAATCAATACATTAATAAATTAATTTATTTACATATTAATACATTAATTAATAGATCATTAATATATTATTTCATTTATGTAATATCACATTAATGTATTTTTGCATTACTAATGTATTACTTTATAAAAATTAATTTAGTAATAACTCAATACAATGCATTCATTAATGTAATGTTTAAATTTAATTGTTAATACATTAATAAATATAAAATACTAATAATTAATTTAATATAGTATAAAGTGTAAATTTAATGTATTAATACTTTCTTAATATATTATTAGCTTATTAATATATTTTTAATATTTTATCACTTTAATAATGTTTTAATACTTTATCAATATATAAAAATATTTTCTTGTATTAATATCTTAATATAATACATTAATGTATTTAATTAATATATAAATAATGTTTTATTGTATCAATACTTTAATATAATACATTAATGTGTTTTTACTTTATTCAAATTTTATTATTATTGTATTTTTAATATATTTTTACTTTATTAATTTATTGTTAAATTAACATTTTATTAGTGTACGTATAGTTTAATAATGTATTAATTAATTAATTAATACAATACATTATTAAGATTTTTATTAATTAACTTGTTATATTATAATATATCACATTTTCTCTGGATGGGGTGACACGAGGCTCTAAGGTGACAGTTGGATTAGCACTCAACCCGGGCATAAATGTCGATGGTCGTCACCCACAAGTCTGCATTTACGATGGTGGACGACCATAGCTGCAGCTATACGACGGAGGGACTCCTCCCTCTCACGACCATTTACGCCCACAGTGCACTCAGCATGAAAGGGGTTAAGTGCGGACAAGTGACCTCGGCTTCTGGTTATTTGCTTTCTTATGTGCCCGGACAGAGCGGGACTGCTCCTGCTTCGGCTCTACTTTTCGCTTGGACGCTCTGGTGCAGTCCTGCACTCCTCTCATCCTGGCTCACTATCTTTTTATTTCATTTTGGTAAGGATTGTCCGGGTATTTTATCTTTGTGTGTGCTGAGACAGAGTCGGTCTGCTCGTGCTCTATACCTGCAACCGCTCTCATCCTGGCTTATCAGCTTTTCATTGCAATTGTTTTGTACATTCACTCATTCCCAGGATACTATGGTTAGAAAGCGAGGCAGGCCTCACAGTGGCTCGGCCTGGAATGCCCATAAGGCCCAGCAGTGACGGAAAGAGCAATTAGAATGCGCTATGGCTCTAGCAACCTCCATACTTCGGAAGAAAGCTCGAGCTGAGAAATTGGCGCTGCTTACCACCATTGTTGAGTCGGGAGCTGGCTGTAGTAGAGAAGCCAAGACAATTACGCCGGGAGACTGGCAGGAGGCTAGGGCTGAGGATGCGTTTCCCACCTGTTTCGTGGTGGAAGACCTGTTCATGGAGGACTTGTTGACTGCAGAGGAGCCCCGTTCCATTGAGGCAACTCATCGGGAGGATAGCAGACCCAATTTGGCACAGGAAGACGATATTCCCGGCTGCATTGTTGAAGAAATCCCCTGGTTGGGCGACAACAATCCCACCAACCACGACACGTAGGTAACTAGAGCAGAGAGGAAGGCTGCAGAGGATGATGCGGAGGAGAGGGAATTCGATGATGGAATTGGAGCGACAGTGGATTCGAGGAATGTTTCCTTCAGCGACATGGGTGGCGGTATGCATGGCTCTCTCCTCCATGCAGAGCACATGGCTCTGGTGTTCGACCTCCGAGGCCACATGTCAGACCTAGAGCATAGGGCCCTTCTCATGGGCCAACACCTAGACTTGCTCCTCGATGCATATTCCAATGTTCCAGCTCAGCGGAAGTACCCCCTCTGCGCGCAGGCATTTGCCATCCCGGCTGGGTCCACTTGGCAGATTGGCAAGGGCGATAGGTTACCGGGTACCTAGGTTTTTATGCTCTCTTGGTTCTTAGTCTTATTGTGTTACTATTTTATGTGCATTTGGACTATAGACATCTGTCCTGGTTTCCTCTGGGCAGGACAAATGCTACTTTCCTTCTTGTTTTATCATGCTACTGCTATTTGCTCTCCACCTATGCTGGTTTCCGGTAATCGACAACATTTTTGGTGCCTTAGACCTATATCACTGTATATTTTGTCAAAGTTTTTGTTAATCTAATATAGCAAGTTCCACTTTTTTATTTTAAAAAAAAATAATAATAAATCAAATTTTACAATAATGTATTGATACTTTAATTAATCAATACACTAATACTTAAATATATTTACTTATTAATATATTAATTAATATATCATTAATATATTAATTCATTTATATAATATCACATTAATCTATTTATACATTATTAATATTTATACATT
>JZKD02S1195876.1:0-11433 GCA_000966675.3 Picea glauca | reverse complement strand
CCCCTCTGGGTTGGGTCATATTCATTTAAACACATCAAGGAAGAGAAAACAGAAGTGAATAAACTAGTGTCTTTCCACTTCAGTGAAGAAAGATTCCAGAGGCACTACCCTCTGGAAATCGTCAACACCCACTACATTAATTGCAAGTATAGATGGGAGTACACGAATGATATATGGGAAGAGGAAGAAATCCACTACCAATCTAGAGCATACCACAATGTAATTTTTAAACGAAGAGGCAACCCACTTGGTAGAATAGAAGGTGAACAATGAGATTGAGAGGCTCGAAATAAAATAGAAGAAGAGGCAGGAGAAATTGCAGTAGTAACAACAAAAACAATAACATTTGAGGAAGCAGGAGCTAAAGAAGAAAAGAAAATAAAAGAATAAGAAACTATCGAATCGAAAGAGAATAGGAAGAGAAAAGAAGAAGAGGTTGAATAGCAAAGACAAAAAGAAACAACAACAAAATCGGTTGCAAAACAACTAAGAAAAAAGGAGAAACAAAGAAAAAAGAAACAAGAAGAATCTTGATGAAAGAAAAAAGAAGAAACCACACAATATCAAGAAAAATAAAAAGAAATAGCAGAAGCAACAGTGGCTAAAGCAGTAACAAAAGAAAAAGGATGAGGAAGAAAGGAACAATAGCGTAGATCCCATGGAAATGGATGTTTCTCGGTCATCAATTAGCATCCCACTCACAGGGGGACATTTCCCATTAGGTGAGTTGGGATTGGGAGAATTCACACCATATAAGGATTAGAAGGTAGCCAAATTAAAAACCTTCAAATTCGATAAGGCATCTCGTAAAATAATTTTGCAAAAAACCAGAAAGATCCCAATGGATGGAAATGATCCCTTATCAGTAATGCATGAGACTAATGTGAAAAAAAATGTTAGAGATGATCCACTTTCGATCACTTCAACTGGTGTTGCTTTCATATTAGCCTCAGAGAAAAACCTAAAGGATTTAGTGCGTGAAAACAAGGAAAAATATGAAAGAATAAAAACACTAGAAGAATAGGTTTGGTGCAATAAAGGAGACAAGGAAAGTATCAAAGAATTCAGGTTATGTGTTGAGGGAGTTAGGATAGAACTCCCTTAGATGGTGATTGATATGTACACAAATTTGTAGGTCTTCCAGCAATTAGTTTCACAAATTATGGTGCAACATAGAAGAGCCCAGGCCAAGAATATAAAGTTCTTCGCAATCACAGAAGGTATAAAAAAGATGCAACGTTGGATTATTGAAAACCCATATGCATCGTTAGAATTACCACACATATCAGAATGGGAGAAAATACCAACTATTGTAACACCTCAGTTTTGATCCCTATGAATTATAATGTATTATGTAAATGTGACTTAGGATGGTGAGCCGGTAAAGTTGGAAAGGGGTCGGAGTGCCTAAAAATGCAATACATCTATATATATGAATAAAATACATCTTTGGTTGCAAGATAGACAAGGACAAGAGATAGGGGGCTATGATTCCACAAGAGAGGGGGATTAAGGGGATAAGTATTTTTATTATATTTTATTTACTCATTTAGTTTTAATTGATAAAAGTGGTTACATGAGATTCTTGGGAGGAAGGCCATGTGGTTCTTGTTTTCATGTAATTATATAAACATCCCAGTTGAGCACCTCGCCTTGTTTTATGAAGTCACCATGGTTCCTTTTAGCTTATTTCCTTTGCAACAGTTCCTCTCTTGTCAGAAGGTCTTCCTACTCTCTCATGACTTTTCTTTGCTCCCATATGGCTATTTATTTTGGAATAGGGGAGGCGTATATTCGAGTTTTTTTTGGTGGTTTATTCTTGGTTCCTTGGCTCAAGAGAGAGCGCGTTCTTGAATATGAGGGGTCTCCTCTAGTATTTGTCTCCCCAATTCTCACCACAAATCATCTCTTAGCTTTGGCTCCTCCATGGAATTTCCTACTCTTTTTGAACCAGAGGGTTCTCCTCAAGCTGGCTTTGAATTTCATATAGATTCTCACATTGATGGTGACAGGGATGCTCAGACTTGGGATTGTGGTGTCGCCCAACAATGGGACTACATGGTGGATTGGCTCCAAGGGACTTTTTTCTCCTCCTCCGGGCATGATGAATTCGAAGACTGCACCTTCTTTATCGACCTAACCAACTCCATTAGTTGATGAACCAATTGTTTTTCCTCCCCACGGGATTTTGACCTTGCCTTTGATGTACGTCGAGATGTTGCAGATGTCTAGTTCTAGGTTGCTTGCATGGAAGCAAAGTTCGACCTTCTGGCTGGTTGTCCATGTTGATGTGGGGTTTAATTTGATTTTGGTTCAAGATCATTGTTTCCTCCTTCTCAGGGAGCGACCATATTGCTACCTTTCATCAATTTTTGGCGTCCTTTTGTGGATTTTGGTGACATCATCAAGACTAAAGGAGTAGTTCATGTTTCCTAGTTGTTATGATTAATGTTTCTATGTTGTTTTGGTCTCTCTTTGGTCGTGCTCAATCTCAATTCGAATGTCAGTTTTAGTATGTATATATAGCTTTAGTTTTTGAGGATGTATATGTAAGGTTGGGCTCAAGAACTACACATCATGGACCTGTGATATATTTTGGGTTCGAGTATGGGATGGTTTACACTTTTGGCAGTCCCAACCCTGTTTTTTGTACTTTTTGATCACTGATAATATAATTTAGTACTAACTACTTTAAAAAAAATTATCTGGATTCTAAAATGGTGGAAAGATTCCAATTTTTGAGAAGAAAACTTGGAAAAACTTGGTTGGTGCAGTTAGCTACAGGGGAAAAAAGGAAAATCAATGAGATGGTCAAGGCATGTCCAATGGAAATGAATGAAATGCACACAAAACTTGATTTGAATATCATACATTTGGGATCGTATGATTTCCTCATTGGTATGGATTGGTTGGACCAACATCATGTTGTTCTGTACTTTTTTAATAAGGCATTTACTTGTCTGGATAAGAAAGGAAATTTGAGAATAGTTCAAGTCATTCCAAGAGTTGTGACTATAAGATAAATTTTTTCTTTGCAATTAAAGAAAAGCTACAGGAAAGGATGTCAAGTATTTGTAGTGCACATGGAGGAGGCACCCATGGATAAAGTGCCAAGTGTTTTAGATTGCATAGTACTAAAGGAATTCAATGATGTATTTAAAGAGATATCGATATTACCACTGAAAAGAGATATCAATTTCTTTATAAATATCATGTTGGGAGTAGCTCCTATATTCAAGACTCCTTATAGGATGAGTATGTTAGAATTGAAGGAGTTGTAGATGCAACTTGAAGAGATTTTGAAGAAGGGGTATACACACACAAGTGTGTCACCTTGGAGTGCACCAGTATTGTTTGTGAAGAAGAAGGATGGTACGCTGAGAATTTGTATCGATTTCAGATAGTTGAACAAGGTAACGATGAAGAACAAGTATCATTTTCCAAGGATAGATGACATGTTTGATCAACTAAGGGGCGCAAGGATATTTTCCAAGATTGACCTTAGATATGGTTATCACCAAGTGAGAATAAAAGAGGAAGACATCAACAAGACTACCTTCAGAACAAGATATGGTCATTACAAGTTTACAGTTGTGCTATTTGGGTTTTCGAATAAACCGATTGTCTTCATGTGTTTATTGAATGGAGTTTTCATAAGTTATTTAGATAAGTTTGTCATTGTATTTTTGGATGACATACTTATTTACTCAAAGTCTGAAGAAGAGAACGAGCAACACTTGAGGATGTTGTTGCAAGTATTGAGGGAGCATCAAATTTATGAAAAGTTGAGCAAGTGCTCATTTTACTAGAGGAATATTCATTACTTGGGTCATATAATTTCATAGGAAGGAATAGTTGTGGACCTGGCGAAGATAAAATCCATTGAGGAATGGCCAATACCAAGAAATGTCATAGAAGTGAGATCCTTTATGGGACTAGCAGGGTACTACAGAAGGTTTATTGAAGGATTCTCATGTATTGTGCATCCAATCACATCCGTGCAAAAGAAAGGTGCGCGATTTGAATGGACTCTGCATTGTTCAAGTATTTTTCAGCACTTGAAGAGTTTGTTGACAAGTGTGCCAATTTTGAGGATTGTTGATCCAGATGTAGACTTTGTGGTGTGCATGGATGCATCCAAGGAAGGACTCAGTGGAGTCCTTAGTCAGAATGGACATGTGGTATGCTACGAATCAAGGAAGTTAAAAAAGCATGAAAGACTCTATGCTACTCATGATTTAGAATTGGAAGCTATAGTGCATGCCTTGAATATGTGGTGGCAATACCTCATGGGTAAAAGATTTGAGCTAAGAAAAAAGCATTGTGGTATGAAATATTTTCTTGGACATCCAAGTTTAAATGTCAGACAAAGCAAGTGGTTAGAGTTCCTAAGTGAGTATGACTTCAAAATAAATCATATCAGAGGAAAAGAGAACAAGATGGATGACACGCTCAGCAGGAGGGTGCATGAGATGAATGTACAACCATTAGCATGTACCAGACATATCTGTGCAACATAATTTTATAAGTTTCCAAATCAGATTTGCGTTATGTGGACATAAAAGTGGCTTTACAATAGGGTATGTCACAACAGAAATGTGAAGGTTATCAGTTGAGAGAGGATGGGATCCTCATGTATAGGCATTGAGTCTATGTGCCAAATGATCAGGAGTTGAAAAACCTACTATTGTCAGAGATGCATAAGGGTCCTTATGTTGGACATCCAAGTTACTAGAAGACAATTGTCACAGTTAAGAAGCAATATTATTAATCGTTGATTTTATTGCTAGATGTCTCGAATGTCAGAAGGTCAAGCCCGAGCACAAACATCCAACTAGATTACTATAGCCTTTTCCAATTCGTGAGTGGAAGGTGGTAAGTTATAATGATGGATTTTATAACTAAGTTACGTAGGACTATCAAGCAACATGATTCTATTATGGTGGTGGTGGACAAGCTTACTAAATCTGCCCATTTTATTTGAGTGAAGTCAATGCACAAGGAAGTCGACATTGTTGAGATATACATGTGAGAAATTGTTAAATTGCATGGTATGCCTAAGGAAATTGTGTCTGATAGAGATCCCAAGTTCACTTCAAATTTTTGGAAGGGATTATTCAAAGGAATTGGGACAAGTATGAAATTTAGCACAACATATCATCCTAAGACAAATGGACAAACAGAGAGGGTAAATAAGGTAATAGAAGATATGATAAGGGTGTATGTGATGGATAAGCCATCAAAATGGGAAGACTACTTACATTTGGTAGAGTTTTCTTACAACAATGGATATCAAGCATCTTTAAAGATGAGTCCATTTGAAGCATTGTATGGTAGAAGGTGCAACATACCTGTGAGTTAGGATAATCCAGCAGACCACGTAGTAGTTGGGCTAGATCTGCTTAGGGCTAGATCTGCTTAGGGAAATGGAAGAGCAGATGGTAAATATTTGGAAAAATCTAAAGGCTCCCCAAGACAGATAGAAAATATACACAGATAAAGGTAGAACCCACTGAGAATTTAAAGTGGGGGATCATGTATTCTTGAAAGTAAAAACAAGACGCAGTTCCTTGAAGTTGGGGAATTATTCTAAGTTAGCGACACACTATTGTGGGCCATTTGAATTCCTAGAGAGGATTGGTCATGTCGCTTATATGCTTGCATTGCCTTCATCCTTGTGTATTCATAATTTTTTCCATGTGTCATTTCTTAAAAAGTATGTACATGATGTTAATCATGTCATTGATTGGAATGTGATTCAGGTGGAGTCAGAAGGAAATTTTCGAGTGTGACCGATTTTCATATTGGACTGAAAATTCAAGAAGCTCTGGAATCGAGTCATGGAGTTAGTAAAGGTCCAAAGGTCACGGTACGGTCCTAAGGATGCAACTTGGGAGCGCGAGGATGTTATGTGGGCAAAGTATCCTCATCTTTTTTAAATTTTTTGAAGTTTTTTTATGTATAAGTGTATATAATGCACTGAGAAAAGTGCATAAATAAGGAGGAGGGGAATGCAATACCCCTAATATGAACCCCACTTGTAGTGCATGATGTAATTTTCCATATAGGCTAGTGAGCCATTGGAAAAAAGTATAATTGTAATGAACATATAGGCTGGTGATCCGTTTTGGTTTTGTGCGCACCTGAGTAGTGCATGAGGTTTGTAACCAAAGAAAAATGTGTTCACATTCCATGGTGTTGCGCATACCTGAGCTAGTGTGTGTGGACTATTCATCAAGGGAGGGTGCACATATTTCATAGTGTTGCATGCACTCAAGAAAGTGCACGGGAATGAATGTAATGTATATATATATATATATATATATATATATATATGATTTCAGGCCGGAGAGCCTGTCTGACTATTGGGATGGTGAGCTGGGATGCAAATAGGACAATGCACCTATCCTTGTAAAGTGTACCACACTCAAGTTAATAATAAAATAAATTTGATGCATGCAGGAAGACTAGACGAAAAGAGACAGGGGGTTGAACTCCACCGAAAAAGGGAAAAGGGGGGAATATTTTAATAATATTTCTGAAAAGTGTAACCTTATAGATATATTATTTATCCTAAGTTCCTGAGGGATGGGAATGAATCACCAAGTGGATAAAGTTATCTTTGAAGGTGATGAGTGTCTATTTGAATGCATGCAATATATATTGTTGGCCTTAGTGTATTTTTTATTTTTATTTTTGGAGGGAGGGGGGAATAATCGATTATTCTTTGTTGATTCGAGGAATTTTCCTTTGCAAAGGAGTCTGTGTTGTGCATAATCGTGTTTTATAGTATGTCCCTGTGCTTGGGAAAATATATGTGTTGTGAAAGAGGAGATTTGTCAGGCTCGTGAGCATTTTCTTCAAGTGAGAATTTGCTGGAAATTGTTCCCTGCTGCACTGGGAATTAGTTGCAGTTCTCTAAGACTTCTTGATCTAGTATGTTGCTAAAGACCTATAAGGGAGGTGAGACAATTGAAGGACCATGGAGCAGAGGAGCGACACACTTCCTGGGGTGGGACAAGCATGTGGGGAATGAGGGGTTGTAGACTAGTTGCAACATTTGACACCTTCGATTGAGCAATTTCGCACTAGAAGTCCTTTTTCCTTGGTGGAGTTTAAGCCCCATCTTGGGGGTGACCTGTTGTTGATATATTATGAGAAACAAAGTCTATGGCTCAGAGGAACGTCTGATTCATGCATGTTGTTGGTGACTTTTCTAAAAGATAAGTGTTATTATGCATTTGTTTATTTACTGCATGTTCATTTACTTGTATTGGTTATGGTCTACCTCTTGTATGATAATGCATATAAACAATGGTTGTTATTCTATTTAATGTTGTTTATTCACTACAATGTGGTTAATCAATTTAGTAGTTGTACATGTTGTGTATGTTAGTTGATAAGTAATTTTTGTTAAGATAGTCCTGGTAAATGGTCAAGAGCTTCCTGAGCGAGGATTGGAGTATCGTGCACGCAGAAAGTGTTTTGTGTGCACAATTGTTGGATTCACTATCTGTGTAGGAAAGTAGTATGTGCATGCAGGAAAGCAGGACCTCTCGGGGGGCAGGGGTGGTATGGTTATGCAGACAGTGGTATTCAAGTGCTCCATATTAGTATGAGCGCAGTAGTGTTCACATGTTCAGAGTGGATTATACACAGAATAATGCTGGTGTGATCAACATGTTGGTGTGTACAGCTTTATTTTGTGTACTGTCATTGTTATAATATGTTTAATTAGGAAGGAGTGTGGTGCGGCATGAACCAGTTTGGGTTGCACGCATTTCCTCAAGTGTTTCCGTACAATCTGAATGTTAACTGCTCATTAATTTTCTTGAGGTAATGTTACTCAGTAGTAATTCAAGGACATTACTTGATATATCAGACCTGAAGTTGGGAGAGTTTGTGTGACAGGTCCCAACCTGAGTGGCTAGGGACGTTACATCTAACGTGATCAACCATAGTCAAACATTGTCAACAATATTCAACCATATTTAACCATAGTCAACCATAGGAAAACATGGTCAACCATAGACAAATGTAGTCAACCATCATCAAACATGTAAAAAAATGGTCAAACATGTTCTAACTTTCAAGCATAAGTAACCATTGTTAACCATTGTCAATCATATTCAACCATAAGAAAACATGGTCAACCGTAGTTAAACATGGTCAACCACAGTCAAATGAGGTCTTCCATAGTCAAATATGATAAAAAATGGTCAACAATAGTCAAATGTGGTCAACCATAATAAAATGTGGTCATTCATATTCAACCATGGTCAAATGTGGTCAGTTGTAGTTAACCATAGTCAAACATGGTCAACCATAATCAAATGTGATCAACCATGGTCAAACATATTCAACCATAGTTAGCCATAGTCAAACATGGTCAACCATTCTCAGATATATTTATCCACGGTAAACCATTGTAAAAAATGGTCAACCATGTTAAAACATATTCAACGATGGTTAACCATAGTCAAACATGGTTAACCATAGTCAAACATGGTTAACCACAATCAATCGTAGTTAAATGTGGGCTACCATTGTGGTCAACCATAGTCAAACATATTCAAACGTGGTCAACCATAGTCAAACATGGTTATCCATGGTCAAACATAGTCAAACATGGTCTACCATAGTAAAATTTGGTCAACCATTGTCAAACATATTCTAACTTTCAACCATAAGTAACCATGATCAACAATGGTCAAACATAGTCAACCATAGACAACCATGGTCAACTATGGTCAAACTATAACATCCCCACTATAATCCATAGTTTAATTAATGTCTAATGTAGATATAATGAAATGTGACCATGGCCAAGCGATGTAATATGTGAAATGTATTTCTAAATTTTAATAAATAAAATGTGATACCAATTGTTGGGGGACATGGACAGATATGGGGGCTAAGTTTTCCGCAAGAGAGAGGAGTGTCTAAGAGGGGTCCACGGGGGAAATTATTTATGAGCATTAATTCAAAAATAAGATTTCTAAGATTTATTATTCATTGGGGACAACCTTGTATTTTCTGGTTGAGTGTATGAGAGCCCAATCATTAAATTCCTATAAGAGGGTGGGTGTAGAAAGTCACATCCCATAGTTATTGGGGAGCATGGGGTTGAAGTACAATCAACATTGGGTAGAGTGAGAAATCAACTTGCTTGGGGAAAAAAGAAATTCCTATGGTCAAGGAAGACAATTTTTGCATGAACAACAAGCAGAGAAGAGGGAAAAAGAATATTAGAGTTGGAGCAAGAAGGTTGGGAGAATTCTAGAGCATGTTGGAGCATTTTTGGAGTGTTTTGGAGCTGAAGACTGAAGAACCAAGTTGTCAGGCCTGAATAGTGAACTTTTTTGTGAGTTGCACTGTAACAATAAGTGGTTGTTGTTGTTTTTACTGGTAATTTTCCTAGCTCAGTGAGTTCCCTTGAATTCCAAGTAGAGAGATTCATGGTTACTTGTGCCAGAGAGACCCTAATAAATGAATGGGACGCCCAATGGATTGAGAGTAGTGAATGGGTATATTCCTTGGGTTCGGTAGGTCAAGAGGAAGAGAGATGAAGGAAATCGAAATAGTTGTAAGAGAGTGTCAGTGGGTTGTGAAAATATATAAATTATGAGTGGGCAGTGAGAGACACCTTTTTCTTGTGGATTTCTAGCCCTAGCTCAGGGGAAAATTGGTGTTGAGATCTAGAACACCAATTACATGATTGGGTGGAACGTCTATTCCAGGTAGCTAGTTGCATAAATGTTTTAAAAAAGATTAGTGTTTATCTATTTTCTAAGTTAATTTACAAGTTTTATTGCTGTGCATTTTACTCTATGAATAAGAATGATTTATATGTTGTTGTAGATGAGTTTATTTGTTGTGCATTCATGTCATTTCAACATGATGTAGCTGCATATAGTTATGGGTATCTAAAATTGGTTAAATTTGTGTATAATTTGTAGTTGGTAAGATACAAAAATTTAATTAGAAAAAAATTTCATATTTATGTGTATTTCCGCGTAGTAATATTCCTTGGTTAAGTTGAGGAACATTACACAAACATATTCAACCATGGTCAATCATAGTCAAACATAATCAATTGTACATAGACATGGTCTACTATAGTCAACCATACTTAATCATGTTCAACTAAAGTCAACCACTTTTATTTATATGGTCAACCATGGAAAATCATAGTCTAATGTCATTAAACATGGTCAACCATAGATATTTCACATTTACAAATATAAAATATATAAAGTTGATTGATAAACTTTTACATTTTACAAAATCTCTTGTGAGGTTCGAAATGTTGTTTACAAGTGGAGAGTAGGGAATTGTTGCTCTCAAATCTCAAAAATATCCATTAGTGGGATCCTTTGTCAAAATTTCATTAGTGCAATCTCTGAAAATTATGGCAAATGATCTTCTAGTTATCATCCAGTAGGTGACCCAGCTTTTTATGAATGGCCTTTGGTCCTTTTACAATTCTTTGAGGGTTTTAAGACTTTCCTCTTTTTTAATTTTGTTATATAATGTTTGAAAATATCTCTTTTACAAAATTATTTACGGCCGGCCGCATATGCATCTTTGGGGTAAGTAAGACATTATAACCAAGTAGACAAACCAAGCTAAAAGAAACACAAAAGACGGGGACCAAGTTTTAGAGGTAGTTATAACATTTGAAAATGTTTGAAGCAATAAAGATACTAACAATTTTTATAACCAACTACTTAGATAAACAAAAAAAACAAAATAAAGAAGTCTAAACGTTTGAATAAGAGTCCATAAAATTCTAAATTCAAATTAACCATCAGAAGGGGGCACTTGGGGAACCCTCAACATAGAGAGTTGTTCATGGAATCCATAGCTCGAGAAAAACGACGTCTTGAAGGTAGAGGAAAGAATCCACCATTGTGTTTGACTAAATATTAAATCATTTCTATGAACAAAGAATTTTGCTAAGCATAGAGCCACCATAGTTTTTGTGTCACAATAAAACACCATAATTCTATAAAAAAATGATCTTCCTTATAGGCGGCAACCAACCGAACTTCTTCCTCCATTGCAGCCAAGGAATCATGATCTTTGTGGGAGGAATTGAGGGTAGAAATCCATTGCTTTCTACGGTTGAATTCCAACCGCAGTGAGAAAGGAAACCACCAGTAGATGGATGAGAAAGAACAAGAGTCTGAGGCGCCCATGAAGGAACCACGAGTCCTCGATCCCTGGTTCGACTCTCGAATCCCTCAGGTAAAATATGACTTATGTCTGCTTCGGCCGTCGTGGATTGAATTGATGGAGGGCTCCGCAACACCCAAAGGAAGCGCTGCCCGCTGGCTTCAAGTCCTAAAGCAAGTTCTCGAACCTGATCGTCCGACAGAGTGCCTCTGCTCCCAAAGGAAACAAAGAGAACGGACGAGGCGGGCTGTTGGT
>JZKD02S1195854.1:0-12582 GCA_000966675.3 Picea glauca | reverse complement strand
TGTGCTCATATTCAACGCGCACTCACTATGCATCACCATTTGATGCAGGAGCATCTCCCGAGACAAGCGAGCCAGCGCGGAATGGGAGTGGATAGCTGGGCACACGCCAGCACAAATTTTTGAATTTTCCCCTTGAATTTGATGCTCCAAATATAAATGAGATCATTTAATGAAGGTGCCTTGGTAAAATGTAATCAGACCTTGAGAGCCCTGCTCTCGTCTGAAGTAGATGGAGGCATTTATAGCAGTAAATGTAGGTAGATAGAATTTAATATTAGATTAGACAGTTTTAGAAGCAAGAGGGAGAACGGATATAGACACCCTCATTGTGCATTGTAACATAATTCAGGAAGAGTTAGAAGAATCCAGAGCATAGAGAAGAGAAGCAGAGAGTTGTGCAGAAACACCCATGTATAGTTATTTGGATTAATAGAAGAGTTTGATTCAAATTCATGGAATTGTGTTTGTTCTCTGTGTATGTGTGTTGAACGATATGCTCATGAGTATTTACTTCCTGTTATGCATTTACTGTTATGTTGTGTATATGATTTCATGTGTTGAGATTTAAGTCTGAGAGGAGGTGGAATGAGTTACAATTGTTTCGCTATCTGAGCAAGGATTCTTGCAAGGAGTGCAGTTGAAGTCGTCCACAAGGAGTGCATTGACAAAAGGCTCATATAGTTTAACTCTTGTTCTCATTCACCCAGAAGTGAATTTGGGTTATAATAGCCGTGCAAGGAGTGTGCAGGCTAAGGAGAGTCTCAGTCGTGAAACTGAGTGAAGTATTGAAGGACTATTTCTGCAGGTGTGCGCAGAGTCAAAAGAACTCAACACTCGAGGTGTTTGAAAACTGCCGCAAGTAGTGAATGCAAGGACCCTCTTCGAGGTTGAAAGTGTGAGAAATCTCAAGAGGGATAAGACTTTCAAGTTCGTCGAGAAGAAGCACAGAGAGGTTGTGTTGTAGAGTGTTTGAACAAGCGCTACAAAGTTACGCGCAGGAGGACCCATTTCATAGAGGAATACTGGGTTCACCTGTAGAGGACATCCAAGAGGAAGAAATCGACGGTTAGGATCTTGTGGAGAAGATTGGCAAAATCCCGTCAGCCGTTGGATCTACCAAAGAAGTAAGGAGGTTACGGTCGCGTTGGGAGTTCAAGATCCAGGAGTCGTGAGCTATTGGATCGTGGATCAGTTACACGTCAGCTGTCATATCTGACAGAAGTTGCACGAGAGTTACCATCGGGATTCGAAGGATCGGTAGTCTCGTGGTCGAATGGTTTTTGACATTTGAAACCCCGAAACCCTGGGAAGATCAGGATCGTCCATTTGTGGAGATGCGTGGCAGATATCGAAGCGTCGGAATTACGTGGACTAGAAGTCGTGGAAATCCATTGTGAAAATTTTGACGAGTTCAGAGTCGTCCATCTGTTGGGATAGGTGGCAGGGGATCGAGAGTTCATCGGCATTTCAGAGTTCCAGAAGCCCAGGGACAATTGGAAAAATCCCATCAGCCGTTGGATCTACCAAAGAAGTAAGGAGGTTACAGTCGCATTGGGAGTTCAAGCTCCGGGAGTCGTGAGCCGTTGGATCATGCATCAGTTACCCGTCAGCCGTCAGATCTGACAGAAGCTGCATGAGATTTACCATCGGGATTCGAAGGATCGGTAGTCCCGTGGTCAAATGGTTTTCGACACTTGAAACCCCGAAACCCTAGGAAGATCGGGATCGTCCATTTGTGGAGATGTGTGGTGGATATCCAAGTGTCAGAATTACGTGGACTAGAAGCTAGGGAAATCCATCGTGAAAAGTCCGACGAGTTCAGAGCTGTCCATCTATTGGGACAGGTGGTAGGGGATCGAGAGTTCATTGGCATTTTGGAGTTCCAGAAGACAAGAATCCGTGACAAGGAGAACCCCGAAACGACGAAAGGATCATAGCCATAGGATCTCAAGGAGGACACATGTCGCGTGGTCACCAGATCGGGATTGTGGTCATCGGAGTTCAGGTAAGTGAAAGTTCATGGCTTTGTAAAGTAGCGAAACCCGAGGGTTGATCTGAATTGTCCAACATTTTAGACGCGTGTCAGAAATCCGAAGAGAGTCGAAAATCGGTGTATCGGAGTTCCTGAGGGAAAGAAAGTTGGGACATCACAAATCTCGAAACCCCGGAGGAATCAGGACCATCCACCAGAGGGGACGCATGGAATAAATCGGTGCCATCGGGGAAATTCCTAACAAGGAGGACATCCATCGGTGTTTAGTTCATCGAGATATCGGGGATCCCGGTGACAAAGTGTTTATGCACTTTGGTTTCACAAAGTCTAAAACCCCATAGCCCCGATGAGGGAAAATATTGTGGTCACGGGAACAACAGTCATATGGGCCAAAAGCCTATAGTCAGAAAGGCTAACGCGTAAAAGGGCGCGTCGGGATTCGAGGAATCGCGAGTCTTGAGGGTATGTGTATTTCAACATTGAAATGCTAGAAACCCCGATGGGAGTTATAATTGCGTTCATATAAGGAGAGGTCATGTGGATCGAGCGCTTAGCCTGGAGGGCTAACAGGAGTTTGAGCGCATCGGAAATTGAAGTCAGAAACCCTGATGAGAAGGAATATAAGGTTGCAGTCTTATAGCAAAATGGTCACATGGACTAAAGGATTAGCCAGGTGGGGCTAAAGAAACAAAGGGGCATATCAGGGATCGGCAAACCAAATTGTTGGACATTGTAAATGTCAAAATCCCGATAGGAGGAACCCCAATAACAAAAAGGCTAGTGTTGATTTCTCGATAGAACAAAGGGAAATCTTGTGAAGAGTTTCTTGTGGGAGGAAAATTTCCTGATAGGGGAATAGAATAACCTTTCAATTCTTCAGGCCGAGGAAGGAGGAAAAGATCTTGTGCACGGACGTGCCCTGGGTGGCATGCCTGCATCAAGTGGTATCAGAGCACAAGAAGGAGTCTTTTCTTTCTATAGCAGAGAAGGGAAGGAAAATTTCACCATGCCACCGAGGAGAAGGGATAGACAATCACCCGATCAAGAGGAGGAAAGGGGAATGTCCAGAGGAAGAGGTAGGCAAGTGCAGAATCCTGACATGGAGAGAGAAGTGTGTAATCTTCGTGCCAGAATGGAGGAGATGGAGACATCACAAAGGCGCAAAGATGATGTAGGAGATATCAGTGAGTCCAAAAATGAAGATGATGCTGGACATGGAGAAGAAGAAATCCTAGTGGAGGATGCAACAACTGAACACTTACTTAAAGATGTTGCAAGAATGGGTGCAAAGGTGAAAAGGGATATTCCAGTTTATGAGGGAAATCTGGATGTAGAAGAGATTCTAGACTGGATTAGAGCTCTAGACACTTACTTCGACTATGAATATGTCGAAGAGGATAAGAAGGTCAGGCATGCCGTCATGAGATTAAAAGGACATGCAGCCTTGTGGTGGGATGAACTACAAGCTGACAGGCGTTTCCAAGGCAAGCAGAAAATTAAGAGCTGGGACAGGATGATTGCAAAGATGAAGGCAAAATTCATTCCCAGGGATTATCAAATTTCTCTGTTCAAGAGGATGTAGAACCTGAGACAGAAGCTGATGATGGTGAGGGAATATACTAAGGAATTTTACAGGTTGAATATCAGGGTAGGTCATCGCGAAAGCAATGACGAAAAAGTGGCCAGGTATATGAATGGCCTGAGATATGAGATTCAAGATTAAATGAGTATGGCAACCATCCGAATGGTAGAGGATGCTTATCAAATGGCTTTGAAGGAAGAGGAGAAGTTGGGCCGAAAGCAGAGTCAAAGGGGGCGAGGCAGAAGTCAACCTAAAGGCAAAGTAGTTTCCCAGGAAAGAACCCAGAAGCCCAGGGAGGACTGGAAGAAACCTCAGACTCGGATAGAGAGAGGTGGAATTTCACAGCGAGGGCAATACACAGAGCAAAGAGAAAATCATACTGAGCAGAGAGGAGGATATGCTGATAATCATAGGTTTCCTCGTACCAGAGGTAGAGGAAGAGCAAGAGGTGGAGTAATCACATGCTTCACATGTGGAAAAAATGGGCACAAGTCATTCGAGTGTCCAGAGAAAAATAAAGAAACTGGAGAGACTCACATCACCGAGGCACAAAGGCGAGATGTTGAGGAAAAATACGCTGAATGCGGAAGATCACTGGTGATGCGAAAAGTCCTTTTGACGCCAGAGAAGGAGATGGAGAATTTTGCGCAGAGAAACAGTCTTTTTAGGACTGCTTGCAAGACCAAGGATAGAGTCTGCAAGGTTATCATGGACAGTGGAAACATAGATAATCTTGTTTCAACCGAGATGGTAGAGAAGTTGGAGCTGGAGACAACTGATCACCCGAGTCCATACAAAGTTTCATGACTACAGAAGGGACATCAGGTAAATGTCACGAAACAGTTCTTAGTTGACATTAAGATAGGAGGGTATAATGATAAGATTTTATGTGATGTTATTCCTATGGATGTTTTCCATTTATTGCTGGATAGGCCATGGCAATATGATAGAAATGTGATTCATGATGGGAGGATGAACACATACACCCTGGAGAAGAATGGGAGAACTCACATGTTGCATCCAATTGAGGATAAAGAGGTGAATCCAGAGGTAAGAAATACAGTACTTCTCATGAGTGGGAAGGAACTTCTTACAGAAGATAAGAAGAAGGAGGATCCACAATTCTTTGTGGTCAGAAAACCGAGAATTGTTCTGACTAGCACAAGAGTGGATGATTTGTCAGGAGAAGTTCAGGGACTGCTGGAAGAGTTCGCTGACATAGTAGTAGATGAATTACCTCATTCGTTTCCATCGATGAGAAGTGTGAGTCATCATATTGATCTCATACCAGGAGCCAATTTTCCAAACAAAGCCGCGTATAGATTGACGCCACAAGAAAATGAAGAGGTAAAGAGACAAGTCTAGGATTTGTTGGACAAAGGATTGGTCAGGGAAAGCTTGAGTCTGTGTGATGTTCCGACAGTACTCAGTCCGAAGAAAGATGGAGGCTGTAGGATGTGYACTGATTCAAGAGCCATTAACAAGATAACTATCAGGTATAGATTCCCATTGCCAAGAATGGATGATTTGATGGATTGCTTAAGTGGAKAATTTTTTTTTTTCAAATATAGATTTGAAGAGTGGATATCACCAGATTCRCATGAGAGAAGGTGATGAATGGAAAACAACATTCAAKACAAACRAAGGTTTGKATGAATGGCTTGTTATGCCGTTTGGCTTAACAAATGCGCCAAGTACCTTTATGAGGTTGATGAATGAAGTCCTGAAGGATTTCATTGGAAAATTTTCCATCGTATATYTGGATGATATACTGATTTTYAGTAAAACGAAGGCTGAACATCTGAAGCATTTAGCCATTGTGATGAAGAGATTACAGCAAGAGAAKYTGTTGATAAACATGAAGAAGTCCGCATTCATGAAGACAAAACTCATTTATTTGGAGTTTGTTATTTCAGMAAATGAGTTGAGGATGGATCTAGATAAGGTGGAGGTAATCAAGAATTGGCCATCACTGAGGAACATATTTGAGGTGAGGAGTTTTCATGGATTGGCTAGTTTCTACYAGAAATTCATCAAKATTTTCAGTGGAATTAGCGCAGCAATGATGGATACAGTGAAGAAAAGACATAAATCTTTCCACTGGACTGAAGAGGCTGAGAAGAGTTTCAAGTTGTTGAAAYGGAAGATCACGGAACAAYCGGTTCTGGTGTTGTYGRATTTTCAAAAGACATTTCAAGTAAAATGTGATGCAAGCARGTTTGCAATAGGAGCGGTCTTGAGTCAGGAGGACAGACCAATTGCATATTTCAGTGAGAAGTTGAATGAGGCAAAGGAAAAGTATTCCACGTATGATAAGGAATTCTATGCCATCATACAGGGATTGAAAAAATGGAGGCACTATTTGATTCCAAAGGAATTTGTTTTATATAGTGATAACCATGCATTACAGTTTGTGACTGAACAACAGAAGTTGAATCAGAGGCATGTTAAGTGGGTCGAGTACATGCAGAATTTCACTTTTGTAACTAAGCATATTTCGGGTACTGCTAACAAAGTGGTTGATGCTTTGAGCAAGAAATGTTTGTTGATGCAAGAGTTCAAAGTCCGGACGTTAGGCTTTGATGATCTCAGAGACACGTATGCAGATGACCAGGATTTTAAGGAGGCGTATGAAGTAGTTGAGAATCCAGTTCTCAGAGATAGAAGCCCTTGGACAGACTATATGATCCAAGATGGATTATTGTTCAGAGGAAATCAGTTGTGTATTCCAAATTTCTCCATGAGGGAGAATTTGTTAAAGGAGAAACACAACGAAGGATTGGTCGGACATTTTGGTCATGATAAGACATTCGCAAAGTTGATCCAGTCATACTTTTGGACAGGGATGCGAGCAGAGGTCAAGAGGTTTGTAGACAAATGCAGAATTTGATAGCATTCAAAGGGAAGGAAGCAGAATGCGGGTTTTTATCAACCATTACCCATACCTAAGAGGCCGTGGGATGAAATCAACATGGATTTCGTATTGGGATTGCCAAGGATGCAAAGAGGATTTGATTCAATCTTTGTGGTAGTGGATATATTTTCCAAGATGGCACATTTTATCCCATGTCGGAAAACCAGTAATGCAACACACATCGTGAATCTGTTTTTCAAAGAAGTCGTTCGACTTCATGGCTTACCGAGGAGTATTGTTTCGGATAGAGATACAAAGTTCTTAGGGCACTTTTGGAGGACATTATGGAAGAAGTTGGGGACTAACTTGTTGTTTAGTTCATCTTATCATCCTCAGATGGATGGGCAAATAGAAGTGGTGAACAGAAGTCTGGGAGACTTGTTGAGGAGCCTGGTGGCAGAGCACCACAGTAGTTGGGAAAATGTATTTCCGCAAGCAGAGTTTTCTTATAATGACTCAGTGAACAAGAGCACAGGCTAGAGTCCATTCCAGATTGTATATGGCATGCAGCCGAGAGGAGTTTCTGAATTGAGATATTCGGAGAAAATTGCTACTAGGAGCGCTAGTGCAGAAGAATTTGCTGAGGCAATGAAAGAACTTCACAGCCAGGTGAAGGAGCAGTTGCTGAAATCAAGCCAAGAATATAAACACAGAGCCAATCAGCATAGAAGACAACTTCAGTTTGAGGTTGGTTATTTGGTTCTGGCACATCTGAGGAAGGAAAGGTTCCCTAGAGGAATGTATAATAAATTGAAGATGAATAAAATCAGACCATGCAAGGTCTTGAAGAAAATGGGACAGAATGCTTATGAGATTGAATTACCGGATGGAATCGGAATATCTCCGATATTCAATGTCTCAGATTTATACCCATACAAGCTTGAGGAAGTAGGAACAAGTGATGAACAACCAGAAGTTCAGTGGCAGAAGMARATGCCAGTTGTAGAGAAGCCACAGATGGAACAGATATTGGATAAACGAGTGAGCAAGAAAACCAGAAGGAAAGAATATTTTGAATATTTGGTCAAGTGGAAGGGCCATCTAGTTGAAGATGCCAGCTGGGAGACTGAAGCAAAGATACATAAGCATGGACATACCGTGCAGGAACTCATGGACAGGAGCCCATGCAAATTTTCAAGTGAGGGAGTATGATGCAGGAGCATCTCCTGAGACAAGCGAGCCAGCGCGAAATGGGAGTGGACAGTTGGGCACACGCCAGCACAAATTTTTGAATTTTCCCCTTGAATTTGATGCACCAAATATAAATGAGATCATTTAATGAAGGCACCTTGGTAAAATGTAATCAGACCTTGAGTGCCCCGCTCTCGTCTGAAGTAGATGGAGGCATTTATAGCAGTAAATGTAGGTAGATAGAATTTAATATTAGATTAGACCGTTTTAGAAGCAAGAGGAAGAACAGATATAGACACCCTCATTGTGCATTGTAACATAATTCAGGAAGAGTTAGAAGAATCTAGAGCATAGAGAAGAGAAGTAGAGAGCTGTGCAGAAACACCCATGTATAGTTATTTGGATTAATAGAAGAGTTTAATTCAAATTCATGGAATTGTGTTTGTTCTCTATGTATGTGTGTTGAACGATATGCTCATGAGTATTTACTTCCTGTTATGCATTTATTGTTATGTTGTGCATATGATTTCATGTGTTGAGATTTAAGTCTGAGAGGAAGTGGAATGAGTTACAATTGTTTCTCTATCTGAGCAAGGATTCTTGCAAGGAGTGCAGTTGAAGTCATCCGCAAGGAGTGCATTGACAGAAGGCTCAGATAGTTTAACTCTTGTTCTCATTCACCCAGAAGTGAATTTGGGTTATAAGAGCCGTGCAAGGAGTGCAAGGCTAAGGAGAGTATCAGTCGTGAAACTGAGTGAAGTATTGAAGGACTGTTGCTGTAGGTGTGCGCAGAGTCAAAAGAACTCAACACTGGAGGTGTTTGAAAACTGCCACAAGGAGTGTGTGCAAGGACCCTCTTCGAGGTTGAAAGTGTGAGAAAGCTCAAGAGGGATAAGGATTTCAAGTTCGTCGAGAAGAAGCACAGAGAGGTTGTGCCATAGAGTCTTTGAACAGGCACTGCAAAGTTACGTGCAGGAGGACCCATTTCACAGAGGAATATTGGGTTCACCCGTAGAGGACATCCAAGAGGAAGAAATCGACAGTTAGGATCTTGTGGAGAAGATTGGAAAAATACCGTCAGTCGTTGGATCTACCAAAGAAGTAAGGAGGTTATGGTCGCGTTGGGAGTTCAAGCTCCAGGAGTCATGAGTCGTTGGATTGTGGATCAGTTACCCGTTAGCCGTCAGATCTGACAGAAGCTGCATGAGAGTTACCATCAGGATTCGAAGGATCGGTAGTCCCGTGGTCGAATGGTTTTCGATATTTGAAACCCCGAAACCCCAGGAAGATCGGGATCGTCCATTTGTGGAGATGCGTGGTGGATATTGAAGCATCAGAATTACGTGGACTAGAAGCCGAGGAAATCCATCGTGAAAAGTCTGACGAGTTCAGATCCGTCCATCTATTGGGACAGGTGGCAAGGGATCGAGAGTTCATCAGCATTTCGGAGTTCCAGAAGACAAGAATCCGTGACCAGAAGAACTCCGAAATGGCGAAAGGATCATAGCCATAGGATCTCAAGGAGGACACGTGTCATGTGGTCACAAGATCGGGATTGTGGTCATTGGAGTTCAGGTAAGTGAAAGTTCATGGCTTTGTAAAGTAGTGAAACCCGAGGGTTGATCTGAACCGTCCAACATTTTGGACGCGTGTCAGAAATTTGAAGAGAGTCGGAAATCGGCGTATCGGAGTTCCCGAGGGAAAGAAAGTTGGGACATCACAAGTCTCAAAACCATGGAGGAATCGGGACTGTCCACCAGAGGGGATGCGTGGAAGAAATCGGTGCCATCGAGGAAAGTCCCGACAAGGAGGACGTCCATTGGTGTTTAGTTCATCGAGATATCAGGGATCCCGGTGACAAAGTGTTTATGCACTTTGGTTTCGCGAAGTCTGAAACCCCGTAGCCTCGACGAGGGAAAAGATTGCGGTCACGGGAACAACGGTCATATGGGCCAAAAGCCTATAGTCAGAAAGGCTAACGTGTAAAAGGGCACATCAGGATTCGAGGAATTGCGAATCTTGAGGGTATGTGTATTTCGACATTGAAATGCTCGAAACCCCGATGGGAATTATGGCTATGGTCATATAAGGAGAGGTCATGGGGATCGAGTGCTTAGCCTGGAGGGCTAACGAGAGTTTGAGCGCATCGAAAATTGAAGTCAGAAACCCCGACGAGAAGGAATATAAGGCTGCGGTCTTATAGCAAAACGGTCGCATGGACTAAAGGGTTAGCCAGGTGGGGCTAAAGTAACAAAGGGGCATATCGGGGATTGGCAAACCAAATTGTTGGACATTGTAAATATCAAAATCCTGATAGGAGGAACCCCGATAACAAAAAGGCCAGTGTTGATTTCCCGATAGAACAAAGGGAAATCTTGTGAAGAGTTTCCTGTGGGAGGAAAATTTCCCGATAGGGGAATAGAAGAACCTTTCAATTCTTCGGGCCGAGGAAGGAGGAAAAGATCCTGTGCGCAGATGTGCCCTGGGTGGCGTGCCTACGTCACCATTATTGAATGTGCATGCCCTACACACTATTATTATGTGTACACCCATCAATTCTACATGGATTCCATATTCATCGTGCATTTATTGCACTCCTATATTACATGTTCTCCATCAGTTCTACACCCCCCAGTTCAAATATTTATTGTGCACACTCCACGCACCGATATATTCCATGCATCGTAATTCCTACACCATGTAGTGCCCAAAATTTAGTATGCACACACTATGCACCAATACTTAGTGCACGTGAGTCCTTTCTTCACTCAATTGATTGTTTTTCCATATTTTTAGCTGGCGATCCCGTGACCATCATACAAATTCCCGCCTCGCCAACTTCATGTTGATATCTAGCCCATGCAAGTCTAGTGTTGAACCAAAATCTCTGATACCACTTTGTAATGCACTCGGCTCTGCTATGAGCCATGTCACTTCAAATTTTGAACTCTTATACCACTTTCTAATGTATCCAACCTCCTAGATGAGCTCCATTACCACATTGTAAAGTCTCCACTATTGCAACTTGCTAAATAAAGCTCTAATATCAATTGTTTATTCTACAGAAGTAACTCATTGAAATCAACAACGCACACAATTGGTCATGTGCTACGCGTAACTATGTTTTCCTAGTGCATGAAAATCGGTCTAATACCGCGCGCAACCAGTATGTATTAGAAATTTTGTATTATCAACCATCATTGTGTCAGTCATGTCGACTGTCCCTCGGCATGCATGAAATTTCTAGATTTTCACTAGAATCTATATGATTATTGTTGAAGTTGCTTAACAAGATAATGATTATAACAGTGGAATGAACTCATAATACAACTACATGCACAACCATTCCCATGTAGTGAATGGGGTTTGTCACATTTTCACGTGTGGACTGATACCACTTTGCGCACACGATGATTCAATCCTTTCCTCAAAATCCCATAAACATTACACAGAATTATCTAACAGGAAACACTTAATAACTACCATGCTCTACATCTACAACAATTATGAAAAACTAACAATACATTCACAGCCCAGCATAATTATGTACCAATTCCATAAATAGAAATAGCATAAGCATTCACAAGTTGAGAAGCATATAAACACATATAAAATGTCATGGTCCATGCCCTGCATATGCAGCAAACATGTGTTTATACAATATATATAATCCATGCATGAATACACACACACACACAACTGTAATACATAATATATTTAACATGTATATGCACATTACTCATAGAATAATACACATAAGAAGACACTTATATTTTGTTTTAATCCACCAACTACACGTAGACCTTAGACATTCCTCTCAATCATAGATTATGTCACTCGAAACTCTCAGTAGAAATTCACTCCTAAGTTGGGGCTTAAAATCCACCCAGGAAAAGGATTCCTAAGCCAAGATAATTTCTATCAATAGTCAACACACTCAGACAAAGGTTCCAGCATAGCAAACAAACTACACTCCCTCATTCCCTACATGTATGTCCCACCCCATGAAGTTTGTCCTTCTCTTCTCAACAATCCTTCGACTACCCCACTTCCCTTCTAGGGATTCAACAACAGGTCGTATAGGAATTCTTAGATCCTTGTAGTTGCAACTAGGCACCTTGGGAAATCAATTCCCAACAATTCTCTTTCCTAGAGAGAATGCTCACAGGCTTGACAACCTGCTTATTCACTAGCACACGGGCCTGGAAACCTGCCTCTTCAATAACACGCATGCCTTTCCAAGCAAAGGGTTATGTGATGGCAGTAAGTTACAGCAAGATACAGATGCCTCGCAGAGGAAATTTGGTTTTCCTCCTCATGGAATGAGTGAACCCCCCCCCCAAAAAAAATACACTAAGGCCCAACAATATATTTTCATGATTATAATTGGACAATTGTCACCTTAAAAGCTAACTTAGCTCTAATGGGTGACCCATTTCCATTCCTTAGGAACTTAGGATAAATACATATCCCATAATTATACTTTTGGAAATATTGTTAAAATATTCCCTTTAAGCTTCACACCTCTTTCCCATTCTAGTGGATTTTTAGGCCCCCCGTCTATTTTCGTCTGATTGTCCTACGTGTAGTGATATTTGTTTATTAATATATGAGTCCAATTACATTTTACAAAAATAGTTGCACTGGCCTTTGTCGCAATCCAGGCACTCTAGCCTAATAACCACACAGACACTCTAGCCTCATTATACATATATACAAAGGCTCTCTGGCTCGAAAAATATCTAGGCTAAAAACACGGTATGGTGCGCACTTTGACGCAATCCTCGCACCCTTACTCAGGTGCGAGCAAATCTATGAAACAAACACACACTCTTTCCTTGGTGTGTGCACGCTAAACTATATCCAAAACTTGTGTGCCCATGGATCACCAGCCTATATGTACATTCACATTTACATTACAATTGAGGTTCAACCTAGGGTATTACAGTTTGGCTACGAGAT
>JZKD02S1195821.1:0-12582 GCA_000966675.3 Picea glauca | reverse complement strand
GTGATTGTGGGTGGCATCCTCAATTTTTGCAACCTACTAATTATTTTGTGACTGCGTTGAATTACCTTACTTGTCTGATAATGATGGTGGAACAATGTATTCTTTGCTTACCATTTTTATTGCGATTAAATTAATTATGACGGATAACATCGTATGACAACGATCCCTTTTTTTTTACATATTTTAACGCAAGGATTTTCGTTTGTTCTGTGTTTCCATACATTAATGACAACTCTAGACTTTATTGTTGGTTGCAAATTCACCTTCTGTGAACTCACACGATTTTACCTTTTTCTGAGTGCATTCATTATGATTTTATTGTATGTTAGACAATGACTCCATACCTTGAATGGTTGCGACCAAATTTGGACAGCCTTATCTTTGCTAAAGAATCTTCCTTTTAGATAGCATTTTCAAATGGTTAATAGACAACCTATATGATGTGATTTGATAGTCTTAGCTATAATTGTAAATTGTACACTGCTAGTTTAGTCAGCAATGAGATACTTTATTTTTTTCCTTACACAACAATGGCTTATCCTTTTAGACATCAAAGGGAGGGTCAATAGTATGGATATAGTCACAACAACTCCTTATTATAAGCAATGATTAAGTGTTTTTCCTCATCCTTATTTTAGTGTTAAGATGCAAATTATGTCACAGTGGATTACATGCCAATGAGTTATTGGATTGATAAGTCGTAGAATTTACCTTCTAATCGATTTTTTATTTGTGGTTTAAGTGGGTGTTCAGTTGCACTAAAACACTTTTTCTCAGTCTACAGTTCAGGGTTTAAAGGATAGAAACTACAAAAGATAGCAACTAGTTCCAGTTTTAAGAGAAAGCAAGTTATACTTATCTAACTTGGGAATTGGGACATAGTCGCAACAAAATTTTGTTGTAATAATAATCTTTCAATTGCATGGAAAGATCTTATTGCGCAAGGAAATTATTTTGTTGTAGGAAAGTGATATTTGTCTTGATTGACTTGTCGTTTGGGTGATAGGGTTAGTCGACATGGGTTAGATAGTCAACTTGATCTCCTAGCACATGGATTTTTAGCTTGTTTTGAGGGTCTAGTTTGTTGTTGTGCCACAGTTGTTGTCACGCCTATCACCGAGAGATGACATGATTCCTGATGAGGGGATCATTGCATGACCTAATGGTTAGAGGCAAAGGATAAATTGGTCGTGGTCTGTGCCTCCCATTGTGGGCGTTTTTTATTGTAGTTGTTTATGGTGCATGAGTTGTAACTCCTTCATGCATTGGTTTTGCACACATAGAGGTTATAGTTACTGGTTGTCGAGACTATTGTGTCGGGATGGTGGATTGTGTCCTTTGTCTTGTAGGCGTTTTCATGTTTGTGTTGGGTGGGTAGTCATTTCTATATTTGATTTCTCCTGTCTCTCCCAGCTGCTCGTTGTGATAGTGTATTGAGTTGTTGTTGTCTATTGCCTGATATTCATGCATGAATTCATCGTCAGGTTGTGTGGTTCAGTTGTTGTCGTCGTGCCTTCCTCTAAAAAAAAAAAATTATTCAGTTGTATTCGTAACGATTTGGGGTCGTTACATATGGTATCAGAGCAGGTTCAACCCTGTGACTATGGATCGCAAGGATTTCCACTGCAATTAACCTGTGAGTATTAACCCTTATGTTAATTAAAAACTTTAACATGTCCATGTGGTGATCTCATTTACAGTACACCTCAGAGGTTCGTAACGTGGTTCCATGGAAGGGGGTGCGATGCCTCGAGAGTTCCTGTACCCTCAAAGTCGAACCCCCAAGGGGAAGAACAATTCCTTTGGATGGATTCGCTTGTAGTAAGGGATGATGATGGTTTGAAAAGGCCCTCCTAGGTAATGTCAAGGGCCTTGATTCACCATCGGTACTGAGATGAAGCTGGGGCACATGTACCCCTGAGGGTCCACTCTGTGCCCCAGCTAGTACCATTAGCATCCACCGAGAACTCGATATAGTTGAGTTCTCGAGCCCATGAGTGTTGTGGATTACTATGTCATCAAGGAATGGTTGTAGAGAAAGGCATTTTTCTTCATTCTTCGCGATTATGACCTCCAGCATGAAGGTTCGTATCATGGTCTTTCAACTAAAGGGGAGCACTCTTCTATGGAGGAAGATGCTCCTGCCACTTTTGAACATGGTTGTCCACGAGGTGTCATGTGAATTGTTCGATGGAAAGTTCTAGGAGAGGTATCTTTCTGAGGAATTCATTGAGTTTCAGCTCAATTAGTTTGATGCCTTGCGACAAGGCAGTCTTATAATACCCGAGTGCGAGGCTTGTTTTAGAGATGTTTTGGTATTCTCCGCATGAAATTACCTAGAAACTTAAGGTCAAGGAGTTTGAGTTTGGCCTTATTGTTAGAATTAAGTTTCTACTTCAGGTACTAGGAATACTGGACTGAAGAAAGTGTGTTGGATTGTGGGGTGCCACATTACAATCATTCATGCCCAAAGGAAAGGACCGACGCATCTGGATCATCCAGACCCACTACCGTGGGAGTTTTGGGCTAGTCCCATAAGATTCTTGCAGCAATGAATAACCACAAGGTAGAGCACCAGTCAACTATGCTCGAGATGTCAGGTACCGTCATTGACCCGACCCTCAGTATTTGTTACATCTCGGTGCTACCGACAGTTTCATTTTTGGTGCAACGCTAAAAATGATTAAGGTAAAGGAAGTCGAACGTGATGAGTTAAGATATGTAGAGATGGCTTCAAGAGAAAAATAGAAGGTTGGAGGAAATGTTATAGGCTATACCCTTAACCTGAGAGAGTTTTTCACCAAGGCCGACCTGTACGTCATGATCTTAGGACCTTATGATGTCATAATCGGTATGGACTGGTTGGAATCGCATAGGCGATACTCAACTGTAAGACAAAACATTGGAGCTTGGTCAACGTTGAGGGACTGAGACACATGATTGTATGTCAGAACGAGGGAGTTTCCTTGAGGTTCATCTCTTCCTTGCAGCTATGGAAGAGCATGTGCAAGGGGTGTAAGCTTTATGCAATCCTTGTTTTAAACAAAAAAGGGAGTAGCGAGAATGCCTTATCGTATGTCAACCCCGAAGTTACAGGAATTGAGAATGCAACTCAAGGAGTTGTTGGACCTAGGAATTATACGTCCGAGTGTGTCACCATGGGGTGCGCTTTTTATCCTCATACAAAAGAAGGATGGGTCATGGAGACTCTACATTGACTATGGTCAATTGAACAAGGCAACGATCAAGAATCAGTATCCGTTGTCGAGGATTGATGATCTGTTCGATGAGATGGAGGGTGTGAAAGTTTTTTCAAGGATCAATTTACGATCAGGGTATCACCAGTTATCTATAAAGGGGATGACATCCCTAAGACCTCCTTTAAGACGAGCTTTGGACATTACGATTTTACTATTTTACCGTTGGGACTGACAAATGCCCCAAGAGTATTTATGAGTTTTATGAACGGGGTGTTCCACAAGTACTTGGACAAGTCCATCCAAGTATTCATTGATGATATTTTGATATACTCTTGGTTGAAAGAGGAGCATGACGAGCACTTGTCCTTGGTATTACAGTGTCAGCGAGAGCACAAATTGTATGGGAAGTATTCCAAATGCTCATTTTATCAATACAAGATTCACTACTTAGGGCATGTCATATCTGGCGAAGGTATTATTATGGATCCAACAAAGGTTGAGGCTATTATAGAATGGCCTATGTCGATGAATTTCCCATAAGTGCGTAGCTTCATGGGTTTAGCAGGATACTATCGATGGTTCGTAAAGAGATTTTCGAAGATAGCAAATCCTATTATGGAATTACAGAAGAAGAACAAGAATTTTTTCGGGACCAAGAAATGCGTGGAATCATTTCAGAGGCTCAAAGAGTTTTTGAAAATGACACAGATACTAAATGTCCCTGACATGGACACGGGCTTCTTGGTGTGCACTGACACATTCAAGGAAGGCTTAAGCAGAGTCTTGATGTGAGCCGGTCGGGTGATTTCTTACATTTCAAGGAAGTTGAGAAGGCATGAGGAGGACTATGCGACGCATGATTTGGACTTGTTAGAAATTGTTTATGCTCTGAAGTTTTGGAGACACTACCTTGGTGGAAAATTTTTTGAACTAAAGACGGACCATTGTGGACTACAACACATATTTACGCAAAGCAACCTGAACGCATGACAACAACATTGGTCGGAATTTATTAGCGAGTACGATTTCGAGATTACTTACATAAAGGGAACAATGAACTGAGTTGTGGATGCATTGAGTCAGAGATCACAAATCCTTTCTATGTTTCCTCTTCAGCTGAATCTACATGAAAATATTCTAGCTTTACAGTGCGATGATGACTGGTACAAAGAGGTCAAGGATTTTATTGAACAAAACACAATGATGGTACCAATGTTTGAAGGATTTACATTGGACGACGATGGAGTACTGAGATTTAAAAATCGAATTTACATACCACTGAATGACATGTTGAGGATTTTGATCCTAAACGAGGCTCATAGAGCAGCGTATATGGCTCACCTAGGAGTCACGAAGATGAGGGAGGACCTTAAACCCTTACTCTTTTGGAAGGGAACGAAGGAAGACATAGTTAACTATGTGGCCAGATGCATAGAATGTCAATAGGTAAAGGATAAACATAGACATCCAATAGGATTACTACAGGCACATGCTATTCCAAAATCGAAATGGAAGATTATTTTGATGGATTTCATTGTTGGATTTCCACTGACGACAAGGAGACACGACTCAATTTTTGTGGTAGTCGACACTCTAACGAAGAGTGCTCATTTATTCCTATGCGTACAACACATCAGGCACCTGACATAGCTAGAGTTTTCATCAGTGAGATTGTGAGGCTGCATGGTGTACCTAAGACGATTGTATCTGATCGAGGATCGGTGTTTACTGGACGATTTTAGACTAGTTTCCAAGAGGCATTAGGAACCCAACTTAACTTTAGTACTGCATATCACCTAGAGACTGATGGGCAGACTGAAAAAACAAACCAGACCTTGGAGGACATGTTACACATGTACGTGATGAACCAACAAAAGCATTGGGAATAATTCTTGCCACTAGTGGAATTCGCTTATAACAACCAGTTACCAAAGAACCATTGAGATGGCACCTTAAATTTTCTTAATGTGTGACTATGTCGGATGCCTTTGAGTTGGGATCAACTTGAGAATAGTGTCTTGGTGGGACCGTGATCTGAAAATAGGGAGATAACTTGTTTTTCTATGCAAGCACCCTCTACTTCATTAAAATAAATTTCAGGACCTTGCTCAATGTCTTAGTTGTGCAAGAGAAATTATGTGTCAAGTTTAGGCTTCTTTTAATAGTTTATGTGTGAGGAATTTTTAAAGGTTAGATATCTTGTTTAAATAACACAACAGCAACATAAAGTGCAACAAATAATAACCAACAAACTCACAAGAATAACAACATGATAAAGGAGTTCACCCCCAACTGGGCTACATCTCCTTGAGCCTCCATCAATGGACTAGGTTTTCTGGGATTACTTTTTCAAAGATTCTTTTACAAGTTTCTGCTTAACTCCAATTCATTTATTTACTATACCATTCGGTTCAGAATACATAAAAACCCAAAAAATGACTATTAGGTCTATGAAAACGGACCATGGCTCATCCTGGCATGACCTCTTCTACTGGTGGCCTTGAGTTTCCTTGAGCTTCCTTGTGGAAAAAACACCTGTAAAAGTCCTCAAATTCCTATGAAAATTGTACCAATGTTTTCAGAGAAAAACAATTAGTCAAGAATGACTATTGAGTCACTGAAAATAGACTTGGGCTCATCTCAGCATGGCCTCCTTCAATGGTGGCCTGAAGCTCCCTAGAGCTCTCTGAAAATTCAAAGTAGAAAAACATACAAAATAAGTCTCCAAATCGATTTGGAAACAATACCAATGGATTCAGAACATCCATAAACCCCTATATCATCTTTTTGGCACCTCATTTGGCCAACAAATGAAGAAGATAGGCTTCATTCCATTTTCCTCCTTTAAGCTTGTTCTCTCACTCATCCGATATCCTTTGAAAATAACATGATATATCACTCATTTGATGTCCATTTGAACCCATTATAAGTGCATTGGGTTCGTGACAATGAGGCCTACATCTATGTCCATTTTGAAGCGATTCTAAACACTTTCATTTTTGGGCTAAATTTTGACCCCTGGTCCACATTCTGATTAGACTCGAAGCGATCCAAGAAATTGAATATTAAATGCAAACTAAGAAAAAGGATCAAGGAAGTTCATTATTAGAAGAAGAGTTATGTCAAGACGCATTGTGTCAACCATGGTTACGATGTGGCGATCAAATATTTTTTTGGCTGAAACCGCATAAGAAATCGATCAAGTTTGGAAAAAGAGATAAACTATCTCTTAGGTTCGTGGGATCCTACAACATTGTGAGAAAGAGAGGCCTGTGGCCTGTTGACTAGCCTTGCCTAATTCTTGAGGCAAATGAACGATGTCTTTCATGTCTCTGTTTGAGACATTATGATTAGTGATCCTACACATGTTTTGACTTGAGCACCTTGCAGGTGTCGGATGAGGGTGTGCTCATGGCTGAGATGAACCACATCCTAGATCATTGAATTTGACCGCTACGACATTGAACAATAGATGATTTGAAGGTCTAATGGGACAACTATAGTCCGCACTCGACGACCTAGGAGGACACATATGATATGCGCCAATAGTTCCTTTTCTTTTTGTCTCATAGAGAGAATTATGATATTGTGATACACATTTTTTTTCGACACTCTTTTACAGTGAAACTTTGGTATGAAGTTTAGACCAAGAGGACACTTGCTTGCAAGTGATCTAGATTATTATACTATTGGCCATTGATTATGATTAGGAGTCATTATGGATGTGATTATATGTTATTTTTTTGTATTGACTTAGACAGTTGCTATTGACTCGGTTCTCCTGAGTGTGCAAGATTTGGAGCTCGAGAATGCTGAGGCATCGATGAAACCCTTGGACTCTGGATAGAGTCAAGGAGGGGACTATTGGGGTTTTACTGTTGTATATAAATGACATATGTGCATCTGATTAGATGTTATGATTATGGATTTTTTTCTTACATGATTCGTTGATGATGCAGGTTGATGATAGCTTTCCGACCAGACTCACATGTGGAGTAGAGGGGTCATGCACGACTACCAGAGACGTTGAAGGATAGGTGTGGATAGAAGACCTACCACAGCCTACTAGCACTCCCGTTGTGGCTCGAACTGTAGGTTAACAACTACCTACTTTGAGCAGACCCACGATGTCATGAGGGCACACTGCGATAGTCACTCATGATGATTCTAAGGGGCACCCAATAATGTAGGGGCCTTATTCCTTAGATGCCCTTAGTCTCCCACAAGATCACCTAGTAGAGTATTGAATCGAGGGGTTTTGATGTCTACCACGTCACTCAAGAGGCGAGTGGGACACTTGGAGCACGGAGTGTGTCCTGAAGGGCACGTTGCACTAGAAAAACAGAATAAGGTGAGTGGCACCATTGGAGTGCGAAGTGCGTCCTGAAGGACACATCGCGCAAGGGAAACATAATGAGGTGAGTGGCACCCTTAGAGAACCTAGTGCGTCCTGAAGGGAATGTCGCGTTGTTAAATAATAAATGAATAAACCCATATGGCCTTAGAGAGAAAAATGTGATGAGAAAGTTTTAAAACAATTTCACTAATAAAATGTCGTCAAGCCTAGGAAAATAAACTCTAGGTCTAAGTGATAGTTGTGATAAAAAATATATATATTTATATAAAAATAAAAATAAAAATAAATACATAATAATGATAATCATCATTAATCATGTGACAAGAAGGGCATAAGAAATTCAATTAATTTATAAAAAACTTTTGGGAGATAAAATTTAAAAACGGGGAAAAAGGGGAAATAATTGTTTTGTTACATATGCTAATTAAAAATTTATTAACTAAAAAGAAAAAGGGGAAAAAGGGTAATTTTCTACACTTGCCAAATTGAGTTTTAAATGAAAAGGGAAAGAGGAAAATTTGAAAAAATTAGGAAACTAAGAAAAAGCGGGAACATAAAAAAAAAGGGAAACATAAGGAAAAAGTAGAAAGACTAACTTAGTAAGGTATCTAGCATTTAAGAACTTTCTAAATTAAACTCAACTAGTAAATTAGTATGGGGGTAAGTCATTAATTTGTGTAAGGGAATATGAGGACACCTAGTAGCGATTCTAGTATTGCTTTTAGGTGGGTGAGGGAAATAAGACTAATTAATTAATTAATTAATTTAATTAATTTATGTTGTAATGAAGGGGATTCTAGTATTGCCCTTCCATAACTCTAGTAACTCGTCATTAAGAGGTTCGATGTATACATTCATATCTTTGACTTTGTACTTAGCTAATTGGTTGAACATACAATACATAATTACAACATATATGAATAAATAAATAAATATCAAACATACTTATAAGAGATAATTGAACATATATGAGTAAACAAAAAAATACAAGACACAGTTATGAAACAAACAACACAAATGAGAATTTATTGTGTTAAACAATATTATTCTAAACAAATACCTCGAACAATCATCGCCAAAATGATGTGCTCCCTCTTTATTCACATCCATGAAGAGATGTTATTGTTGATAACAAAACAAAGTCACACTCAGTAAGTAGTTATGAGTTCTCCAAATGGAATGATACCATCAACTACCAATGAAAGCCTAAGATTACGAGGTTCGACTTTATAATGTGGCCATATTTCCTCTATATTCTTAAATGCAGATCCATTTACAGACATTTGAAGAACACCATATTTACTTATTTTCTTTGCATAGTAATCCATAAACTATGCTATGTTTTTTCACCTGAACAATCGTTACAAACATGGAATTATGGGAATATAAAAAAGAACCGTGCTAGACACCTTTTTTGTTACTAGATCGCTTCGATATTTACTAATTTGAAATTTCAAGCATTCTTTTTTCATTGCATGTTCTTCATAATATAGAATATGATCATTAGGAAATGCATGAATAGATTGATGTTCCATTCCAATATATTTCATAATGACATGTAAATCTTGGTTTGTGCAACATAAAACATTTGACGGTGGTAACAAAACTTCACCTAAAAATCTACAACATAAACAATCAATACTAGTTAATGTAGAGAATATTAATCATCCATATTTTATAGATGATCAACTAACAACAAAAATAGAGGAAAAAAAATATCATTATCATCATGTACTAAATGTGAAAAAATATGTTACATACCTTAGGAGTTCTGTTAGACAAGTTTTTGACAAACCATTCATAACCTTTAAGTTCACCAACAACAATATAGTAGAGAGAAGACTTATTTTGGATCATTCATGAAGAGGTTGTCTTTCTTTAGCAAGTACATGTATATCAAAAACACCATCAAGTGGGTCCTCGTCATCATCTATTCCAACAATATTAATTGTCTCCTCGATCAAGATATTTCTCCCATCTTCTTCAATTGTGTTATTAACATCATCTTCTTCTTCATCACTAAATTGATCTTCAATATTTTATACATGTTCCTAAACACGTTCTTATACAACCACGTCCTCCTCCATGGGCAGTTCCCTAGGGTGTCGTTTCTTTATAATTACAAACAATGAAGTAATATTAGTGTATATAAAAAATATTAAAATGATACAAACATTTACAAATATAATATAGAAAAACAAATACAACAAAGACAAAGAAAAATACACCTTAAGTGTGAGAGAGAAACAAATATAACAAATCAATGATCAATCTTGTGCAATTTATCAAGATGCTTATGCATATGTTGAAAAATTATAGGAAAATTGTTACTTTTTTTGAGATATAGAAAGAGAGATACTTTGTGAGATATATAGTCACAACCAACAAAAATAACATATTCTTATTTCTCCTTCATCATTATGTCATACTCTTTATTGATTTCACTTGGAGACCACAAGTTTTAAGTGGAAGGAAAATTTCCCCAACCCAACTTGGATACCACGATTTAATTTATAAGGGACTCAAAGTTGAGGGATTAGGGGTTAACACATTAGTGTTCTAAGGGTTAGGGGTTATTTTTTAAAGGGTTAGGGTTTAATTTGGGGTAATTAGGGGTCAAGGATAGTTGTAATTAATAATTTAGGGGTTTATAAGGGGTCAAGGGACAAGGTATTAGGAGTTAACAAATTATTGGTCATCAAAGGGTGAGTGGTACTTAGGAGTTGGTATTTTGTATGGAGTAGCTATCTTAGTCGGCGAGAGAGAGAAGCAAAGACAACAAATCAATGATGAAGCTTTTGCAATTTATCAATATCTTTATGAATATGTTGAAAAAATATAGGAAAAATGTTACCTTTCTTGACATGTAGAAAGAGAGACACTTTGTGAGATATATAGTCACAACCAACAAAAACAACATATTCTTATTTCACCTTCATCATGATGACATATTCTTTCTTGATTTCATTTCGAGACCACAAGTGTTAAGTGCGTGGAAGCTTCCCCCGAACCAAATTGGAGACTATGGTTTAATTTATAAGGGGTTTAGAGATGAGGGATCAGGGTTTAACACATTAGTGATGTAGGAGTTAGGGTTTAAGGGGTAATTAGGGGTCAAGGATAGGGTACTTAACGATTTAGGTGTTTATAAGCAGTCAAGAGATAAGGGATTAGGAGTTAAAAGGTTATTGGTGATACAAGGGTTAGGGGCACTTATGAGTTGGTATTCTATATGGAGCAATCAACTTAGGTGAGAGAGAGAACAAAGACAACAAATCAATGATGAAGCTTGTGCATTTTATCAAGATGTTTATGAATGTGTTGAAAAAATATAGAAAAAATGTTACTTTTGTTGACATGTAGAAAGACAAAAAATTTGTTGGATACATAGTCAAAGCCAACAAACATAACCTATTCTTATTTCTTCTCCATCATTGTGTTATATTCTTCCTTGATTTCACTTGGTGGCCACAACTTTTATGTCCATGGAAACTTTCCCACAACTTGGATACCACGGTTTATAAGTGGTTGAGATATTATATATCCCTTTGATCCCTAACCCTTTAATTCCTATTCCCTAACCACTCAAACCCTATCCCCCTTATCCTTAACACCTTAACCTCCTTCCTTTTAAGCCCTTAAACCTTTCACCCCTAGTCCCTAAATCCTTCTACCCTAAACTCCTAACCATTAACCCCTTCTCCCCTAAACCCCTAAATTAATAACCCCTTAATCCCTAACCCCTACTCCCTAAAACACATTAACCTCTAAATCCCCTAGGACCTAAACCCACCAAACCTACATTAAACCCTAACCTATTAACCCCTAACCCCTTAACCACTCAGCCTTAATCTAGCCTTCTTAACCCTTAAACAACTAAATTCTTAATCTTTAACCCCTTACACCATGTACCCCTAAACCTTAAACCCCTTAAACACTAAATCCTACCCTAGACCCTTATTAAAATCTACATCTTATGTCTACTTTTTCCCTTCTTAACTTATTCTCAATTTGTTGTGTATGTAGAAATTATCCATAAAGAAAAAAGAATACATTATTTTTCTTCAACATTTAACATATAAACATTTACAAAAACAATCTGCAATATAAAGACATATAATGAATAACTTACCAAGCTACTACCTTCAAGGTGTCCATACTCTCTACAATGTGTTTTAATTGTTTTTATTAAACATCTCTTTCTATTATAACCCCTGCATGTTTTACAAGAGCTATAAAAATTTTCGATCACCCAAAGCCTCCAATGCAATAAAGTTTGTTTCGTCATATGAAAATTAGATTTAAAAAACAAAAACAAAAAATGCAAGTAAAATCCAATAGTACTACTTTTTATCAGTCTCAAGTAAAACACGTCCATTTTTCCTCCAATTATGTAGTAGTTCTTGTTGTTACATTCAACTCACACTTGCTCAAAAACATCGGTTTGTATATTCACTCTTGAAACAAGATCATCCAAAATCTCGTCGCTTACAGATTCTTATTTGACGAGAGATTGATTGAGGTTCCAATAACTCAAATTGATCCAAGTTATCAGATTTCTTAGACCACTTCAATGTGGAAAGTAAGAAAAAAATGAAAAGTATACTCCAATATGTAAGTAGTCATACTAGTGGATTCTTTATGGATTATTTATACAAGCCAATAGGAAATGCGTTGGGCTCTTAGATAGTGTGGCACTGATTTAAAAGCTAGAAAAATGATTTAGGCATGAATGTTCACCATATCTACACTTGATTGTGAAAACATCTCCATTATAGGGACTTTAACGTTGTTGTATAACCATCCAAATAGCCCTATTTTGTAGTCTTAGTTGTTGAAATGTAATAATTACTCCAAAATATCTCCAAGCAATAAATGTTGTTGACATATTTGCATTATAGACCTTGTTTTAGAGACATCATCCCATGACTTTTGTAACATGTTTTCTCCTTGTATATATATAAGTATTTTCTATATTAATGGTGAAAGCAAAAAAAATCGAAGAGAAAAAACTCATGAGTATAA
>JZKD02S1195810.1:0-12582 GCA_000966675.3 Picea glauca | reverse complement strand
GCCTACCCCCCCCACCCTTCGAGTTCCTCCTAGGTCGTTTTTCAATACCGCCCCCTCTCGCCTTTCACCACCTGTTCTCCACTCACTTCCCAACCTATCTACTCCTCATATCCCTACGTTCCACCTGTATCCTTCATTACACGTTGCCAAATCCATACTCTTGATACCTCCATCATATTCACACCTCCTCTCACTTTGACATCTATCTTCACATGGCATCTACCCTCACGTCCATTCATCCCATCTCTCGATTGGATGCTCGCCTCCATGTCTCCCCTCATTCTTGATGGGTCGACAACTATTCCATAAAATTTATTTCACAGGTACAGATGGCATATGACGGGGTCAATACAAAGTATTCTTGGCTTCTGAAAGCTCAGGCATATACAGAGTGTTAAATCTCAATCATATGTCTACGCAGATTAGTTTTAGAAACACTTCAGCAAACTCTACTCATGTAGTTGGTTATCTCTAGTGGGCTTCAAAATCTCACAGACATGCCTTCGTTCAACACAGATATTTTGTCTATCACTCCGAGGCATATTTTTGGCCACTCAGTTCCTCTAGCACATGCATCAATTCTGTCGCAGAGACAGTAGTAATTTTATTTGATTAAGTCCAACATTTTCCTAGATTAGATGCAAGAGTGGTATTTTTTGTGTGATAAAAACCACGCTTGTTGATTAATTCTAATGTCTTAGTAAATCTAATTATTTTATTTACGAAGAGTTCCCTAAATTTAGGACTCAGCCCCCTAAGGACGAGAGCCTCTGAAACTCTTTTAAATAGCTAGTTTTTTGGATATTGTAAGGGTCACATTTTTTGAGGAAAGAATAGCAATACAACAGATTGGTTGGACCCATTTTATGCATGGATTAAATCTCTCTACCTGGTGAACATACTCTTGTTGACAGTGTTTCAGTCAACTCTTCATGTGTTTTCATTCTTATATTGAATACAATTTTTTATTTATGCAACATACATTTCAGTTCCTTTCAGCTATTGTACGACTTATTTTTACTGATATGCAACTTGTCAAACAAATAATGCTTTGGTGAAGATTTGTTTTCTGCAATCTGTGGGATTTATTGTGTTTTGATACATGTTTGATGTCTTGAAATGATATTTTAAGTATTGAACTTCTTGCAGAAAATTATTCATTAAGTAGTTTGTTGTTTCCCTTTGTTTTATATTATTTCAGTGATCTATCATTAATGTGCCATCATCCAAGGAGGGCCCTCATCCATATCATTCTGCCAACCCAACCTTGATTTTGTATTGATAGAATAACCGTCTGACCAACCAACAAAAGATTTAAAAGAATCCATCATTCTAAACTGATAGGTGGCCTAGCTTTTCCCTTTAGTAGTTAGGTGCAAACCTTAGGAACAATACCTTCCATTAAGGATTTATCAATTGATACTCGGGTAGAGTTGGAAGAGGACATAGTGTTGGAGAAGCATTCTATAACCACAACACAATGGAAACATGACCTTTTCCAGTTTGAGTTGAAAGGACAACTTCCAGAAAAAACAACATGGTACTCTAGGGAGAAGGTAGAGGAAAAATTTTCTAACCTCATTTATTAAATCATTTGTGGACAAAAAGCCTCCCTAAATGGGGAGGTATGATCCAGATTGGATAATTATATTATTTTTTATCTACTGGTGCCTTTAGAGTGGAAAAAAATGGAGGAATCAACTTGTAGGGTCATTTTAGTGGTAGGTCATAGTTTTGAAAATTGGGGTTTGTAACCTTCCGAAGCCATTTTGATACATCAAATGGAATTTTGGGGGGTTCTAAATTTCCCATCATATCTTAGATATTGTGATGTTATTATACACATCGATACCTTTCTAATGGTGCAAAATTGTGTCAATCTGAGCTCATATGCCAAATTTATACCTTCTACAAGTCGACTTACTGTGTTGACCACCATGGTACAAGAGGATGCCATGTCATCCCCTATTACTCATGCATATGGGGCTAGAAACATATGTAATTTCAATAATATTCTAGAAGGTTTGAAACCTCATCACAATTGATGGTTGAGGAAGAAAAAATATACCCCTAAATGGCTATCGGGTTATGTTAAATAATGGCACACTAGGAGGAGAAGGGGTTCCATTCTATGTTGTTGTATTTTGTTCCATAGTAGAGAAGAAGAATTGGGAGTGGGAAATTACAGAACATAACAGAGGGGTTTAATGTTCTTTAGCATCTAACAAGACATAGGTCTAAGGTAAATCAATAGAGAGTTCCTTCTCCTTTGTACATGTATTATTTCCATACATGAGAAAAGGTAGTAGAGAAACCTCACCTTCTAGTTGGTTTTTCTCCCGTAAGGGTTTCCAAGAGAAAATCTATGTTATTTTTGTGGATGGTGTGTGATTGTATTTTACTATTCTATATTTTCTACATTTTATCTAATTCATGCATAAGCATAAAATCGATAACTAAATATTCTGGAATCTAAAGGAATTTGACCTTCATAGTGTAGATTTCAGTTTTATTTATCAGATCTATTATGAAGAATTATTCCAGTGGAATATCCATGGTGGTTACAATCATAGGTTATGTATTTATCTGTAAATAGTTGTTATTGTATTAGAGTTCTATTCAAATAGGATCGTGAACATTGTTCTCTCTTCTTTAGATTATCAATAAAAGGGTTTTGTTTTTCAAGTTATATATCATTGTCTCTCTTATTTATTTTCTATATTTTATATTTCTTGTATAATTCCAAAATATTTGTGTTTTATTCTAACTAAGTACATTACATTAGATGTTACATATGGGTTGTTTACTTGTAGCTAATCTAGAATGCCATATACCTTATCATAGTTGAGAGTGTTATGTTGTGACTTATGGATTTTAGGATTCATTGTTCAATAATAGGGATGACTTACTTTGATTCCTCTATAATTTACTGAGAGGTGGATAGGATAGCATTGATAGGATTTAGATTCTCTTATTGCAATAAATGATCTATTTCGAACTAAGTGTTTCCTCCAACACCATCCAAAAAACTTTCCATGAAATCATCAAATAAATGTTTGGAACACAACCTCTCTACCTTTAGAGTATTTTTAGACTTGTCTCCCTATTCCAAAGAATATGACATGTGTAGCTTTAAGGAATGATTGTTACCCATTCCCCACACTTTAATCCTATGAGGATATTTCTTCCACTTATACAAGCCTTCACCCTAGATAATGATGTTGTTAGTTTTTTGTGACTTCATTACTACTCATATCCATCAATATCTCTATTGAACATCTCCCCCTTCCCAAGTATTCTTTAGAAGTACATAGCTAGCATATTCCCTTCACATCAGAGTTGAAAAGGACAAGGATATCAGTCCTATGATGTCTCTTTTTAACTAAGGGATGGCTTATTTATCTGACCTAAGTAGACTCAAAATCATTGGATACACACCCTAAATATGACCTTAGATTGGTGCATGTTTACTTTACATTATCTTTGATTGGATAGTAACCACAATATTCCAAGGTCCAAAAGGATATATAGTATTTTCCATCTACAACACATATATTCAAAGTATCAACTTAACTTCTAGTTCTCCATATATAATGACAATAGAGTGAAGTTCCATTGCCTATATAGATATTTAAGGGGATCCTATCATTCCCACAAATATCTATCCTAGATCACAACAATCCATCCTTCATGTTAACATGCAATGGCACAACCTTTCTAACTTGGTTGAAAGTCCAACCCAAGCATACCAGGTTCAAACTACTCCTTCACTTGAACTTATAAAAGTTATGAAAATTTAACATGTTATATGAGTTCTTCACTTAGCACATTTCATAAATAATAAAATATATAGTATGCAGTTCAATATGTAAATTTGGGTGTCCCAACTGACCTAACACCCATTCTTTTATTCATACAACAAAACCAAGTGTGAAACTCATTTACAAATCAAAACGACAATTGTATGGAGTGCATAGAACAATAGCACAAAAAATTTCATCTTCACTGACTTTTTTTTTATGTTCCTTCGGTTTTTTCTTCAATTCACACCTACCACAGACCTCCATCACATCACCACACCATGTTGAGTGCACAGTCCATGCATCCCACCAGACTATGGGAGAGACATTTCTGAGCACTCGCCCATATTATTTGAAACTCCCCTTCTTGTTTTGTACCATATAGTTTCACACCTCACCGAACCCAAGACTCACCTAGATGGTTTCTCCTATGATCATTTCACTCAGTCAAATTTCCCCTCTGACTCGTCAACTTTGTTTTACTTGAATCCCTTGTTAACTCTTTGGTATGTTCCCTTTGCCTTATTTATATGTGATTACCAAAGCTGAATGTTTGCATCCTTTGGGAACATCATTATATCATGTCTCTTTGCAAAGGGTGTTGGGCACATTAGTTCATCGAGCACCCACATTTCAAGGTGCTTCCAATCACATCGGTTAGTCAAGTGACCATCGTTTTCCCATGTTTCTCTCTCATTCAAGAATGCATATCCAATTTACGACCCTTCCCACTTCCTTCATGCTATTACTTTGGACTTACTTTCCCAACTAAGCACCTCATACATTGTCTATTGAAACCTTTGTTCTCTTCTCTTGGCCAAGTCGTCAGTGCACTATCACATGGCTTGGGAAATCTAACCTAACTGAACATCATACTCCATATTTTCAAGGGTTATGAAGGTACCCCAACTCACCTTTTCCCATAAAAAAGTGTCTAAGGCATGTGTTGAGCATCGTGCCTGATCTTTGGGTCCATCATCGGTGGGTCATGCACACCATGTGACAGTGTGTTGACACTTGGCACTGTAGGTATTACATCCTCTCTGACCTCAAGTCATTTTCATCCTTGGAAACCTTTATGACATTCTTCCATGGTTCGTCTATTCAAACACATGTATATTGTGCATTCATCTCAATAGTTCATTTCAACTTTCCCAATATTTTAATTCCTCTAGTCTATCCTTCCACCAAATGAAGTACCCATGTCGTCGATTCTTCCCAACTCTGAGATTCTTGAATTCCAAAGCCTCGTCAACCACCAAATTAGGTCAGTCAACAACCATTATCAGGGCATGGGTGGGATCAACTCTTTATGGGTCATTTTCATCCATATGACATGGTCTCAACTATCTAATGTGAAAGACAAGGTGAAAATACTTCAAGTAATACAGAATCTCCAAGTTGTAAGTGACTTCACCAATGTTCTCAAGTTTCTTGAACGAATCGTCAAACCTTCGAATGAGTGATGGTGACATCCATGATGGTGGTCTTAATTGATCCTTTCCTAGATTAAAAAATGCATGATCTACATCTTGTATATCATGATATGTCTAAACTTCATCCTCTTTCTCACATCATTAAAATGAATGTGAGCCATCTCCAACCGATCCTCCCAACTTGTCATGAATCCCAAGGATGATGGACACCTTCCATAATATACCTACAACACCAAGTGTGGGGTGATGGGTTTCTATCCATTCATTATCTTGAATGTATAATAACTCATTGTGGAGCTCTTTTTTAATTTATAATTAAACTATGTTGCATCCAATAGATCCATCCAATTAGTTTGATCATCTTGCACGTAGTGCAATAAGTAGTCCTCCAGTAGTTCATTGATGCATTTCATCTTACCATATATATGCAGATGGTAGGAGAATATCACCAATAAATTCATTCCAAAAAGCTCGAATAATGATTCCCAAAACTTTTCAGTGAACCTCACATCTTTGTTTGATATGATACTCAATGGAAGGCCCCAATACTTCACTACATTTCTAAAAAAAATCTTCTATACCTCCTCTGCTTTGCAATTTATCTTCATTGAAATGAAAACAATGTACTTGGAAAAATAATAAACCATGACCATGATTCCATTACACCCCTACACCGTCAGAAGTTGTGTGATGAGGTCCATTGAAACACTCACCCATGGCTTGTCTGGAATCGATAAAGGTAGCAATAAACCTGCCTAAAATCCGGTGTTAGCCTTGTCTTATTGACAAATAAGACAAGTATGGACATAATCTTCCATGTCTTATGTCATGCATTCCCAGAAGTATCCTCTCTCTAACAATGTCAATGTCCTTTGATGTCCTAGGTGACCAGCCCAAGGTGATTCATGCCACTCCTTCAAGAGCTCCTTTAAGAGATTACTTGTTTTGGGTACATAGAGGAGCTCACCAAAATATAATATCCCATCTCGAATAAATAACCTTATTATATTCCCTCCCTCTACATGCTTCAGAATGTTCTTCACATCTATATCAACCTACAGTCCCTCCTTAATCCTTTCTCACAAATCTATCAACACCTAAATCTAGCTTCCATATGGTGTAGGCAACCTGAATCTGGATTCCATTCGGTGTAGGCAAAAAATTGTGCCTTCCTAATCAAGAAATCCACAACAACATTGAGATTGTTGGGCCTATACTCAATGGATATGTCAAACTCAAACAAGAATTCTTGCGAGTGTGCCTTCTTAGGGGACATCTTGGGTTATGTGGAAAAGTAGCTCATCAAAATGTTATCAGTATTTACCATAAAGGGCCTACCCAACAAGTAGTGTCTCTACACCTATAGGAAATGCACAATTGAAGTCATTTCCTTCTCATGGACCAATTATCTTCTTTTTTGGTCTTGCAACTTCCTTCTCTTGAAATTTACCAGGTTCCCATCCTGCATCAAAATTCCTTGTATGTTAAATTATGAAGTGTTAGTCTTCATCTCAAATGACTACTCAAATTCAGGTGTCTAATACATGGGAAATGACACATTTGTGTTTTAACTATTCAAACACATGATGTTTCCCGACCAATTCCAAGACCTCTCCTTCTTCAACAAATTTGTTAGCAGTGCAACAATCTTGGAGTAGCCCTCTACAAATCGATGGTTGTAGTTGACTAGTCCAAGGAATATCCTTACATTATGCATAGTGCATGGATCCTCCCAATCTATGATGATACTGATATGCATAGGGTCCATGTGAATTCTCCCATGACCAATCCAATGGCCTAGGAAGGGTATTTCGGTCTTCCCAAAAATGCACTTGGATTTCTTCAAGAACAATTGATTATTTTGCAAAATCTTGAAGACTATATCCAAATATTCTTTTGATCCTCAATACTCTCACTGAACACCATAATATCATCTAAGTACACCACCTCATACTTATCCAAAAATGTCTTGAGAATTTCATTCATCAATGTGCAGAATGTGGTCAGAGAGTTGCAAAGGCCGAATGGAATCACTAGGAATTTATAACTCACATACAAAGTCACCATCAATGTCTTCTTCTCATCTCCCTCTGTGATCTACATATTTTGTAATCTATATATTTTTTCATTTTTCTTTTTCAATTCAGCCATTGCCTCGTTCTTTTCCCACTTCCCTTTACTACCCATTCCTTGTTTTTATTTTTGAACTTCCTTAGCAAGTGATTCATTAAGGTATCATATATTAGATATATCATCACCCTTATTCTTGATATCTTCTTTTTAAACGTTTAACTCTTTAATTTTATACATCTCCTCTCTATTTGTATCCTTCATCCATTTGTTTTAGAATAGTTTTTCAAAAGAAATCCATGTGGGGGAGAATCTGGTACCTTCATCGATGATATCCCACCACTTGCAAGATTCACCATAAAACTTAAGTCTTTCCCATAAAGGATTCTTATAATATTATTTTACCATCCTCAACCATTCCACAAGATTGCTTTCATCTTTATCTTCATCTCCTGTAAATCTAGGTATTTCCATTGATTCTTAAGTGAGGTCTAGCCACAATCCTCAACTTAAAACATAACTATATTGAAACCGATATAAAAAATGGTAAAAATTATGTTTCCAACATATTATCCTATGTTTTTCCTTTCTAATGGATTTTAAATTAGCTCAATCAGACATCCCAATCAAAAACTATGATAGTTATAAGTGAACATACCTTTGAAACATTTACTTGGAGTTTGTCCTTCTGGCCAACCTTCCTTCTGGTGTATTTGTGACATTTTTCCTCTTTGAATCCAACATTTTGGCATGTAGTACTTTGATGTGTCTTCTCTGTAATTCCATGTGTCTACCAAATTTTATGTGCCAAGTGAAATTTATTTTTCCAAAAGGTGTTTTTATAGCCTAGTATGAAGAAGATGTGTAATTCCTTCCATGTTCAAAAATAAGTTGACATGTTGCATTTAAAAAAAATATTAATAATAAAAAATATTTCAATGTCGGCCATAAACAAAATATTTCAATATTCATTTTAAGTAAAATAATTCTATATCAACTCCATATATATAGAGAGAAATAGATAGCATAATTGAAAATAAAAATGATGATTTGGTTAATATGTGATTTCTACTTCCTAGAATGGGGGAGATGTGTAATTTCTTCCATGATTAATATGGATTTAACACATGTAATTTATGAAATAAATATTAGTAACAAGTAAGTATTTCAATATCAACTTTAGAAAAATGATATTCTTGATTGAAATTAAAAGACGAGCTAGGGTTACAACTTCTCACGCCGCAGAGGACTGAGGCAACAAAATAATGGCCCCGCAGGGGCTCCCGCAAGGGCCTGGAGAGGCACCGACAGGCGTCACCTACAGCCAGGTTACCACAAACGCAGATCTAGCCAACAAATAGAGAAGGTCGAGCTTCGAAACCCCTCCGGAAATGCGCGCGCAGCTGCTAGTCGAGGGCACGTTCAAGGATCGGGACACGGACATGGACGCGGAAAAAGATGGCAACCCAGCAAGGGACTCGGCTCCTTGGATCCCCGGTAAGTGCATTCCGCAAGCCCCGAAAGCCCCAAAATACATCATAAACACGCCTCACATTGAGGAACAGAAACAATACATGCAAGATCACGCCCTGATAGGGAAGTTTCTGGGGCTCTGGCCCTCGGAACGCGACCTAATCAAATGGATTCAGCATTGGTGGTGGCCAAAAGGGCATTATGATATTCAATTGGGATCGAAGGGTTTCTTCACAATCATCCTCCACAACCTTGAAGACAGGAACCGAATCTTCGATGGAGGGCCATATTTTTTTAATTCGGCAGGACTATTCCTAAGATTTTGGACAGAAAAGTTCTGCCCTGAAGTGGAAGACTTCACCCATGCGCCAGTCTGGATCCGGCTGTACTCTCTTCCCCAGGAGTTCTGGCTGGAGGAAGTCCTAGTGGGTATCGGCAACACCATAGGCATCTATGTCAAATCCTCTGAAGCCACTAAGCAGAGACACTACACTTCTTACGCCAGAATATGTGTTTATCTCAACATTGCCAATGCACTCCCAGGATCCATAACGCTGGAATATCAGGACGAGGACTGGGCCCAAACTATTGAATATGAACATATTCCCTTCCGCTGCCAGAAGTGCCACGAACATGGTCATCTTTTCAGAGAATTCCCACTCAACAATGCGCCCAAGGAAGGCTACCCGGAAACTGCAAAGGATAAGGAAGGATTCACACAACAGGTGGGGCGCAGAAGACAGGGAGCCAGAAGGCAGCCAGCACAGGTAACAAAAGATCCTTCCACCAGTAATAAGTATGCAGTCTTACAGGATAATCTAGAGGAATCCCCAAATCCAGCGCAGACATTCTCAACAAATCCGCAAACAGAATCTCAAACTAAAAACCCAGAAGCCGAACAACCCAATAAGGAGAGTGAATCCACCCCAGCTGGCACAATGAGTGGCCCAACTGCGCATAAGGAGCCAGAAGATGGCGATGAGGAAATGGAGGTTGATGAACAGGATCTAGCGGGTATAGATCTGGAACACCTAGAGCATGCCTATCGACACCAGAAGCTATACACCATCCCAAGAGATCAGCTGCGGAAGGTACATAAAGTGTTCCTCAAATCCTCGGCGGGCTCATCATCTCGAGCCTCCAAAGCCTTGGGCATCCAAGGCAGCCAAATAAAGACCCCAAATAAGGCACAAAAAATGAGAAGAAAAGAGGACAGAAATCCACAAACAAGCTTATACAGGAAATAGGAAGCTTTATGGTTAACTCAAGACAGATCCACCTGATCTCGGAGAGCTTCCCTCCCCTTCCCCCCCCCCCTCAATCCTCATGAAGATCATCTCATGGAACATAAGAGGGCTGAACGGACGTAGCAAGCAAAAGATGCTACGCGATTTGATTATAGCAGAAGCACCAGATATAGTAATGCTGCAGGAAACAAAATGTACCACTGAGGACATCAATCGACTACTCCCGTATTACTGGAGGCAGGGAGNGCCATACTTTTTTAATTCAGCAGGACTATTCCTCAGATTTTGGACAGAAAAGTTCCGCCCTGAACAAGAAGACTTCACCCATGCGCCAGTCTGGATCCGACTGTACTCTCTTCCATAGGAGTTTTGGCTGGAGGAGGTCCTAGTGGGTATAGGCAACACCATAGGCATCTATGTCAAATCCTCTGAAGCCACTAAGCAGAGACGCTACACTTCTTATGCCAGAATATGTGTTTATCTCAACATTGCCAATGCACTCCCAGGATCCATAACGCTGGAATATCAGGACGAGGACTGGGCCCAAACTATCGATTATGAACATATTCCCTTCCGCTGCCGGAAATGCCACGAACATGGTCATCTTTTCAGAGAATGCCCACTCAACAACGCGCACAAAGAAGGCAACCCAGAATCTGCAAAGGATAAGGAAGGATTCACACAACAGCCGGGGCGCAGAAGACAGGGAGCCAGAAGGCAGCCAGCACAGGTAACAAAAGATCCCTCCACAAGTAATAAGTATGCCGTCTTACAGGATAATCCAGAGGAATCCCCAAATCCAACGCAGATAATCTCTACAAACCCGCAAACAGAATCACAAATTAAAAACCCAGAATCCGACAAACCCAATAAGGAGATCGAATCCACCCCAGATAGTACAATGAATGGCCCAACTGTGCATAAGGAGCAAGAAGATGGCGATGAAGAAATGGAGGTTGATGAACAGGATCTGGCGGGCATAGATCTGGAACACCTAGAGCATGCCTATCGACACCAGAAACTATACACCATCCCAAGAGATCAATTGCGGAAGGTACATAAAGTGTTCCTCAACTCCTTAGCGGGTTCATCAGCTCGAGCCTCCAAAGCCTTAGGCATCCAAGGCAGCCATATAAAGAACCCAAACAAGGCACAAAAAGATGAGAAGAAAAGAGGACGGAAATCCACAAACAAGCTTATACAGGAAATAGGAAGCTTTATGGTTAACTCAGGGCAGATCCATCTGATCTCGGAGAGCTTTCCTCCCCTTCCCCCCCCACCTCAATCCTCATGAAGATCATCTCATGGAACATAAGAGGGCTGAACGGACGTCGCAAGCAGAAGATGCTGCGAGATTGGATCATAGCTGAAGCACCAGATATAGTAATGCTGCAGGAAACAAAATGTACCACGGATGACATCAATCGACTACTCTCATATTACTGGAGGCAGGGAGCAGGGGTCTCAACTGATGCAGTAGGCACAGCAGGGGGGCTGGCAATCCTCTGGAACATCAACACGGTACTTCTGGAACATTTCTGCACCACAAGATGGGCCATTACAGCAGATNGGCAACAGGGACCTGCGAATGGGGCCAACATTGAAATTTTTTCAAACAGTTTATGTATGCACTGAAATTTGTCATGGATAGACTATTGGAATGCCTTAACGATATGGGAGGGTTTATGGACTCAAATTTGAGTGACACATTGACTTTCTTCCATCATTAATTCATCATGTAAACCATAAACCCTAATTTTCTTTCAAAGTACCCAATTTGGTTGACGCAAGTTTTAGGCTTTCGTCAGTCTTTCTTCATTTTTCTTTCAGGTTCTAATTTATTGTATGTACAATGTATCTGCGTCATAGTCGTGATGAAAAATCCCTCTATTTCGTTGATTTCTTAATCAACGCTATCAAGATACTAGAGGCAGGCAACAGTGACATGTGAATGGGGCCAATGTTGAAATGTTTTCAAACTGTATCTGTATGTGCATTGAAATTTGACCTGGATAGACTATTTTCATGCCTTAATGATATGGGAGGGTTTCTGGACTCAAATTTGACTAACACACCCACTTTCTTCCATCATCAATTCATCATGGAAACCATAAACCCTATTTTCATATGTTTTAGTAGATATGTTAATAATTCCAAGTTTCATATTTTTATTTGACTGAAGGTCTAGCTAGCTTGAAAAAGTATAAAATTGAGATTTCAAGTTGATAAACCAAATATGAAATGAATCCAAGCATCATTTGATATCATTGCAAGAGAGACTAATGTAAATAATCTTGCGACGAATTTTCTATACTATCGACGAAAAAAGTTCGTCGATAGTGTAGCTAATTCGTCCCAAGAATATTGTGTTTAATTTGAATGGTGTTACATGGTTTGTAAGGAGTGTAGGGATTATATTATGGTGCAATGTAGTGTAGTATATAAAGGGATTATAGTCATTATAGGTGTTAGGGATAATGAGTTTTATGGGTTTGGGTCTCATAGAGTTTAGGGATAGAGGGTATATAATGGTTAGGGTAATATGTTTAGAAATTA
>JZKD02S1195799.1:0-12582 GCA_000966675.3 Picea glauca | reverse complement strand
AAACTCAACTATGAATTAAGTAAGGTGTAAGTCATTTCAGATTTGTAAGGGAATATTGGGACACCAAGAAGCGTTTTTAAGAATTCTTTTAAGTGGGTGAGGGAAATAGGAATAATTAAATAATTAATAAAATTAATTTTCTGGTGCAACTAAGGGATGGGTCACATATTTACGGGGGAGGTTTTTCCTAATTAAATTAATGAAAAAGGAATTTAATGGGAATTTGGGAAAATAATTACTTATAATCTCTATAAAAAGGATGGAGGAGGAGGACTATGGATCTCATCTTTATGTGTAGCGTTATGCTGTTAAATTTTTGTCTTGATTGAACTTCTCTTGTGGGAGTTGGGATACCCAACTCGGGTAATGAGTGGTAGCTCAACCTTGCGAGGCAAGTTGGGTGCTAGCAGTTCTCTTTTATGGTGTGTGTGGCCCCTTTGTAGCTCGGGGGGCTCAGGAGGAAGAAGATTATCCCTAGCGTTGGCTAGGAGGTATCGATGAGGTCACATCGGACAGCAAGATGGAGATGGACAACATGCGCATGGGACAATGACTCAGAGATTTTGCATTCAGCAAAAGTATGCTTGCGTATATTTTGAATGGCGGTTTAATAATGTTTCTACGCTTTCATTACTATACTTCTAGTGTGTAAGATTTTGTTCCACTAAGAATTTTTTTAATCAATGAACTTAAGGTCATCCCAACCTTACGCTCGTTGCATTTGAATTGATTCCCTTGGAGAACCCAACCCTGATTGCTATGACCTTTCTGTATTTGTTTTATTTATCATTACAAAAAAATTTGTGTTTTCCCCTTATCCCTTTAGTCATCACTCTGTGCCTGAGCATTAGGCCAGGAGCCGAATCGACGGTCGTCACTTTGGTGTTTAAACACCTATAGATTCAAATGCCCTACTTTCCTATGCATGGATGATGAGTGAAGGACAAATTTTTGCCCAGTTATCAAACCCTTACTTACCTCTACGTTTATATCTTGTGATTAATCTCAATTCCTTGTGCCTTCTTGTGTTGAGTATCTCTGCATTTTTGTTGATTCATCTCCGATCAATTAGACTCTTTCATTTTGGTTGATTATCTCTGCACTTTATCTTTGTTATTTCTTGGCATTTTACCCAGCGCTTGATTGGGAAACCTCTATAATTTTATTGACTAATCCCAGAAACTGTTTGGTATCATCGCTGCGATTTTAATGATGAATCCCAGTGCTTGGTTGGGTTTTGACTGTGATTTACCTATATTGACTGCGATGTAAATATTGAATTTGTTTTTAAAGTGTAGTGACAGCTATTGTAATACATAGTGTCTGCGATTGTATATCATGTACAACTTTTTTAAAATAAAATGATTACGAATTTACCCCAGCACTTTTACTTGGAAAAACTCATTTGATAGAATTTTTATTTTTTTAAAATACTTTCAACATAGCTATATCATTTTTCTTTAATAAGACAAAAATGATATTTTAACTGCTTTTCATTTTTTTCTTTTAAAATGCTTTTAACATAGCTATCATATTTATTTATTTTTTTAACTAAAACGGTTAATTTTTTGTTTATTATTTATTGATTAGATACCGGTTGGTCCATAGCCTAAACAACCATCCTTACAATGATTCGGCAATCTATTTTTCTAAGACACGAAATATCTCTTTCTTTCATTTCCAAGAATTGAGATGTTTCAAAATCTATAGGATAGGAATCCAAGTAGGTGCTTTCTCATTTTTGCTGAAAGTTCCTTGAGACAAGAGACAACCCATGTTTTCCTTTTGATCTTCTTCCATATTCGATCCTTGCAGGATGTGATAGAATTGGGAGTTGGATAAATCTTGCAGAACATAACTTAGTCTTTGCAGAGTCTTGTTGAGCGTTGGTTTGTTGAAGTGGTATTATGAGATTATTGTTTTTATCAAAATTTTTGAATCCTCAAAAACTTGAATTTATTTAATGTCATTTTCCTATGCTATATGGAAAGCTTTTAATAGCCCCAGTATTTTAGCCTGATTATTAGTTCTTCGACCTAAACCCCAGCTGAATCTATCTTTCCTTTGTCCATCATAGGAGTAAACCACTTTGCCTGCCCCTGCTTTCCTTGGGTTTCCTTTGGAGGCATCGTCGAATAAAATCGTTGCTTTACCTTGCTTCCTCCACCACTCTTGAAATACTACATATGTTTCTCATATGCACCAACCTGGAATGCTTAAAGGGCGAGAATTGGTCTTTTTCTTTTCTTGAGTTATAATAGCTCCTAGCCAATTCTTTTCTTCGAGAAGGAGAGTGTTTTCATCCTTTAGAGGGTGGTAAGTCATTGCTTCTCGAAGCAATGCTTTTACTTTAGTGGCCACCGTTAAAGGGGAATGAAGGATTCTATTGAAGATCTGATCGTTTCTTGCCAGCCAAATTTTCTAGAATAAATATTTGGGTATGGCTTGTCAGATTCTTTTCCAATTTGATTTACTTTGCATATCTTGGGGATATCTTTCCTACCAAGAGGAGAAAAGGGTTGTGATTGTTGTCTACAATGGAGTTGTGACATTAAGGCCACTGAGGGTGATATTCTAGGCTTCTTGGGCGAATAGGAAATCCACAAACAAATGCTCCATAGTTTCAATAGCGCTACAACATAGGGGGAATCTATGAGGTCCAACTCTACCTCCTTTTATCTGATTTTCTCCTGTCAGTGTTTTCTTATACATTAAACTCCAAAAAAAGAATTTTACTTTTGGAAGACCAATCGGATCCCATACCTGTTTCCATAGGGATGTTGGATTTGTCATCACTTCTATAGATTGGAGAACATTGTATCCTTGTTCTACGGTGTATCTCCCTTTTTTTCCCCATCCCCATTTGTCTGGCGTGCATAGATGAATAGGGGCCAAATCGGTCAACGTATTTATGAGTAGAGTCTTTTGATTTTGAATATGCGCTAGGATTTCGGGGAGTTCCCAATCCCACCAGTTCCCTTTGGCATCCCAAGAGGAGATGTCTTTCAGCTTTACGAATTTGCGTTGAGTAAGCCACTCATGGATTTCTTTGATTTCTTCATAATTTTCGAGTGGGGGGTGGTCCATGATGTTTTCTCTCCACAACAACATTTTTTCTCCATTGCCAGGAATTCGGTACAGGTAGGTTTGGAAGAAGTCTAGCCCAACACAATAGAGATTCCATATCAGTGTTCCCCTAATGGTATTTGCTTCCTTTAAATTCCTCATCGAATTCCCTTGGAGGTATTTTCTCCTTAAAATTTAGCTTACTAGATGTCTAGAGTTTGAGAAGAGCATCCAGATAATTTTTCCACCAAAAGTTATATTAGCATGAGAAGGGTCTCTTATTTGTAATCCTCCTTCGTTGATTGGGCATTTGATCATTTCCCAGTTAACAAGATGAAATTTCCTTTGGTTTCCCTTTCCTCCTTGCCACAGAAAATCTCAGATCAGGTTTGAAACTTGTGCCAATATCACCTTTGGAGCCAAGAGGAAGGAATCCTGATAGACTAGTAATGAAGAGAGTACCAATTTTATAAGGATAATATTTCCTGATGTAGTGAGCCACTATCCTCCCCATGCTTCTATTTTGCTCTTGATTTTGCTTAGAATTTCTGTCCAGAGTGAAGATTTATTGGTTCCCAGAGTTAATGGGAGAATGAGGTATTTTATTTTTTCCCAAGAGGCATAGCTTGAAAACCCCAGGAAATGAGAAATCCGTTGAATGGTATGTTGATCAACATTCCACCCATACACTGCACTCTTATTTTGGTTGATGAGCACTCTGGAAACTCTGTAAAAACTTTGGAGAATATTGTTGAATGTTTTTGCTATATGAATGGAGGCTCCACCCAGCAGAAGGGAGTCATCAGCAAATAAAGTGTGGTTGATTGGTTCTAGGCCTCTCACCATTCTAATTCTTGGAACGTTCTCATCTTTCTTTTCAACGATTATCTTTCTGCTTAGAGAGTCTTCCATTAAGATATATAAGAAGGGGGAAAGAGGGAAGCCTTGTCTTAGTCTCCTTGAGGCTTGAAGAAAATTAGTTGGCCTGCCATTTACTAGCGGGGCTATCCACGGCTTCTTTGTGCAATATTTGATTAGATTAACAAATTATGTATTGAACCCAAAGGAAAGAAGGACTCTGTAAAGGAATGAAATTTTTACCCAATCGAATGTGTTTTCCATATCGATTTTTATGAGCATCCCTTTCTCCTTGCGCTGATGGTTGGAATGCATTGCTTCTTGCACCTGTATTACATTATCCAGAATGTGTCTCCCTTTTACAAAACCACTTTGGGTGGGAGAGATGAGCTTCCCTAACAGATTCTTAATTATGTTTGCCATTAGCTTTGAAAGGATTTTGTACGAGGTGTTGCACAGTGAGATTGGTCTAAATCTGTCAAAGGAACCCGGATTCGCTTCTTTGGGGATTAAGGATAAAAAGGTGGATTTTACGCTTCCTTCAACTTTGGCTTTTTGCTGGAATGCTTTTATCATTCTTAGTAAATTAGTCTTGATTATTTTCCAACAGTTTCTATAGAAATTGATTGAAAATCCATTTGGCCCTGGGGCTTTATTAGGTTCCATAGACCATATGACATTGTTGATTTATTCCTCTGTAAAAGGCTTCATGAGGGCTGCATTATCTTCCTTTCTCACCAGGGAGGGTATATGAGAAAGAAAATCTATGGTGGCCTCCTCGCAATCAACTCCATATTATTTAAAAAGTTTATGGAAATGAGTTTATGCTGCCTCTTTAAGATGAGTTGAACCTTTGCAAATCAAGCCATTTGTAAAGGTAATTTATGAAATATGATTTCTAGAGATTTGGGCTATGTATTGTCAGTTAAATAAGGTGGTATTTTGATTTCCATCTCTTAGCCATAAGCTACGAGATTTAAGCCTCCAATACTCTTCTTCTTTTCAGAAGGCATGATAGGAATTGAATTGGGGAACTTGTTCCTTTGCTAAATCTTGGCTAGCAATATCTTTGTTTTACATTTCCATTTGTAGGTCTATTAACTTCTGAACAGTCTCTCTTGTGTGGCTTGAGGGATTTCTATTTGGCTTTTTAATACATTCTTTTAAGGTGAACTTTGTCGTATTAATTTTTTGTTCCCACACATAGCTGGGAGATCCTGTAACTGGAGTGGACCAAGATGAGTTAACAGTTTCCAAGAATCCCTCCTTTTCTACCCAGAGAGGGTTGTATCAGAAAGGTATTGGGCCCAGGTTTTCTTCCTCTTCCAGTTGGAGGAGAATGGGCTTCTGGTCAGATGTCAATTTGGGGAGTATTTTGGATGATATCATCCTCCTTTCCAACAAAAGAGAGCTTTCAACGAGGAAGCGATCCAAGTGAGCTGAGATGTGGTCCATCCCAACTCTGTTGTTTGTCCAAGTAAAGAGACCTTTCATGGATTTAAAGTCCAGGAGATCCCACTGTTGATTTAGCTCCTCAACAAAAGGAAGCATTTGGTCCCTGCCACAATTTCCCCCTCTTTTTTATTTTGGCTCAAAGACTAAGTCGAGGTCTCCTGCTATAATGATGGTCGTATGGAGATGATTTTCTAAAAAGGTTGGTAGAGTTTGCCAACATTCTTTCTTTTTAGCAGAATGGACAGGAACATAAAGGTTAAAGAGGGAGAAGGTGATCTTACCTAAGTAGTGTTGGAGTTTGGTGAAGATCCAATGTTGGGTCTCGAAAGAACTGTCAAGGTGGAAGTTGTCTTCTGACAATAGAGTTGCAAGACCACCTGAAGAGCCTCTTGCACTCATGGATTTCCCTGCATTTTTCTTCCATTTCATATTATTGAGTTCTAAGAGGTTTTCCCCTTCAATTTTTGTCTCTTGGAGCATGAGGATTTCGAGAGATTCAGTTTTCAGAAAGTCTTTAACTACTTCAACCTTCAATGGGTTCCCCAAGCCTCTACAATTCCAAGAGACTATATGCATTATTTACTGGGAGTGGAGTGGGTAGGCCCTCCCTTGGGAGACCTTGTTCTAGTATTTCTTCCAATGGACATCTCAATGGAAGATTGAATTCCTTGCATTTTTTTCCTCTATGTTTGTTCCTCTCTTGTTTCTTTGTGAGATTTTCTCCCGGGTCTTTTTGAGGGTCTCTCAAAAGACTCATCCTCCGAAGATCTGGAGTTTTCCGAGAGTTTATTTTTTGCTATTTCTGCATAGGAAAGGGAAGAGGAGGTTCCAATTGGGGAGCCAAGATGGGATGCCTTGCCATTGTTTTTCCTGACTTTGGGGGGGGGATCTGTTGCTCAAGTTCTTCAATCACTAGGTCAGAAATTTCTGGAAGGTTGTTGAGGATTTCAAATAGGTTATTGGGGGCTTCTGAGGTTGGAGGGGTTGAGCTACCTTCCACAGGAACTTTCACTGGAATGGGGGGGTTAGGACCTTTTGATGCCCCTTTCCCTTTATATCTGTTGTTATTCTTTAGCTGAGGAGATTTATGGACCTGCGTCCATTGTTCACCTTTCGAGATCTCCCCTCTTCCTCTTTCTTCCTTTTGCAGTGCCTGGCGAAGTGTCCATAGCCATGGAAACACCTGCATTTGAAAGGTAGTTGTTCGTAATCCATCTCTTGGATGTGAGACCAGTCTATGACCTTTAATTGAATGGCTTCCGGGAGCCCCACCTTCAGATCTACTTCGACGCAGATCCTGGCGCAAGAGTATTGGTCATTTCTGTCTGCTTTGTCAATGTATTTTCCAAGAGTGTTCCCAATGGATTCTAGAGACTTCAGATTCCAGCAATGCAAGGCAAGGTGAGGGAGGCACACCCATACCAGAACGGCTGAGGGCACATATTGTGTTTAATAAAAGTCTAGTGACCATTTATTCAGATAAAGACCCTGAGGGCCCATGAAGTATGGTCCATTCCTGAATATGAGATTTATGTCCTCTGTGTTGTCAAAGACAAAGGCGTAAAATCCCCTCCCTATGAGATGGATTTTGATGCCTTCTTTTGCCAGGGGGCTCCAGTTTCTCTGTACCAATGCATCTACAGCTTTGGGTGACGGCCATAGGCCTGTGAACTGGACAATAAGTCCCTGTTCAGCGAGATTCAGAGAAGATTTGCATGCTTCTTCCACTAGGAGGTCGACTGAGGGAATACTGTCCAACATTTTGACAATTTTTTGCTGCGTCTCTGTGGCTGTTCTTTTACCGCTGGTTGCAACCAGTTTTCTGAATGCTTCTATCTTCGGGGGAAGAGGTGGGGGGGGAGCCTCTGGGCCCCCTCCTGGGACCATGGCATAAGGACAAAAGAGGGGTCGCACCAGGTGCGCGCGCGGGTAGCCTCCTGGGCGTGAGCGATCCGTTCCAATATGGAAATCCTTATAATTTTTAATTCTATCTATCATATTTTTAACTCTGTGAAATTTCTTTAATAGACATCAATGATATTTTAAATCGGAAATGATCATATTTTTATCTCTTCATTTGGTAACACACTGTTAAATATGTTGTAGTTTATAGACATCGATTATATAGAATGAAAATAGCCAGCGATCTAATATGGTAGGATAACGTTTGTTTGCAATTGAAATAGCATAGATTGATTAACATATGAGAGACAACGTCTTTATCAGGTAAAAGGAAGCGAATCTACAGAAATGATTTGGTTAGTTCTGAAAATGATTTTATTATTCAGAATGATTACGACTTTAATATTCTTTAAATGGTTTTAATGTTCAGAACGATTACGATTTTAAATATTCTGAAAATGGTTTTTAATATTCAGAGAATTATGGTATAGCGATAATCTGGATAGCCATAACTATGGTATAAAGATTTTATTATTCAGAGAATTATTGTATAACGATAATCTGGATAGCGATAATTATTGTATAACGATTTTATTATCCAGAGAATTATTGTATAACGATAATCTGGATAGCGATAATTATTGTATAAGATATACATTGTATAGCGATTTTATATTCAGAGAAGGATTGATATTCAGAATGATTTATGATTGATAGTTATTACAGTAGTTTTATAGAGTGTAATTTCTCCCTTGCATGTAACTAAACAACTATGTATTTACTCAGTGTTTACTTACCTACTTGATGCGTTTTAATGGGGATTACACATCAATAATTATTAGGCTTCATTTGCTAGAATTTCACCTAGAAATGTATGCTAGAATTTTGCTCAGCAATATATTTATTACCCTTCAATTGCTGGACATCGAGAACTTAAACAGAATCTCCTTTTTAAATGATAGAATGTCGCTCAGCAATGAACTCCTATTTTCTCTCAACAATGTATTCTAGGCAGCACAAATTTAGGCTGCGTTTTCATCCATATTTATTCACACAGTAGATTCATCCTTATTTAATTACCCAACGATATTTTTGGATCATCTGGATCATATAGTTATGGATCTTATTGATAGTAGACAACGACACCTTTCAGTGATTAGATAGCATTGTTGATTTTATTAGACGACATTGTTGATAGCAATTTATAGACAGCGTAACGGATTTTATAGACATCAAGTTAAATGTTTTACAACCACCTATTAATAGACATAGATTCTATAGTTAGACCGTGTTATCCTTGTTAAACACAAATTATTGATAGAAAACAAGGTGGATATGTAAACTATCTTGATCTAAGGCTTGTATGTTTGGGAAGGGTAATGATAGGCTTGACAGTTTTAACTTAGGCTGTACAGGGATTTAAATGTTAGTGAATGACAAAGGTAGTGAGACCTTTATGTTAATAAAATCTTAATTAAATAATAAAACCTTATCGTAAGAATGGATTCTCGAGGGAAAATTTCTTCGATGGCTAACATCATCCCTTAATTAATGTGTGATTGCAATAGAATTGTGGCACAAGGAATTTAAGGTGTTTTATGAATGTTATAGTTGTCATATTTCCTTGCGCCTTGTTGTCTTGTCGATTGTTATTGTGTGCTTGGGTTTAATCTTCATGTTTGACAGTTATTTCGGTTCCCTAGAATGAGGGATTTAGCTTGGGTTAAAGGTCTATACATGTTATGTTGTGCCATGGTTATTGTCATGCCTATCGCCTAGTGATGGCATGATTCATGATGAGGGGATCATCACGCTCCCTGACAAAGAGAGGCGGATGATAACCTGGCCGGAGTATGTGCTTCCCGATGTGGGCGTTGTTCGTCGTAATTGATTACGACACTTGGTTTGTAACGCCTTGACGCGTTTTGGTTTTGCGCACCACAAAGTGTTCCAATTACTGGTAGTCAAAGAAGTTGTGTCGGGTTGGTTGATATTGTCCTTTAGCTTGTAGGCATTGTCTTGCTTGTGTCAGATGGGTAGTCACTTTCATCTTTCTATCAATCATCGCATGTTTCGTCCAGTTTCCCGAAGTGCTACTGTCAGAGAAAAAAAAAATATTATGCATTGCATCGCATGTAGTCATAATGATGGGGTCGTTACATATGGTATCAGAGCAGGTTCAACCCTGTGACTATGGATCGCCACACTTTCCAATACAAAAAACCCTTAAGTAATAACCTAGCACTAAGTAAAACTTTAACGTGTCCATGCGGTGATCTCGATTAGAGAATGTCATTTAGGTTCACTGCATGGTGTTGTGGAAGGAGGTGCGACGCCTCTAGAAGTTCCCGCGCCCTCAGAGTCTAACTCACAAGGGGGAATAACAAGCCCTTGGGCTAGATTCGATTAATGCAAGGGATGATTATGGTCTGACAAGGTCCTTCCAGATATTGTCAAAGGCCTTGATTCACCATCTGTGTTGAGATGAGGCCAGGGCGCCTATACCCATGAGGGTCCATAACACGCCCATCCAGTACCATTAGTATTCACCAAAAAATCGAGAAGGTCAATTTTCACAAGTTCTTGGGTGACCCGGAAGGTGCAGTTGTCAAGGCATAGTTGGAGAATATGGTGAGGTGCCTGCACTTCACGAAAATACCTCCAACATGAATGCTTGCATGGCAGTCTTTCAACTGAAGGGGAGCGCCCTTCTATGATGGAAGACGTTGATGTTGCAATTGAACATGGTCGTCAAAGATGTGTCATGGGAACTGTTCGAGTAATGGTTCTAGGAGAGGTATCTTTCTGAGTAATTTATTGAGAGTCGGATCAATGAGTTCAAAGCCTTGTGACAGGGCGGCCATATGGTGCCCCAGTAAGAGGACCATTTTTGGAGTTGCTTCGGTATGCTCCGCACCTTTTACTAAGAAACTTAAGGGGAAACAAGTTCATGTTGGCCTCAGTGTTAAGATCCAGCTTCTACTTTAGGTACCAGGATTGTTAGACCGAAGAAAGTGTGTTGGAATGTGGGGAGCCACATTACCAGCATGAATTCCCAGTGGAGAGGACCGAAGCATCTGGATCAGCTGAACCCACTACCGTGGGAGTTTTGGGCAAGGCCCATCGGATTCATGCAGCGGTGAGTAACCGCCAGACATAGCACCAGTCGATTGTGCTCGAGACGTCAGGTACCATCGTTGACCAAACCCTTAGTATTTTGATAAGATCCGAGTGCTACCTAGATTTTCATTTCTAGAGCAGCGCTAAAATGATTTAAGGTAAAGGCAGTCGAACAGGATGAGTTTAGTTTTCTAGAAATGGCTTCAGGAGCCAAACAAAAGATTGGAGGGAAGGTTATGAGTTGTAGCCTTAACCTAGGAGATTTTTCACCAGGGCCAACCTGTATGTAATGATCTTGGGATCTTATGATGTCATGATTGGTATGGACTAGTTAGAATCGCATGAGACTATACTCAACTATAAGAAGAAATGATTAATCTTGGTCGATGATGAGGGACAGATACGCGTGATTGTAGGTTAGAACCAAGGAGTTTCCCTGAGGTTCATCTCTTCCTTGCAGCTACGGAAGATCATGCACAAGGGATGTAATATTTATTGGATCCTTGTGTTAAACGAGAGGGGAGTAGTGAAAGGTCTAGAACACCTTCCGGTGGTGAGAGAGTTTGTATATGTCTTCCCTGAGGAGTAATCTACGATGCCTCCAGAGATGGAATTCGAATTTACCATAGAACTAAAACCGAGGACTAAATAAGATAGCAAGAATGCCTTATCAGATGTCGACAACAGAGTTACAGGAGTTGAAAATGCAACTGAAGGAGTTGTTGGACCTAGTATTTATATGTCCAAGTGTGTCACCGTGGGGTGTTGATGCAGGAGCATCTCTCCACGTCAGCCAGTCAGTCAGCCAGCCACGTCGAGCACACGCATTCAATGCTGAAGAGAGGCATAGCCCTCATCTTTTATTTTGAATCGAATGTAATTTAATTTCTTAGGATGTTGAGCCATAGAGCCATTCCTTTGCGCAGGTTGTAGATAAGATCGACATTTAATGTTTGTATGGCTGAGATCTAGATCCAGATGTTGGACTAGACAACCCATTCAATCTAATTGAATAGAGTAGGTAAGTTGGAAAGAAGAGCTCGAAGAGCTCCCTCATGTAAAAATATCTATTGTATCTCTTTGGTAGTTAGTGTGTGATGGTTTGCGAGTAGAGAGCAGAAGAGAGAAGAGTCGAGACCTTGTTACAGACCATGCTCAGGAACACCTTGTACAAACAGGCATTTTCCATTTTAATATAAACAGAAGCAATTTTTCTTGCATGTATTCTGTGTTGAATGAATGTCTGTGAGTGTTCTTTATTTGTTGTAGATGTATGTTGTAGGTTTTCATTTGCAAGAGTTGGTTTGATTTCAAGTGAAAGTCTTTGAGGATTCATGCCAGGAGGGTGTGACAGAACGTTGCGGGTTCTGATAAGCCGTGCACAGAGGTTGCACTTATGAATTCTACGGGTTCAGACAAAGACGTGCTGCGGCACAAGAACTGGAATCAACAACTCAGAGAAGACCTCAAGGTTGTTGAACACCTTAGAGGCAAGGATGTGTAGGAGAGACACAGTTGCAGATAGAATCACTAGAGGATTATGTGAAGCTCTACGAAGTGGGCATTGAGCAGGTGCAAGGAGTGCACAGAGTGAGAGCTCTGCTATGAGTTCTTAAGAAGAAACAGAATCATTGAGGATTCTGAGAGCTCTTCCAGGTGGCCATTGAGTGGGTGCATAGGAGGGCATAGAGGGCAGAACTGTTGAACGTTCTATGGAAGGATACTCTACCAGGTGGGCATTGAGACATTGTGTAGGTAGGCACAGAGGGAAGAAAACTCTTTGAGTTATGTATTTTGAAGGAAGAATCCACTGAGGGATCTTCACAGGGTTACTGAACACCCTGTAGACTCAGCAAKAGGTTGCTTGAGGYAGAGGATAGCCAGGAGGGMATCCCAACATTCTCCATCTGTAGGAGAAAGGAAGAAAGAAAAAATCCTTTAAGGGTCTGAGTGTTCGAGAAGCTCAGGAGAGACAACACTGTGTGTGCAAGAAGACTCTGCAGAGGTGCATGAGTCAAAGAATCCTTTGAGGATTCAGGAGCACAACTCAGGAGTCGAGGAGAACACACGACGAGCACTCAGAGTCGAGAACTCGTAGAGGAAAAAGAGGACAAAGGTTGAGGCCTTTGAGTTTTGGAAATTGTTCCAAGTCTGGGAAGAAAGTGCACAGGCTTAGGAGGA
>JZKD02S1195765.1:179540-200372 GCA_000966675.3 Picea glauca | reverse complement strand
ATAGATATGGTTAAGGGAAGATACTTAGGCTTAATCCATAAAGGAAGCTTCTGGATATCCAAAACCAATAATGACACCTTGAACCATGACACAATACCTCTCGAGGATATCCTTGGCCTACAGGATATGATATAGGAGCCATTAAGATATTTTGAGCTATAGGTATATATATTATGGTCATAGACATGGCCGAGGGAGGAAACTTGGGATTTTATCCCTAAAGGAAGATTCTAGGTATCCAAGGAAAAGAATAACACCTTGAACCACCACACATGACCTTTTGAGGGTATCCTTGGCCTCCAAGTGGTGATATTGATGCCACTTGGAGGTTTTGAGCACTATTTATCGGGTCTTAACACCTTGGACATGGTGAGGGGAGGAAAATCATGCCTCAATCCATTAAGAAATATTTTAGGTATCGAATGATAAAAGTCATGCCTTAAACCACTACACATGACCTCCTAAGTTGTCCTTTTCCTCACAACTCCGATCATCTATGGAATGGAGAACATGATGATCCAAGAGAGCTTATCGATCCTTCCAAATTGATAGAGGAGCATCATTACTCCTAAAAGGAATATTTAGTGTGTTTTTACTCCCTCCAATGCTTCAATCAAAGAGACTATACCATTCTCAAGCCATTGATGATTGCTATATTTCCACATTGGTTCTGACCTAATACCTCTATCCATTCTATCCCCTACCCTCATACAACACTACCATCCTTATGTTGTAGATGGTGATTCAACTAATACATGAATATTAGGACCCCCACAAGTGGGCCATCCAAATAATGAACAACCTCGTGTACATTGTTAGGAACTACCATGAATCCTCTGCCTTCCTCAAGCCATTCTCCAACAAAATCCTAGCCTATCCTCCAAACCCTAGCCTTTGTATAATGTTTTTATAATCTCACACATGATAGACTCAATACATTATAAAAATTGTTTATATGTAGAGGATATGTTGTATTTGTTCATGATTATTTTTCCAAAAAATTTAATGATTGTTTATATTTTTTGTAATTAATAAATTTAATGACACTTTAACACTAGTATGTCAAGTGTTGATGTAGGGTTTAAAGGTATTAACATAATAAATTTTTTTAGCATGAAAATATTATTATTATGTAATAGTGTATCATATATTTAATTTTTTAAATTGTTGAGTTATTAAAAATTTGTAATAGAAATATTAAACCTTTTTATTTTTCCTTGATGAGACACGTCACAAGAAAAGTTAGAAATTTACCAAAACAAATTATACTTTTGGAATTTACAAAATCCAATCTATATATACTTACAATTTCATTAATGATGAATATGCATAACATATTGAAATGGATCATTTAAATAAAAAAACCAATCTATATATACTTACAATTTCATTAATGAGTACTTACAATTTTATTCATTTATTGATGATGAGTATGCATAACATATTAAAATGTCTCATTTCAATGAGACATATTGAAAGGGAATTTTTTTTTGAATTTGTTATGATTAATGCACTAGATACATTTGAGTTGATTACTGTAAACCTAAATTCAAAGTAGACACATAAGATGAGACATGACATATAACACATGACATAGAAAGGGAAAAGTCTTCCAAAATATGAGCATATTATCATGAATTTCAAATCATCCACATCCTCTAAATTTCAAATTTAAAAGCATAGTGGATGCCCAAAATGCACAATGTTTTAACGAGCTCAAAATACTAGCATATTTTGTATAACCTTGATGCATTCCTCTTTATTAGTCCTTGCCCCCTGCGAGGGACTATAGATTATGCCTCGTAGTTGACCTGGTATTACTTTATTTTGGTTCATTTTGTATCTTGTTTTCAAAGTATTATAAAAAAATAAACATTATTCAATTGTTTTGATAAAACAATTTTATTTTCCTAATTTCTTAAATTTTTGAATTCAATTTATTATTGGATAAAATCACATTGATTTGACTTTATTTCTTTGTTATGCATTTTGTTTTTTATTTATTTGTCATATTTTTTTTATTTTATATAAAAACATAATTAAAGATTGAGAAGTTTAACGATTATGATATATCTAAACATTGCAGGGCTCTGCAGTTGATGCTCTATTCTCACTTCCTCAAAAGCCTCTCATCCTCCTCTTAGCAGCCCATGTGCACATTGTTGGGTATGTGTTATATTATTTGCACGAGTAGTAGTGTCAATTTTTTTTGTCTCGGGAAACATGCCACATTTTTGCCTCATTTTTTGTGTTGCCTTGATTTTCGTGTCCATTGTTGGCCGGTTTTTCGGCACATGGTTTTTGTTGATGGATTTCTATTTCCAGTTAAGGAATTAGGGTTGTTAACTAATCCAGGTCAGTGGGTTAGGGTTTTGGATGCCATTGGCTCCTATATGTATATTGTATTGTAAACAACGTAGCACTATGAATGAATATAGAATATGTTGGTTTTCCTGGTTTGGGTTTCCACGGGAAAAATATATGTGTAATGTTTGTATTTTCCATTATATCTTTTCTGTTCTTTTACTAAAAATCCATTTGCAGTAAATATTATACAAGGTTAAAATCTACACATATCTAGTTGAAGAACCAAAATCCTTCACTGCCTCTCTGCTCAAAACCTCAAAATCCTCTCATCCTCCTCTTAGAAGCCTAGGTGCATATCTAGTTGAAGAACCAAAATCCTTCCATTTGATTTGAGCTACTATGCTATTGAGAGAAGTAGAGAAACTTCGAGGTCCAAGGTGGAGGGAGGGAGAGGTAATTGCTTGAATTTGTGACCAAATTTGATCGCTTTCAAAATTCAAAGGAACATTCATGATTTTAATGGACAGAAACAAGATCACATTGAATATGTTCATTCACGTTTAAGAAACAAAATCAACAAGAAAAGAGTGACAGAAAATAGAGTTTGATACTGAATTACCAAAGGCTTGTCTAATATCGAAAGCCACTAAAGCATCCTTGGATGGAAACATGAAAAACACTTCTGACGACTCTGAATCACTGGTAGAATCAATTCATGCTAAAGGATTTAGAGAACTCTCCTCATGTGCGGGAGGTGATGGTGATGAGTTTTTTTTCGGAGGATAAGAGGCTCCATAGGAGGTGTAGGTAGAAAATGTGTTCCATTTGGTTGCTACAAAGACAATTCCTCGAGATTTATGTTTAATCTTTGCAAATCCCAATAGGCAAACCAATAAAATAGTGATCTGCATTGTTGATAAAACATGTTCAATGACAATAAGCCAAGCTTACTATGTAGATTATATTACTTTCCAATCACTGATAAGATGCTATACCGATAGTCCCAAAAGCAAGAAATTTAATATTATGTCCATTCCATGTTATTTTGGTCCTTGTATTCTAAGGTGCCTTGCTGATGACAACATAAAATGAATTAATTTAACAATGATTTCATGATATCTCCATTTCCCAAACTTGATGAGTAGGTCATTCCTAGAGGGTAACCACCATGGAACAATTACTAAATAGAACTGATAGTAAGTGTGTTTAATATCTTATTTTCATGTACAATCATTGTCGTTTTATGTTCTGCAACTCTATTTGAATGAAACCCTAACAAATTTATTATTTTCATTCACAGTTTGTGTTGTCGTATGTTTTGCATGTCTATTTTCATCAAACCCTAATGAATTTACTATTTCATTTTATAGTCAGTATCGTTGTATTTCTCAGAAATGACACTGGAAAAGGTTCGAGGCAGGGAAAACAATTTCTTCCAGCTGACGACTTGTCTCAACATCTTCGTCGCAAATGTCAGAAATTACTTCATAAACAAAATTCATCCATGAGGCATGTGTTTTTATTTAGGCCTAGACATCATTCTCTCCTTTTTGATGTCCATTGGTGGCTATTATCTACGGGAAACATTGAACGACCTGGTGAAGCATGGGAGGCTACAATAAGGCCACCAGATTCATGAAAAGATCCGTGGCACGAAGAATGTGCAAGCTGAGTTTGACAATCTGGTTGAGGCCAACGAGGTTGCACGGGTTGTGAAGCATCCCTTCCAGACTCTTATGTAAAGGAGAAACATGTGTATTTACCTTGCTAAGATTGAGACTGAGATTCCTACTTCTGGCTTTGGCTAGGCTTCTCGGGGCTGTCGTAGGCCCGGGTGTGTTGTTCTTGTCCATCACTTAGTAATCCAGGTTACATCCATCATTGCCTACGATGCTTTGTGTGGACTGTCCATCACCTAGTAACCCAGGTTGCATCCATCGCTTCCTAGAATGCTTCGTGTGAAAGAGAAGAATGTTACAAGTTAAATTGTCCATATCAAACCATCATAACGACACCTACCCACTAATATGTATTTTATTATTATAAACCTAGGATTAATACACTTAAAGTGAGTTTATTATTATAACAATACAATGGATAGTTAAAAAAAACCTTATCTTTCATATATTTATACATAGCTACATTATTTCACTAAAATATGATAACACAACTAGTATAGCTTCAAAAAATAGATTTCTTTGTCTTAAACTCAAACTATTTAAACAAATAAACAATAAATTTTAAAATTATAAAAAGAGAAATGTGTATATTTATAAGTATAGATGTCATACAACATGTATTGAGTTTAATAAACATTACACAATGAATGTAATTTCATTCATACCTGCACGTAAATTATAATAAAAAGATGTGTATATTTATTTTGTTGCAAGTTCGATTGAAAGAGTATATACAAGTGCATATAAAAAATATAAAATAAAGGAATCTGAATTAAGATATGGCATTCTTTTATATGATTGATATGTATTTAATGTCTTATTGTTGTGTATAGAAAACATTTGAACTTTCATTAAAAAAAAAAAAAAAGCATGCATCAAAGACACGAGAGTATAATACACAATGGAGGAAAGAAAATTGTTATATCGAATGTAAAGCACTTTGTTATATTCATAAAAGCCGAGGAAAAATATTAACAAACATGAAGATATTTTGAGGTTAGGGTATCTCACATAGACACACTTATAGAGATGAATTCTACATAAAGAGAAATAAACTACATGTCCGGTGTTATGCATACATTGACAAAATGAAGCTTCACATGGGCTATTCATTATATGTGATAATTGTGATATGTAATGACTCCATAACCCATGATGATTGAAGGAATAGTCCGGGTTCTTCATGTCAGTGACGAGTCATGCTTCCTAGTTTGAGTAAGATGTTGTAACTTATATTGGGTTTAATCATTCCTCTCATTTTTTTTTATTTTAAAGCTTATAATTAATTTTCAATTACTATATGGAAAATTTTATGTAGAACTACATATGTAAATAAAATTTTAAATCTATGGTTTGGATGGATGGTTAATTTTTTTTAATAATACTTATGGAGGGTATTTTGTAGAGAGATCCGAAATTATGTTTTTATGCATCTGAAATATCAGATGGCCCATGATCGATGGATCTGGTGGTTGATATTTATTTGGGGTCAAATGTTGCTTGAACGTTAGTGGTGTCTATTGCATCTGAAATATCAAATGAATAACAAAAGACAAAAGACAAATCCAATGATCAATATCCATTTCCGATCACGAGTTGATTGACGTGAAAACTCATATGGTTGGGAATTACCCGATCTAATGGTTTACATTTGTTTCGAGTTAAATGTTTGTCTAGGGATAAACACATCTAATGGCCAAATAATGCTCGAAGTCTTTCTCCAGGGATAAGCACATCTAATGGCCAAAGATGCTCGAAGTATAACAGGTGCTTTGTGGCTCAAAATATAAATTAGTGGGGTAGAAGTTGATCTAATGATAGGACAATCATTTTGGTTTTTTTGTGTTGTATAAACATTCTAATGATTTTTTTTTTCTGTGTTGTATAAACATTCTAATGATTTGTTTTTCCTTTCAAAATTTTTTATTTTGTAATGGAACCAAGACAAATGCAAGAACTGGGTTTCAAGTGCAAGTGTAGGAGATGCGGATAAATATTTCATGGTATCCCTAGAGCCTATAAGTTCCCTGAGATTTTATCAATTGCATGAAAAAGAAAAAAAATTGATTGTGGGAATTTGTCCAATGTGGATCTTCAGGAAAGGGTAGAATTTGCAACGATTTTACAAGAGGCGGAGGAGATCATACAAAGTTCCCATGTGTTAAAAACAGAAGAAGAGAAGATCTGAACAACTTATTTGGTTCTACATACCTCCTATCCACAATTTTGAAAGAATTCTTTTCTTCTGACAAGAAGCTTAATGAGGCCATTCATTTGTGAGTGTGGAGTTTAATCCCATTTAATAATTGGGAGTTTAAAACCGTCATTTTATTTGAATTTAATATGCTCCCGAAAATACTAAAATTATTCAACATGGCAGGGACTAGATGATATGCAACTATCTCCCTTATTGTTGGGTATTTATATTCTTTGCAGTGAAAGTCTAGTCGAAGTGGATCGACTGACAGTCGATGTCGAAGGTTGAGGTGGTTCGACCGAGTAAAGAGGAAGTCAAAGGAATCGATAACAAGTCGAAGGTCGAGTGGTTCGACCGGGTGAAGTTGAAGTTGAAGAGGTCAATCAAAAAGAGGTTGATATATGGGCGTGTGGCAACCAAATGAAGACCGAATGAAGGTCAAATGGTAGTTGACTGATAATCTGACTTGGTAGTCAAATGTAACAAAATCCTGAGATTTGTCATATTTGTAGCCAATGATCTGCGCAGATCTATAACTGTTTTTGGGTTCCTTTTCCTTAGGTTTTTTTCTACTGTAAAGCTTATAAAGAAGGTGTGTTGTAAACTGTAAAGGATAATAAAATATGATGAATGGATAATTTCCAATAATCAATAATTGTAGAGGTTGCTGGTCATGTAGATGTACATCGGATCGGCTATAGGGTTGTTGTTGTGTAAAGCAAGAGGGTATGATGTCAATTGTGTCTTAGGTGTGGACCGAGGTTAGACATGTAACATTTTATTTTGGAGGAATAAGGCAAAAAAAAAGAAGAATGCTCAAGGAATGTTGGTTTTCCTGGTTTGGATTTCCAAGGTAAAATCTCTATGTAATGTGTGTTTGTTTTGTCATTTACTTTCTTGATTAAATCTGTCTTCCTCTCTTCTACTAGGTTTTGTGTGGAAGTGTTCCTCATTTCCTAACATGTGGTATCATAGCTTGGTTTAAAAACCTTGGAGCTGATATAAACCCTAGGTTCAATAAGAATTATAAGTTAGAAATCTTTAAAGAATTGTGTTAAAGAATGGCGAGCAACTCGAGAATAGAGATTGAAAAATCCAATGGCTAGAATTTTGAGCTTTGGAATCTTAAAATTGAATATATCCTTGTAGATTGAGAACAATGAACAACAATATGTCCAGGTACCATGCCGATAGGTATGTTGACGAAATAATGGGAGAAAATTGAGAGAAGAGAAATGCGTACGATTTGATACTATTGAATGTCTCGGGTGAAGATTCAACCAAGAAGCTGTGGGACAATTTGGGGAGCTTGTATGCGTCGAAATCCATGGTAATAAGTTGTTTCTAGGAAATAAACTGTATATTTTGAGGATGAGTGAAGGCAGTTCGGTGACTGAGCATTTAAATGAAATTAATACCATTATAAGTCAGTTATCTTCTGTGGATATTAAAATCACCGAGGAGGAGAAATGTATTATTCTATTATGTTCTTTTCCAAACTCCTGAGATAGCTTAGTCGTGGCTATAGGGAGTAATAAAACCACATTAGCGCTAGAATATGTGGTTGCATCTCTATTGTCAGAATAAATGAGAAGGAAGAACATGAAAGGATCGAACAAAGATGCTTTTGTGGTCTGATGTCTACCAGTTGATAGAGATAAAGGTAAATTATCTGGTAGAATGTGTAAGTCAAAGGGGAGATCTAAATCCCCAGTTTAGTCGACAAAAAGGTGTTGGAACTACAGTAAAGTTGGGAATTACGAAAGGGACTGCAAGTCAAAGGCAATGGAAGTTAGTATAGGATCCAATGAGAAGCAGTCGACTGAGAGAAAGATGACACTAGATAAGGGATGCGATGTGTACCTAGCGTCAACTAGTACACATTCAGATCAAGATGTTTGGTTGATCGACTTAGGATAATCCTATCATATGACACCACATAGAGAATGGTTCTGCGAATATGAACGATATGAAGGAGGAGATGTGTTCTTTGGGGATGACTTGATAACCAAAGTTGTCGGATGAGGAAGAGTTCGACTGATACTGCAGGATGGGAGGATTATAACCCTTCCAGGTGTGCTACACATTCCAGGTTTGGTAAGAAATATGATATATGTCAGCAAGATGAGTGATGCAAGGGTGCACACTCTATTTCAGAAGGATTTGTGCAAGATGGTCAGAGGTGCGATGGTTTTAATGAAAGGAGTTCAGATTGGAACCCTATACAATTTACTAGGGAGTGTCAACTCGACTGGATGAAATAACATTGTTGTTCTTGAATTCAAATCAACTTTGACTCGACTCGACTTGACTCAGGATGAGTTGATTCAAAATGACTTGACAAGTCATCATAAATTCGACCCAACCATTCTATAGCATGAGAGGATGGGACACATAGGAGAAAAAGGACTTCGATCTATGCATAACAAAGGTATGGTCGAAGAATTTCCTGCATGTAATTTAGAAGTCGAATTTTGTGAACATTGTATATATGGAAAACAAAGTCAAGTGAGGTTCCCATCTGAAGAGACAAGGGAAAATAAGATTCTAGAGTTGGTTCATAGTGATGTATTTGGCCCTATTTCAGTGCCTTCACTTGTTGTATCCTTGTATTATGTCTCCTTCATAGATGATTTATCTGGGAAGGCATGAATATATTTTGCTAGGAATAAATTAGATGTTTTCGACAAATTCAAAGAGTTTAAATCTCTTGTAGAAAACCAGACATATAAGAAGATTAAGATGCTGAGAACTAATAAGGGTGGTGAATTCTATGGAAAATAATTTGATCAGTTCTATAATAAGTGTGGCATAGCATGCCAAAATACCAAACCATATACCCCACAACAAAATGGTGTTGCTGAGAGAATGAATATAACATTAATGGACAAGGAAAGGAGCATGCTCAGTGGTACTGGGCTCACACAAGAATTCTGGGTGGAGGTAGTCGACACTGTAAAATACATGTTGAATATGTCTCCTTCGTTGGCGCTAGTTGAAACGACTCCGCATGAGGTATGGTCAAGTAATAATCCTTCAGTTTCACATATCAAAGTATTTGGTTGTGATGCATTTGTGCATGTTCCCAAGGAAAAAAGGAGCAAGCTAGACAAGAAGACAGTCAAGTGTATTTTCATTGGATACAAAGAAGGAATGAAATGACATAAGCTTTGGGATCCTGCATCAAGGAAAACAACGTATAGTCGAGATGTGGTCTTCAGAGAAGTCAAAAGTAAGTATGATCCTAAATAAATCATTCAGACTTAGAATAATTTGGAGAAGGTGTGGTTTGAACTAAGGAACAAAGAATATGATGCATATGAGTCGATTGAATCAAAAGGAGAGGTGAAACCACTAACCTCGGTTGTAATGAGGTCATAAAGAAAACCAGTTGAAAGGTATATTCCACTCGAATTTCATTCCACATTTGTGTTAACTACCATCGACAATGATCCCAAGTTGGTCGGGGAGGCAGTCGACTCTGTAGAGGGAAAACTATGGAAGGACACCATGGTCGAAGAGATGGAATCCTTGCACAAGAATGAGACATGGGACTTAGTCAAATTACCTAGTGGAAGAAATATTGTCAGTATAAAATGGGTATTCAAGAAGAATATGAATGCAACAGGTGAAGTCAAGAAATTTAAAGCTCGACTAGTAGCGAAAGGATATTCCCAAGTCAAAGGAGATGACTTCAGTGATATTTTTTCCCCTATCTCAAAATTAACTTCTACTAGAGTATTAATGTCTCTGGATGCAACATTTGATCTAGAGATATAAAAAATGTATGTAAAGACAACGTTCCTACATGCAGACTTGGAAGATGAAATCTACATGAAACAATGTGAAGGATTTGTAGTAAAGGGAAAAAAATATTTGGTGTGCAAATTGAAAATATTCCTTTATGGTCTAAAGAAATCACCGAGGATGTGGTACCAAAGTTTTGACACATACATCCTTAGTTTGCGGTTTGTGAGATGCAAATTTGATCATTGCATATATTATAAAGAAGAAGGTGGGAATTTCATATATGTAGCATTATATGTCAACGACATGGTGTTGATTGGAAACAACATGACCACAATAAAGGAGGTGAAGAAGAAACTATCCTCCGAATTCTAGATGAAGGATCTCAGTGCAACAAACTTAATTATGGGAATGGATATTAAGAGTGACCGAATAACTAGAAAGAGTTGGTTGAACCAAACGAGGTATATTGAAACAATTTTGAAATGTTTCAACATGCAGGATTGAAAACCTGTGAAGGTGCCAATTCCTGTGGGAGAAAGACTAACTGTTGAACAGTGTCTAAGAACAGAGAAGGAAATAGAGGACATGGCACGTGTTCCCTATGCCAGTGTTGTTGGTATTCTAATGTATGTGATGGTATACACTCAACCAAACATTTTCCATGCAGTGGGAGTGTTGAGAAGATACATGTTGACACCTAGGAAGGAGCACTAGACAGTTGTCAAAAGAGTATTCATGTATTTGTGTGGCACAAAATACTATGCTATATGTTATCAAGGAAAACCTGGAGGTGATAATGAATTAAATGTTATGGCTTTGTCGACGCCAACTCGTTTGGAGATCTGGATCTGTTAGCACTGAGACTCATCCTCAGATTGCAAGAGGATAAGCCCAGTACCCATCAAAATGTTTGTGGAGGTAAGTTTATGAGTGGAGTTTAAATGGACAAAAATCAGTACAAGAATGATTTAACATAGAAATTGGGCGAGAAATGCATAGGGAAATGATGTCCTCATTAACTTCAGTCAGTGATTTGAGTTTTAAAGGTGAGCAGGAGGAAGAATTAGTGAGAAAGGTGGACAAGTCTGCCTTTGGGAATCCGACTTTCAAGCATCTTGTTGAAGAAAAACTCGGGCTCAAGAGAACTCTTGAACTCACGTTTTGGATACTGAAATATGTCACAATAGCATAATAATCAAACCTACATTATCATACAACTACAAAAACTCATCTAGATCCTCCATGCATGAGCATTTCAACATAAGGGGAAAGAAGATAACAAAGGGAAATTATTGGAACAGGTCACAACAACATTGTAATCAAACCTACATTTCAATACAACTACGATCCTCAACTGGATCCTCCATGCCCGAGTGTTTCAGAACAGTTTAAACAACAAGATGAAAGAAGATGAATTCTATTAATGAGAAAGTATCAAGTATCATACAAAACCAAAGAACATCTCTGTTATCCAATATTACAAAATAGGGAGCTCTGCTCAACCATTCGACAACCATAAAAAAATATTGCACTGATCTATTTATACTCAAATCAGTCCACAACTACCAGGAGTGTGATCTGGCTATTCCATTCAAAGCCTGTCATCTGCACCTTCTTCTGTCAGGCTATGCATGTATCCTCCTGTCAAACGCAAACTCATCTCAATAATCCTCCTTCCAAAACTAGGTCAAGGCACAAAGCCACTCTCTATAAGGCACAAAGACAATCAAACTACTTGCACTTAGCCACTTCCCAATACTCTTCTACAATACATTATTACTTATTTATACTTTTACAATCTTTTACAATAAGGCCTAATCATGGGGGAACCCATGGGACAACATCCCATAACCCATTACAAAAACCCTAAAGAACCCCTTGCTGGGTCCACATAGCCTGCAAAATAAGTGAGATCCACGATCTCAGCTCCGCCTAGGTGCTCCTTCTTCAAACAATGTGTCAAGTTCCAAAAGTGGTCCAAATCTAACCAAGATTTCCTCAAAACTTAGTCGAGGGCCAACATGCCCCCAACACTCACTTGGGACTCATCCCAAGTCACTCAGGTCTGGACAATGTTGCTTCGAAGGCCTTGAGCTTAACTCAGGCTGCCTCGACTTGATGCTTCACCTCAGCCTCTTGTTCAGCAAGACCCTAGGTTGTCTACTCTATAACAGGCCCTTCGAGGCATTGTTCTATTGATGCAACCACTTGGTCCAATTGCGAGCCCTGTCCATCAATTTCTTCGAACACCTTGTAGGCTTCATCCTGCACAGTTTGTAGCGTTTGTGTAACTTCCATTACCTTTCCCTGGAGGGCAGTGATCCGCTGCTGTACTGCACGTTGCTCCTAATATCTTTTCATTCTTTCAACTGCGGTGAGTAGCTTCATCTGTGCCTGCAAGGAGAATTCATACTGCTGCGCCTCCTGTAACTGGGCTTCCAGCTTTCTTAGCTCTGGATCCTTGGCGAGGCATTCATATGTCTGTGTACTTCTATCGCTCAACTGTTTTCATTCTAAGGTGAGGGTTATTATCCTTATTAGTGTGTTCTTAGTGGTCTCCTCCCTCTAGTCACGCACCTCTTGTGGGGTTCTTGGTACTATTTGGGCCTCCAAATTTGCTATCCTGGCTTGAACTGCTAGAGGGTCTCAACGAGCTTCACTACTTGAACCTCGACCAAATATTGCTCCTCCTATGTCAAGCCTGGCACAGAGTGACATGCTTTACTCAAAAATTCTTTGACCATGGCCCACTTTGTGAGAAACTGCTCCTTTTATCTCTGTAGCTGGGATTTTTCCTCCTGGAGCTTCGCCTGAAGCTCTGCTTTCTCACTTTCCTTGGATTATACCTTGTCCTACACTCCTCTTAATTGTGCTAGGACTCCATCTTTCTCTTGTTTTAAGGATTTTGTAGCCTTCTCCTTCTCTTCCTAGAATTTTTGAATTTGAGCTTCTTTTGCATCCTTTAGTCTTCTCAATTGGTCTGGTTCATCCCCAAATTCTGCAGTCAAGGAAAGCGTAGTAGGTACTGCGCGGACCAAACGAATAACTTGTTGTACTTATTTCAATTCCTTCTCGACCCTTCCATATAAATCTTCCTTCTTTTCTCCATATCTCTACAAGATGTCCTCGGAAGTTTCCTCCATAGCTTTACGGACCAGACTAATATCTTCCTCTGTGAGCGTGGCCTCTATCTGGGGCTTATTAGCGCACGCCTTCTTTCTTCTTGAGGGTTTCTTTGGAGAAACCTTCCTCTTCTGCGGTGTTACTATTCCAGTAGGGGGATCTGTAGGTGGTGTAGCTTGGCCTCCTCCTTGTTATTCTTCTCATTCATCCTCTCCTCCCTGTCCTTCTGCTTCATCTTCTCCTCCTCCTCTGAGCGCGCCAGACCTGTTATCTTCAGAGGCGTTTTCCTCTTCATCAATATCTATATCCTGGAATTTATCCATCTTTTTCTTCTTCTTCGTCCCACTGGACTATTCGACATGCTCAACTCTTGTCACTATGGGGCTTCCTATGGTGTCAGTGTCAGAGAGTTATGCATCAGCGACAGATACTAGAAATTCCTCCGGCCAGTCCTTTGTAATTTTCTCCATGTCTTCATCTATTAGCTTGTAGTACGACTGTAACTCTTCATGTTTCTTGTCTCTGCACGTAGTGATGTAGATGAAATGCGGATCTACATGGAACTTTGATATTGGTTTGTACTGTTGAAGGGTGCGCAGTGTCATGCGCGAGAATGATTCGATGGAAACCTTCAATTGTGGATAGTATGCATGAAACACAACGTTGGACTGCCACTGCTTCATCATGTTGTTGGTGTACCACAAGGTTGAAAACCGAGCGGCCAATGGCTCAGAGGGTTCAATCTCTGAGAAGGTGGCTCCTTCAGGAATTTTCCAAGCGACAAATGTGATCAAGATGATCAACCAACTGTAGTGGAATTCATATCCCAAATCCTGGGCTTCGCGACAATCCTTCTCTAGCTCATTGATGAGGTAGTTCACCTGGTTCATCTGCATGCCCTCCACACATTTTCCTGCGAGGTCCACCACGAACCCAGTGACCTGTTTGGGGCGGTTCTTCCTTACGATATTTCCAGCTATGAGTTGGTAGGAAAGGTGCATTGCGAAATCCTGTATAGAGGCTACCTTTTAACCTCTCTTTCCTTTTTTGACTTCTCTGTAAGCTTCCTTGATGCACTGTGATAGGGAGCGGTTTGAATCCTTCCTTGGATAAAACTATTGAGGGTCAGGGACCTTCACACTAAAGCCTATAATGCAGTGGATCAACACTAGATCCAGAGTAATCCTTCAATCGAGCCACAAGTGACTGCCATGATAGCATGATAGGAGGATTTTAACGCAAGCGTTAACCTCCTGGTGGAGGCCAAAATGGGGGATGTTCATCAAATTCAACACGGTGGACTATGCCATCTCTTTAATCCATGGCTGTGAGATGAGGCGAGGATTCTTACCAGTTGTCTTTGTGAGATAGCAATGCGGTGCCAACATGGCGTAGTGGTTTTTGTCACTTAAATTGAAGTCGTTGTTCTTCATTAGCGGGATCTGTCCTAACTGGCTCCCGACTACGCTTATTCCTTTCAGAATGTACGCAGTGAACACAATGTAGTCATAATATCGGGGAATGTTGTCACGGTTAACAATTCTAGCCAAAGGTGGGATATACTCAGGTAGGATTGACGTGATCTGCTTCGCCTTAGCCAGATCGCTGCAGTTCTTGCTTCGTTGTTCAGTTCCGGGGTTGACACGACCAGAACGATGTCCATTTGAAGGGGATGCCTGCAGTCCCCTAGACGACGATGCCTGGACACCTTCAGATATCAATTTGTTGACCATTAGCTTCCTAAGGACCTCCTCGACAAACTTCTCTAATTCACTTGGTTCGCCCGACTTTCTAACTTTTAAACAGACAGGTTGGGGTAGACGAACGAATAGGTGAGGTAGAAAAATGGATGGCGATGTCTATCTTCAGATGACATAGCTCGACACTTGGACAATTCTTTGTTTATCTCAGTCAATCACGGGGGGAAAAAAGTAGTCCTAGCAAAACGACCAATGAGTTAAATAAGCAGGGCATCGTAACAGATTCTTCCAACGACCAAGAATGCTTCCATCAATGTGAATCTTTTCATTATGGCGCGGTCTCAACATCCAAAAGCGGTCCATAAACCCACAAATTCATTTTCTAGATGTTCTGGAGCATCGTTCTAACGGTTGCGGCACCTCCAACGGTCATATAAGTTTGCCAGGGCAAAGTCCCATTCTCTGTGGTTCTGTTGTTCCAGTGAGGTTCAAATCTTGTGAATGTGCCTCCCGAGAGATTCCATTATGCAAAGTCTTTGATCTGGTCTCTATAGCTTCTTGTAGATTTTCCAACTTAGCCTTATTTTTATTGTGCTTCCTTGCCTTCTTCCCTGTGATTTGTGCTTCTCTAACTATTTCTAGAATCCTCTTTCCATTATTATCCTTATCTTCTCCTAGAGCAGTGCCTTCATACTATTGAGGTGCCCTCAAAGGGTCTGAAGTTAATATCCCTTTTATTAACACATCTTGAGTATACATACTTCTTTCTTGCATAGACAGGTCCTTCAAATCTTTTTGCATTCTTTCAACCTTGATAGCTAATTCTTTTTATTTTTTTTCCTCATGCGTTGTTACTTTGTTTTATTTCTTCAACTTATCCTCTCGTTCTTCTATTAGTCGGCCTACTTTTCTAGCTATGAAATCCCTTAGTTCTTGATTTTTCTTTTCTGTAGCTTCTTCCTCTGCTTTCCTTCTGATTTGATCCTTCTCAATCCAAGGCTTACCTAATAAAAGTGGTAAAGGGGCATTGTCCTCAATAAACTTAACGACTTCAAATTCCTATTCAATCGATGTTCCATGAAAAATAATAGGCATATTAGTAACTCTTCCACATAGGGTTATCATCTTTCCCTTAAACAAGCCTATCCTTCCCAATGAAGGTATCACAATAGACTTTCCCAAAATTTTCCAAGTTCCTTCTGTCATAATATTCACTTGTGTTTCCTCATCCAAGACACAGTCTATGTTGAAGTCTTCTATTCTTGCACTTATGCGTTGTTTTACTTTCAGGATCTCTCGTAAAATGACATCTTTTTGAACATCCATCATTTATTTCAACTGTACTAATGTAGTCTGAACGTCCTCTAGTTCTTTCTCTTTATGAATTTCTAACATGCTCTTAGTCCCTTGACTCCCTTCATAGTTTTCTTGTCTCATGTTCATCCTTTCAACTTTAGTAATCATCTTTGGACAATCCTCAACCTCATGATCACCAATTTTACAATAAAGACAAATAGGGCCAATGCTAGGGAATTCCTTGGCAAGATATCCCAGTCTTCTGCAATTATAGAATAATGTCAATTCTATTTTTCTCTTATGTGTTTCCCAACCTCTTGTGTACTGCGCACTAGGATCATAGTGTTGGATCTGCAATCTGTAAAAAATATTTCTAGGTTCTTGCATCCACTTATTAGTCCAAAAACTCTTTCTATGCATAGGAATGACATATCTTTCTTCATTTCTATTAAATTTACTTAGATCAACTCTTTCTTTCAACTGCGCCCTAGCCTTCAGACTAGGACAAAATCTATTAAACATACTTAAATTCATGCTTTCAAAACACAAATTTTCACCTATCTTACTCTTGTCAAAGCACAAATCTTTACCTCTTTGAAGATCTTACCTCTTTACTTTAGATCGGATTTCTTTCTTAGCACAAAGATTCGCAAGTCAAGTAGGGTACTTTTCACTTCAACAACATATCTACACACATAGCCTCTCTTTTCTTTACTTCAATCCCCAACAATAACAATTTCAGGTCTTTTCTTTACTTTAACCATTTGTTGGCATAGGGACAGACCCAGGGTTCAACGCTTAACAACGAACCAACAAAACCCCGACTACCAACCCTTTCAACAACACCTGTGAAGTAGGAGAGGTCTCACCCGAGGTAGAAGCGGTGGGGTTACAGGACGCAAGTGTCTGTAACCAATATGGGGCACAAATATGTGATAACAACACTTTGCAGAGTATTCTATTAACACTTAGAGGGTGAGATGAATTAGTTCATTATATTTATCACAGAACATACCCAAATATAGATCTAGCATAGTAACCATAAATGATTATATATCATGAGCACTTAGAACTGAGTAGATCTAACATTCATTTACCCTTAACAAAATTAAATCACTTAAGAAATAACATATCTATATATCATACATAATAATCAAAGCACTGATCATATCCATAACATAAACAACACATCACAAAACAAACCAAACACACAAGATATACCTGGTTCATCCCATTGTGGGGCTACGTCCACCAACCGCTTCACCTTATTTATTATGTGCTCGAATATTACATTCATTTACTCATGTGCACTAAGCCACAGAGTTGAGCTTCGCACCAGACAGGAGATATGCGCACTGAGCACCAGATCCTCCTTCCAAAACTATGTCAAGGCACATATCCACTCTCTATCAAGCACAAATCCAATCGAACTACTTTCACTTAGCCACTTCCCACTACTCTTCTACCATACATTCTTACTTATTTATACTTTTACAATCCCTTACAATAAGGCCTAATCATGGGGGAACCCATGGGTCAACATCCCATAACCCATTACAAAAACCCTAAAGAACCCCTTACTGGGTCCACATAGCCCACAAAATAAGTGAGATCCGTGATCTCAACTCTGCCTAGGTTCTCCTTCTTTGAACAATGTGTCGAGGTACAAAAGTGGTCCAAATATGACCAAGGTTTCCTCAAAACTTGGTCGAGGGCCAACAAATTCACACCGCTTTTGATCCCGCAATTCACCATCTTTCACCATGTAGCTCTTTTACTATACCATGGTTTTGATTGCGGGGCCACTCAATAATTTTAACGCTCGAGGAAGTTGCGTCCCCGCAATCAAATGTGATTGTTGATCTGATGCAAATCCGTAATCTGGGAAACCCTGCTTCTGTAGCACCACCGCTAAAGTTTATTCACCCACCAATTCTTGGATCCATTAAAACTGTGCATGGAGATCGCACTGATATTTTCTCTTGAACAAGAAAACTTCCCAGAGGATGATCTCCCTCAGCTGACGGGGTGGCTTGATGTCACTATGCTGACATGTCGCGGATGGAGGGGTGACATGTGCTACTCGAAAATAGGTTGAAGACATGTCCAAAAATGATTGAAATGAGTGTCATGTGTCAGCACTAGATGGATGCCACATGTCTATAACAGATGGGTGCCATGTGTCTTCGACGCTTGGAGCTCTTGGGGGGGGGGGGCATGTAGATATTGTATAAATCCCATAGTAATATGAGCCCGTAGTGACATGGCATCCTAAAATGAATGCTGAAGCTTGGAAACAAACCATGATCGTTGATTTGAGGAGGACATGCGACATAGATCTATGGACTTCGGGAGAAAATACTTCGAAGGAAAACGGGAATGGGGAAGCCGAAATTCTCGAAGGAAAAGCTCTCAAATTCTTGAATTAAATCATGATCGTCTGATGGAGAAATATGAGTGGTGCTTGATCTGCACTCCAAGGCTTCTCCCTAGACACTAATCCTCACACAATTTTGACATGTCAAATACACACGAGCCATTGTTCTGATCATGATGTATGATCTGGGAAAGCCCTACATTTGTTGCCACACATCGCTCTTGGATGGATCCTTCTCCCTACTGTGAAGATCAATGGCTCAAAAATAATTTGGGATTTCGGGCTTCGGGCCTTTTCAATGCATAACTCTTACAATCCTCCGAAGTGTTGAATTCCCGAAGTGAGAGATATGGTCACACATGGCCTCTTTTTTTGGAGGACCGAGATTTATTTTGGGATTTCAGGCTTCAGGCCTTTTTCTTCTGTTTTCTCACGCAATTCTCCGAAGTTTCGAATTCCCAAAGTGAGAGATCTAGTGACACGTAGCCTCTTTTTTTGGACGACCGAGATTTATTTCAGGAGTTCAGGCTTTGGGCCTTCGGGAGACCTTTACTTACTAAACTTCTGCTTGCTTTCTCTTGGAGTATGAGATCGCTTGACATGTGTCCCCTGTTTAAGATCAATGTCCATGAGTGATTGCAGGCTCTCAAATAGCAGACACTTTAATTTCCTTTCCAATCCTCGCAATGCGAATATTCTCATCATAGCGGGATCGATATGCACTATTGATTTGTTGATCTAGCAAGATCAACAATCCTGAGAAATTGCGGGTTCACAACTTGTGGAAACTTTAATTCATATCCTGATCCACACAATGACTCCCCACCGTCGATTTCTCTCTAGTGAAATTTGATGGTCGCGACTTAATCTTGTTGATTTGACGACTGGTCTTTCTCTCACTCAGATCTTACAACTGAAAATGGAATTCGTTCGCATGTGAGTATTTCCAACTCAAAATGGGCTTCTTTTAAATGTTGTGTTTGGATGCTTCTATGCAGACCATGGAATTGGATGACCTACCTTGGGCTCTGTCAACAAATGACCTATAATTCTAGACAAAACAATGATGAGAGCTTGTCCCTCTTCGAGAAAAAATAGAAAATTTCCAGGCCAGGACTTGGTGAGGCATGACACCAAGGGAAACTAGGTCGTCAACAAAGGGGGGAACCGACTTTATTAGTCAGAGGTAAAGATTATAGGACTTGGTGCTGCAGAAGAGATAGGGAGAGATGAGACAAGGGTACATACATAGGTATTAACAACAAACATATACGACGTCGAACAACCTCATGTGATAACATTGGCTCCATAGGGGATGGCATGCTCCCTGTGAGCTTCCAAGAATGCGTAGTTTCAGTGCCTTAGCTTTGGTTCATGTAGTCTCTTATTCAAAATAGAAATAAAAAGGAAGTGGTAATTAAAATGGTGGAGAGATGATCACGGATTAAACAAAATAATTTTTCAGAAAGTGACCATTGACAGGGCCACCAAAAACTTCAGAGTTCTCCAAGTTCTGCAATTTATAAGTGTTGTTTGAAAATACCTTAGAATTCTTGAAGGGACCAATCCATAAGGCTTTGAATTTACCATGTTTGCCTTTGTATTTCTTGGGGGTATCCCACTTGAGCACCAGATCCCCCAGCTAGAAATATTCCTTACTTGCCCTCTTGCCAAAGGGTCGTTTTATCTTCTGCTGATGATCCTGTGCTTTATCAAGCAACTTTTCCCTGGTCTGTTGTACTTCTACCAGTTGCAGTATCCTCCTGACCATATAATTGGGTTATCCTTGGTAGTCCTGGAAGAACTTCTTCATAGGCAAGGCGAGTTGAGTAGGAAAAATAGCCTCAATCCCATACACAAGATGAAAAGGGGAAATGCCAAGTGACATTTTTTTTGTAACTCTATCAACCCATAAGGAAAATTTAATCTTTGATTCCCAAGCTTTCTTGTTGTCTTCTAATAATTTCTTGATGATATTTATGATGCTCTTGTTAGAGGAATATTCTAAACCATTTCCTTGGGGGTATTAGGGAGTAGAATGGATTAATGTAATCCCATATTGCTTACAAAAATTGATTAATGGTTCATCTTTGAAGGAGGCAACATTGTCAGTAACAATCCTTCTTGGAAAACCAAATCTAGAAATGATATATTCAAGGAAGCTAATGATTACCTTGTGGGAGGTATTCCTTGTAGGAATGGCTTCTATCCATTTGTTGAAATAATCAGTGGCAGTCAAAATTTTTAAGCCCTAATATTGGTTCATTACCCCTTAATTGGGGCATATGATATTAGAAATGTTATTTTATTTATGTCGGCTTTAGGCCATTAGTTGTAATTATACCTCCTAGTCTCCTATATATACCAAGGAGACATTTTCATTTTGAATCATCTTGTACTTGA
>JZKD02S1195765.1:155498-174560 GCA_000966675.3 Picea glauca | reverse complement strand
ATTAGTTGTAATTATACCTCCTAGTCTCCTATATATACCAAGGAGACATTTTCATTTTGAATCATCTTGTACTTGAACATTTAAGTGGGGTAAAATGAGGTTGCCCCCTTGAAGACGCTTATTATCTGAAATTTTCTCTTTTTCAAGGCGTTGAGTAATTTTTCTGAGGTTTTTCTATGCTATCTTGGTATTTGGTTCTTAACAAAAATCCACCTATGCTAACCACTTGAGGCTGGATGGATTTCTCCAATGATTTCAAGACACCACTGCTGCAAAGGTCCATAAACCACCACAGGTCTCAAAGGAAAAGATTTTTAGTTGTTGCTTTCCAGAAAATTTTTGGGATCTGACACAAGCTCTAATCTTTGTACAAACATTGGTAAAAAGGATAGGCCATAAATACCCAGCTCTGAGGATCTTATAAGGTGTGGTCCTTAAAAAATGATGGCCCCCACATAAGCTATCATGGAAATGAATATATCCTTTTGGGCCTCTTGTGGATCTAGACATCTCAAAAAGACCCCAAGGGGATCCTTCTAGTACAACACCTGATCAATGAGACAATATTTGACTGCTTTGATTTTCAAAGCTCTAACCTTGTTCTTGTCCAGACCATCAGGAGGCCTCAAACTCTACAGAAAATATATGATGTCTTTATACCAGGTTTGTCCTGTCAGGTTGAGGATGACATGATAGCTTTTATCAGCAATCTCAACTTGATGATTTTATGATTTTATGTTCACGAAATTAATCCCTAAAGCCTCGTAGTTTTATTCATCCAATAGCCTGGCCAAACCTTGGCCTTTCACCAATTTAGTCAGATTTATTTAAAGGTCAAATTCTAGAATTTTAGCAATCCATTTGCTTCTCTTCCCATGTATGTCAAGCTGGATCATTATCTCTTTTACTGAGGCTGAAGGGACATATGCAATAATATTTGAATGTAGAACATATACTCTAAAATCCTTGAGGGATTTGACCAAAGCATAAGCTTGCTTCTCCATAATATCATATCTCATTTCTGCATCCCTCAGTGCTCTGCTGAAAAAGGAAATAGGTTGCTCTAACCCCTTTGTATTTCTCTGTAGTAAAACAACAACCAACGTATCAGATGAGGCAAAAGAAAATATCATAAATAATAGTCAGGGTTGATGAGCATAGGTACTTCAGTCAAAGCTCTCTTGATTTGGTTGAAATAATTTCTAGACTCAACAATCCATTTCACTTCATTCCCCTTTCTAAGTATGGTTGTAATGTGCTTAACCAAATCAACAGAATTAGAAATGAACCTCCTCAAAAAATTGATTTTACCCAAGAAAGACTAAACCTCTTTCTTATATCTGGGAAAAGATAAGACCTGGATGGCCTCTACTCTACTTGGATCAATTATTACTCCTTCTGCTGACACAATATGCCCAAATAATTTTCCCTCCTCCATAGCAAAGAAATATTTTTTAGGATTGAGGGAGAGACCAAACCTTCTGCATTTTAGGAAGACCTTCTTCAAATGATGACAATGCTTTTTATAATAATTTGAGAACACTATAATGTCATCCAAATAGATGACTACGAATTTGTATTTTTCCCCAATAAAGGTAATGCCCATGGCTCGTTGGAAGGTTTCTCATGCATTCATCAATCCAAAGGGATTTTTTTCATACATGAATGTACCCCAAGGAGTAGTGAAGGTTGTCTTATCTCTATCTTCAGGCAGGACAGAGATATGATTGTAGCCAGAGAAGCCATAAATCATGGACATCCTGGATGAAACAATCACTCTCTGCCAAATGTGCTCCATCTTTGGCAAGGGGTAGTTATCCTTTTTGGAGCTTCTGTTCAAATTCCTAAAACCAACACATAATCTGATTTCCCCATTTTTCTTCCTCATAGGCACCAAGTTAGCTACCCATTCTGAATATCTCAAAGGGATGATGATCTGGGCATCCAACAACTTTTTCACTTCTTTTTCCATAATAGGCAGCAACATGAGATTTATCTATTTGATTTTTTGCCTAAAAGGCTTGGTCTCTTATTTCAAAGGGATCTTCTGTTCAATGATTTTGGTGTCATATGTTCTCAAATCTTCATATTTTGAGGAAAACACATCAACAAACTCCTTCAGAAGCTTGACATACTTAGCCCTTTGCTCCTTTGACAAACTACTAGACAATTTGACATATTTTGGGTCTTCCTCTATTACCAAATTGTATTCATTCACATCAACATTTTTAGTTGAACCTTTAACCTTTACAGTGACATCATTTATGTCAAACAATCTCTCCAAATAGACTAGTCCCTTTGGAATATGGTTACTAGGCAACTGACAATATGATGGTCAACAATTTTATTAAGAAAAACATTAGGATGAGGGATTTCTTTAGAATCCTGATCCTGATCAATATGCAAATCAAAAAATTCATCCACGGTCTCAAGATTTTTTTTTATCTCAATATCATCCTCAAAGACCTTCCAATGTTTGACATTCTCAGGAATAGAGGGTCTATACTTTACTTCCACATCATACTTGAGTTTGGGGGGCAAAGGGACCTTGAAATTACTTTCTGAGACAACCAAGGAATCTTCCATAGTGTTATCCTCTCTTGGAACAAATGAGATATTAAAATCCAAGAAGAAATTGTCAATCATATCCCAGACTTCATTTATGTAGGCCCTTAACCTGGGGTTCTTATCCTGATACAGATTTCAGACTTGATGAAAAATCAACTCAACATCACCAAACACTGCTAGTTCTTCAATTTTCATGTCTTTGGCAGCCCTTGAACCTAAAGCAAGTGCCTCATATTATGCCACATTGTTTTTTGTTCCAAATTCAAGTTTATAAGACAGAGATATGGTCTCTTGGGTAGGGGAAATGAACACTACCCCATCACCAACACTTTCCCGAGAAGAGGCTCCATCAAAAACCATTTTCCAAATAGAGGTATTGGGAGGAGGGTATTCAAAAGAGGTGATGTGATGCTTTCTGATTTCAACAGGTGTTTGAGGAGCATTAGTGAGTTGTAACATATTGGTTCCTAAATCAGTGTCTATTGCAAAAATGGGGTGGTTTGTCAGATTTTCTTCACCACTGATAATGTAAGCAAGTTGTGCTTCCCTATAAAGACTTCTATGTTCCCCCCAAAACATAGGAATAATAGAAAATGAAATATCCATCTACAGAGGTCACCCTAGTCTTTTGATCCAATATCTAGACAAGAACATCCCAAACTTAGGGGGAACATCAACCACCACAATATCCAATACCACACTCTTCATTGGAAAATAGAACAAGGAAACAACCAGGTCTTTAATAAGCCCGAGGCACTTGACCTTCCTAGAATCGAATGGGTATAGGTCATGGTAGGTTTTTGTAACCTCCAACCTAAGCTCATCCATGACAATATTAGGCATGATATTGTGAGATGCCCCTAATTCCATCAAGCAGTTGTGCAACACTTTATCATGAATGTTAAATTATGTATAGAACGGAGGGGAGGAATCATCCCTATCCTTTACCAAAGGTGCCAATACGACAGCTGGTTTTTCATCTTGAAGGTTGACTGAGTCTGTGGGATGAGACGAAGGTTTAGGCTGCAACATTTTGGAAACGTACCTTTTGAAGTCTTCATTCTTAACTAACTCTGAAAAAGGTACAAGGATTTTAATATTTTGAATCTTGTTCTCAAATCTAAAAGAGGAGGGAGTCTTGGGAATATCCTTCACTTCTGGGATAGGATTCTTAACCATTGGCTGGGGTTTTTTTGCCTCTTTTTCTTTTCTTCTAGCTTCCACATCCTTAGCATGATTCATTGTTCCATTAGGATGATCAAGAATGTCATGCTCTCCCTCTTTCTTCTTGGACCCGAGGTTGTATATCTTTGGATTGCCACTGGTCCTTTCCCCTTTGCTCAACTCATTTATTTGGATTCCTATGAGATCCTCTTCGTATGAAGATTGAGTTAAATGAGGGGATGAAGAGGTGTCACCAAGATAATGGATTTCGGGATCTACATATTCTTCCTCTCCTTCTTCATCAATAGCAAGGTTATTTTGGAGAGGAGCTTGCATTTTCTAATCATCCCTATCCCTATTTCTTTGATCTATTTGGATGATCTGAAGGTAATTATTGGGTCTTTTGAAAATACCCATGTTATCAGTGTTCTAGGTGTTCCTATAGCTCTGCTTTCCCTCAAATTTCAATTTCTCCATGTCTGCAGAAAGTGATTTTACCAGCTTTTTCAACTCATCCACTTGAGGGTGGGCAGTAGAGGAACTAGAAGTTGAAGCTTCAGACCTACCTTTTCTTCTGTCTCTATTAGCCTTACTCCTAAGTTTGTCAATTGCCAATATATTGGAGTCTACTTCAAGGGTTGCATATTGAATATGGGCCAAGGAGGTAGCTCTTCTTTCTCTCAACCGGAGGCAAAACTCAGGGTCAAAAGCACTAGCATAAGTAATCTTAGAAGAGGTTTATGTAGGCTTATTTTCAGTGGGAATCTTATTGTACATCTTATTAAATCTCTTCGAGAAGTCTGAAATAGATTCCCTCTCTTTCCTCTTAAGTGATCCAAACTCTGTGATATAATAAATAAAATCCTTTTTGTCCCCCCAATGTCTCAGGAATGAATCATCCAGAGCTTCAATCCCATCAATAGATCTAGGAGCCAAGTCCCTGAACCATTTTCTAGCCTCACCATCAAGGCTCTGTACAAAAAATCTCATCCAGATATCCTCATTTTCAATATTAAGATTGTTGGCATAGTTGTAAAAGGATGAAAGGTGTTCTTCTGTAGTTATGTCTTCCACCCTTGTAAACTTGGGCATGTACTTGAGGTAATATTCAATTGGGAGGGAATTCATAGGCTGAGGTAAAGCAAGAGAGGAATACCTAGAAGCCACTATGGCATCCATTCTATTTCTAGGAGGATTAGCACCTGCCATTGGGATGTGAACTGTAGGAGAACCAAGGGGAGACAGAGTTTGGACAGGTGATTCTGGAGCTATGTTTCTAGGGGAGAATGGAAATGATTGAGTGTTGGAGGGTAATAATATTGGATTCAAAGGAAAAGAAGTTTCCCCCTCTTTAGATACAACAACTTTGACAGGAGAAGGAGTAGGAAAACCCAAAGTGGGAAAATATTCTAAGCATCTGAGTCTAAACCACTTTACAATATCAGGGGAAACATGAGTTTCAAAAATTTCTCCTTCCAAATGAAAACTAGAAGGGGGGAGTCCAATAGGAAGACTTTCAAAATATAAAATTCTAGAAACTCCAGCAGATGGTATCAAAGGAGAATTAGATGCAACTACTGGAGTCTTAAAAGAAGAATCAAGTAAATTACCAGAATCACCTGGTACAATAGCTGAAAGTCCTTCTTGAGAGGTCTTTCCTTTTTTGATAATATTTTCTGGGTCAACTTCAGGTGTTTCCAAAGGCAGTTTTGGAGTAGAAATTGTGTGTCTGCCTTTGGGAGCCACAACTGAAACAATGAAGTTTCCATGTGCAAGTTGCAATTTCAAGGTACTGATTTCTGATGCACCTTTAGAGTCATAATTTCTTTGTTGTTCAATCCCAGGTAAATTTCTTCAATTTGATCCTCGACAATGGTTCCATGAAAGTTAGAACTGAGAGTCATCCTCAGATTTCAATAGGATAAGCCCAATACCCATTAAAATGTTTGTGGAGGTAGGTTTATGAGTGGAGGTCAAATGGAAAAAACTCAGTACAAGAATGATTTAACACATAAACTGGGAAATCAATGCATAGGGAAATGAGGTCCTCATTAACTTCAGTCAGTGATTTGAGTTTTAAAGGTGAGCAGAAGGAAGACTTAGTGAGAAAAGTGGACAAGTCTGCCTTTGGGCATACAACTTTCAAGCAACTTGTTGAAGAAAAACTCAAGCTCAAGACCACTCTTGAACTCAGGTTTTAGATACTGAAATATGTCACATCAACATAATAATTAAACCTACATTATCATGTGACTACAACAACTCATTTGGATCCTCCATGCACGAGCATTTCATCATAATGGGAAAGAAGCTAACAAAGGGAAAGTACTGGAACCAGTCACAACAACATTGTAATCAAACCTACATTAGAATACAGCTACGACCCTCGACTGGATCCTCCATGCCCGAGTGTTTCAGCACAATTTCAAAAACGAGATGAAAGAAGCTGACTTCTATTAATGCGAAAGTCTCAAGTATCATACAAAACCAAAGAATAACTTTGTTATCAAATATTACAAAATAGGGAGCTCTGCTCAACCATTTGACGACCATAGAAAAATATTGAACTGATCTATTTAGATCAGTCCACAACTATGAGGAGTGTGATCTGTCCATTCTATTCAAAGCCTTTCGTCTGCGTCTTATTTTGTCATACTGTGCGTGTATCCTCCTGTCAGACGCAAACTCAACTCAGCATGGGCCTGCAGGAAAAATCGTCGATCATGGTACCTCGGGCTGACAATTCTGTCTGCACGGTCAGAACCTCCATGCCTTCTATTTATGGAGTGAGTCGAGGTTTCAACCACCATTCCTTTCCATTAACTGTTTTCTTCTAGGTATCACAACGATGCTTAATGCCTAAGGGGTGGCCACATGCTGCTCTCGGATTTGATGCTATATAAGCACATGATTGTAGGACCATCAAAGGCGGTTTGGATTCACACTGCTTTTGAACCCACAATTCACCGTATTCTGCCACGTATCTCTTTTACTATACCATGGTTTTGATTGTGGGACTACTCAAGAATTTTAATGCTCGAGCAAGTTGCATCCCCGCAATGAAGTGTGATCGTTGATTTGATGCAAATCCATAATCTGGGAAATCCTGCTTCTTTAGCGCCATCGGTAAAGTTTATTTTCCCACCAATTCTTGGATCCATTAAAACCGTGCATGGAGATGGCACTAATCTTTGTGCTTGAACAAGAACACTTCCTAGAGGATGATTTCCCACAGCTGACGGGGCGGCCTAGCGTCACTATGATGACATGTCGTAGACGGAGGGGTGACATGTGCTACTAAAAAATAAGCTGAAGACATGTCCAAAAATGATTGAAATGAGTTCCATGTATCAACGCTAGATGGATTCCACATGTCTATAACAGATGGGTGCCAAGTGTCTTCGGTGCTTGGAGCTCGAGGGTGGGGGGGAACATGTAGATCTTGTATAACTCCTGGAGTAATATGAGCCCAGAGTGACATGAAATCCTGAAATGAATGTTGAATCTTGGAAATGAACCGCGATCGTTGATATGAGGAGGAAACACAACATAGATCTGTGGACTTCGGGAGAAAATACTTCGGAGGAAAACATGAATAGGGAAGCTGAAACTCTCGAAGTCCTGAAGAAAATCATGATTGTCCAATGGAGAAGGATGCATGGTGCTTGATCTGCACTCTGAGGCTTCTACCTAGCCACTAATCCTCACTCAATTTTGACATGTTGAATACACATGAGTTGTTGTTCTGATCGTGATATACGATCTGGGAAAGCCCTACTTTTGTTGCCACACGTCGCTCTTCGATGGAACTTTCTTCCTTCTATGAAGATCAATGGCTCACAAATACTTTGAGAGTTTGGGATTTACGTCTTTTCAATGGATAGCTCTTACAATCCTCCAAAGTGACGAATTCCTGAAGTGAGAGATCTGGTGATGCGTGGCCTCTTGTTTTGGACGACCAATATTTATTTTGGGAGTTCAGGCTTCAGGATTTTTTCTTCTTCTTTCTCTTGCAATTATTCGAAGTGTCAAATTCCTGAAGTGAGATATTTGGTGACGCGTGGCCTCTTGTTTTGGATGACCAAGATTTATTTCTGGAGTTTAGGATTCGGGCCTTCGGGAGTCCTTTACTTACTCAACTTCTACATGCTTTCTCCCGGAGTACGAGATCAACTGACATTTGTCCCCTGCTAAAAGATCAATGGTCATGAGTGATTGTGGGCTCACAAATAGAAGATAATTTAATTTACTTTCCAATCCCCTCAATGCGAAGATGCTCGTCATAGTGGGATCGATATGCACCGTTGATCTATTGATATAGCAAGATCAACGATCCTAAGCGATTGCAGTATCATAACTTGTGGAAACTTTAATTTGTATCCTGATCCTCACAATGAATCCCCACCATCGATTTATCTCTAGTGAAATCTGATGGTCGTAACTTAATCTTTCTGATCTAACAATTGGTCTTTCTCTCGCTCAGATCTTACAGCTAGAAATTGAATCCGTTCGCCTGTCAGTATTTCCAACCCAAAATGGGATACTTTTGAATGCTGTGTTTGGACGCTTTTGTGTAGACCATAGACTTGGATGACCTACTGTGGGCTCAGGCAACAAAATTACCAGGAATTCGAGACAAAATGATGATGAGAGCTTTTCCCTCTTTGAGAAAAAATAGAAAAAATTCGGTCTGGGACTTGGTCAGGCAAGACACCAAGGGAAACCAGGTTGTCAACAAAGGGGGAAAATGACCTTATCAGTCAGAGGGAAAGATTCTAGGACTTGGTGGTACAGAAGAGAGAGGGAGAGATGAGACAAGGGTACATACATAGGTATTAACAACAAATATATATGACCCCTGACAACCTCATGTGATAATATGATCGATGGAGGTCAATCAGTGGATATCTATTCAAAATGTTTGGTGCAGCAATCAACTGGATGGGTAAGCGAAAAACAATTGTAGCCCTATCAACAACATAAGCTGAATACATGGAAGCCACTCATGGAAGCAAATAAATAGTATGGTGAAAAAGGTTGTGTTCATGAATCAAGTTTGAGTAGAGAGCTATGAAGATAAGTTGTGACATTAAAAGTGAAATATTTTTGGCAAAGAACCCAACTTATCATTCTAAGACTAAGCACATTGATGTACAATACCATTTTGTGAGAGAAATGTTGGAAGGTAACAAGGTGTTGCTGGAGAAAGTAGACACTTTGGAAAACATAGAAGACTCTTTGGTGAAGTCTGTTAGTGTTTTGAAGTTCTCTTGGTGCATATAGGTATTGGGCATTGCTTCTATGGGTCTATGAACAAGAGTTCATAGGTCTCTCAGTTTCATCAAAGAAAAAATCAAGTGGGAGAATTTTGGGTTGTTATATTCTTTGCAATGAAAGTCTAATCGAGGTGGATCGACTGATAGTCGAATTCGAAGGTCTAGTTGGTTTAACTGGGTAAAGACAAAGTTGAAGGAATCGATAACCAGTCAAAGGTTGAGTGGTTCGACCGGGTAAATTAAAATTTGAAGAGGATTGAAGACTGAATGAAGGCCGACTAGTAATCCGACTTGGTAGTCCACTGCAATAGAATCCCGAGATTCACTTGATTTGTAGCTAATGTTCTACGTGGATCTGTAATTGTTTTTGGGAGCCTTTTATTTAGGTTTTTTTCTAACTTTAAATCCTATAAACAAGGCATTTTGTAATACTGTAAAGGATAATAAAATATGATGAATGGGGCTAATCTCCAAGAATCAATAATCGTAGAGGTTGTTGGTCATGTAGATGTAAGATGAATTTGCTACAAGGTTGTTCTTGTGTAAAGCAAGAGGGTATGATGTCAATTGTGTCTTAGGTGTGGACCAAGGTTAGACATGTGACCCTTTATTATGAATTAATAAGATGACAAGAGAGAAGAATGCTCAAGGAATGATGGTTTTCCTGGTTTGGGTTTCTAGGGTAAAATATCTATGTAATGTGTGTTTGTTTTGTCATTTACTTTCTTTATTAAATATTTCTTCCTCTATTCTACTGGGTTTAGCATGGAATTTTTCCTCATTTCCTAACACTTCTTTCTCATAGTGATGTGTTATGTTGAAGGTAAAGGGTTAGTTCTCATGATTTCAATAAAAAACTCTCTACCTAAGAATACACTTGGCCATAGTTGTCCTTGTCTACTTTGTGAACTTCGTGTCAGATAGTTGGCTTAGGTTGATGGATAGTTGGTATGTATTGTTGGTTGTCATTGATGTCAACTATTGGAGAGTGATATTTTAGATTGATGTCAACCCTTAGTGATTGATGTCATCCCTTGGAGAAAGTCCGGTAGTGAATTCCGGTAGCACAAAGGTTTGGGTAATGGACCCAAGTTTTTTTTATGGATAATGGTATGAGTTTTGATATATTTGCAGGTAATACTATTCTATATGGATAGTACATGTCATTCCATTTCTGGTGGTATGTGTAATGTCACATAACTCCTCACGGTTTGAGAGTTATGGCCTTACGAAGTTGGAAGACCCTCATATGTCATTTAGAAGCCCCAAAAGGTCAAAGTAGTCAAAGTGGTTTAAGAGATTTTAGAAGGTAAATGATAAAGTGAAGTGATGAGTGTACTATATTTCAAAATGAGTACAAAATAAATTATTTAAATAATAAATTTAATGGAGAAATTAGAAGTGGTCTAAGCCTAAAATAAGGAAAGTGGGCAAAGTGACCTAGAAGATGTTTTTAAGGAAGCTACTTGGAGAGTATAAATAAGAGGCAAGGTTATCTCATTTTATACCAAACTTGAGAATATTGAATATATATAGGTTTGTGAGGTAACCAAAGGATATATAAGCCAAATTTCAGAGGGAAGGTGAAGAAAATAAGGACAGAATTCAAGGAAGGATAAATTATTTTGATGATGCTTTCTAAGGTATGTTATTTACAGGTCATCTCACCATTTTCGCAATAACGTTTTTAATAAAATGATTCAGACCGTGAAATTGATATTTTGAGAAAACATATCCAAGTATCTATGGTAAAAAATACATCTTGTGGGTCGTTGTATTTTTGGATTTACACTTCGTCGAAAATAGGGTTTGTGGCTAGTCCTGAAACTGGTCTAAAACAGGTGTTTCGGGTAAAAACATCATAACTTATTCATAAAAGATCCAAATTTAGTAAGACAACATGTGTTGGTTAGATTAAATTCTTTAGTATTCTTTGAATATTTTCAGATCTATTCAACAAAAATTTCATGCTGGGCATGCTCTACAAGGTCGCTCTCTAGAACAAGACATAATGCAACAAGGTATGTCATTTTTTCTATAACTCATTTTCTGAGAGGTTCCAAGTAGTGAACCCTGGATGAATTGCACAAAAGCCACCGAAAAACATTGTGTATCAGTTTTAGATATTTATTCATTACAAGTACACAGTTATGATTATTTCAAGTTAGGGTTGTTGACTAATCCAAAACTAGTCATGTGAGACTAAAGAAAAATTTGATGAAAATGCTAGTCTCTTGTTGTTAAAGTTAAGGAAGGTTTGCAGGTGTGTGATTATATACACCAGGTCTATTACAGAGTTACAAATCATATTTGGATGATGAAATTGATGAAGGATTTTGGTTGAGGTACATGTTGGGTACATGGTTGAGACAAGTAATTGATGAGTTGGCACATACATGAGATGTATAGTTGATAATGTTGGTACATATTAATGAGTCATAGTTGATGAGTAGTTGATACATGATTGGTACATATTTGGTACATGGTTTGAGACACTTGCTAGTAGTATTGTTGACACATGGTTTATGGATGATGTAACATACTTGTATTATTATAAGCACATATTGATATTGGTGATGATTATGAGTTGTTGTGTTATACTTGGTTGATGCACATCTTTGAGAGTTGTCTTGGTGATTTATCTTGGTGAGTAGATCTGATTTGGTTGATAACATTGATGAGATAGGTTGTTGTGATAGGTTGTTTGGACAGGTTGTTGTGACAGGTTATTTGTACAGGTTTGGTGCATGGTGGATACACTTGTTCATGGTATAGGTTGAGGTACAGGTTGGTGCATAGTTGATGCACTTGTTTATGGTACAAGTTGATTACAGGTTGTTTGGTATAGGTTGGTGCATGGTTTATGCACTTGTTTATGGTATAGGTTGATTACAGGTTGAGGTACAGGTTGATGCATGGTTCATGTTATTGGTACAGGTTATTTGGTGCAGGTTGATTGGTACTAGTTTACAATAGTATATCTCACAGTGATAGTGTGACAGGGGTTCCATCATTCTACTTATACGTCAGGGCAGTTGGACAGGGAAAGGACAGGTGGTTGTATTCACCTTCCAGTTGTAGCCAGAGAACATAGGGGGTTGTATCCTCCTTCTGGTTGTAGCTAGCAAATTGGGGAGTTGGATATTCCCTCAGGTTGTAGCCCGAGAACCTAGGGGGTTGGAGACTCCTTCTAGTTGTAGCTGGAAAACAAAGGAAGTTGGTGCTTTCAATGAATGTAATTCTTCAAGACATATAAGATAAAAAATTCTGTGGTTTTCTCTCGCTTTGGTTTTCCACGTAAAACAATGGTGTACTGTGTATATGTATGATTGTTCACTTGTTCATTGTTTATTTACTATGCAATTATTGGATGATAATGATACATTGATATAACACTTGGATTATATGTTTAAAAATGATTAAATTTCTCTATTACTGATTCACCCCCCCCTCTCAGTAATCCAACAATTGGTATCAGAGCAGGTTCCTTCATGAAACAATTTAACCACTGGAAGGAGATCATGGATTATTCTAAGAATGGAGTACCAATGTTAATGGTCAGAATGGTTTTAAGTATGAGATGTGGAGCATAAGGACGAAAGTATTTTTACAGGAAAAAGGGCATTATATTTGGCTATCAGTTGTTACATGATATGATAGTTCAAAAAGGGAAAAGACCGCAACCAAGAAGGAATTGAGGAAGAATAACAAAATAGCAATGGATTTCATCTGGGAAGGATTAACTAATCCGGTAAGAGAAAAGGTTGGTAAATGTTCATCAACAAAATAACTTTGGGATAAGTTACATGACATATATTCACCAAAGAAAATCTCTAATATCAAAAGCAGTGTTTGGAAACCAACATAGCAACACAGAAGGAAGAAGAAGAAATGAGAGAGAAGATATTGACAGATCATCTTAAGGAAAGAAATAATGATATAATCATATTGACAGGCAGAGTTTGCTCAAGAAGAGAAAGGACTTGAAGAAGAAATAATCACATTAAAAATTCATCTTGAAGAAGTGAAAAGAACAGAAGAAGTCATGAATTCTCAGATAATGAAGAAAGAATAAGAGGTGGAGAATATTGAAGAAGAAGTTGTCACAATCATAAGTAAAATCATTAAGCTCAACAAGAACGTTGAAGAGACAAAAAAATCCACATTAGTTATTAAGAATGAAGAGAAGCACTCTAGGTTGATAGAAAAGAAGAATGAAGAAAATATAAAGAGTTATGCAGAAGTACTCAAAGGAAGGAATCATGGTCAACCAAAATCTAAGAAAACTATTGAAGATACATATTCAAGAAGACTATCCATGTTCAATCCATAAAGAAAATTCAATCATGATCATGATCAGTCAAGGCAAAAATTTAGAAGGACTACAACGCAAAGAAGATCATTCACTCCCAGGTATGGAAATTTGTTTTATGGTAATTGTTTTTATTGTACTAACTTTTGACATAAGGTTGCAGATTGCAGGGATTATAAGAGAAATGTTCAAGCAAGAAGTGCCTATGTGGTCACACATAACATTGAGTGTTACAAATGTCATAACTATTGACACATAGCCAATGATTGTAAAATCATGATCGATACTTCCATGAAAGAGAATATTGATATTAGATATAAGAAAGTATGGATAAGAAAATAGGAAGAACATGTGATCAAAGACTAGGTACGAGAGATCACAAGATTCACAATAAAACGAGATGAAGAAAATTCTAAAAAGAAAAGGAAAGATGTCAGATATAGAAAGGTTTGGAAAATAACTGAAAGAAAGGAAGGACATGTAAATAAGGAATAGGTTCAAGAGATTGTACTTTCAGGCATTGTAGTGAAATATGAATCCACAGACAGAAAGAAAGAAGTTAGAGCTCAGAGAGATAATGAATCTACCAATGAAGATGATGATGAATACACATAAGAGAAGGAATTGTTCTGAGCCATTCGGCTTAGAGACTCCCAAGTAATATGAATATTAGATAGGGGGAGTCTATGCGATAGATGTGACAGACCAAAGAAACATTCTTCGATCATATTGCAGAGTTTGAGAAGACATATTCAGAGCAATCAGTTAGCATAAGTACAGTTTGATGGATTAACCAAGACTTCATGATAGTAGTGATAAATGAGTCAGCATTATGGACAGCTACGCAAGTAGAGTCTTGGACAGTATGTACAGTTGCGCAAGTAGAGTCTTGGAAAATATGGACATAGATGGATTCGTAAGAACACTTAGCAAGTTTGGACAGATATATGATAGCGGACGAGAGCATGGATTTGAAATGTCATTACTTGGAGGACTATCCTTCTTTTTGGGTATTCATATATGTCAAAGAAACCAAGGAATTTTTATTTCTCAAACAAAGTATATTAGAGAAATGCTAAAGAGTTTCGGAATGGAAGATTGCAAACCAGTTACCACTCCTATGCAAACCAGTTGCAAGTTGAGAAAATATGATGATTCAAAGTCTACAGACCAAAGGAAATACAGGTCAATGATTGGTAGCTTAATATATGTGACAACATCCATACCAGAGGTAATGCAGGCAGTTGGACAGGTGGCACGATTTCAGGTAGCAACAAATGAATCACATGTATTAGCGGTGAAGAGGATTTTCAGATATCTCAAAGGAACATAAGAGTTTTGATTATGGTATTCAAAAGGAAAGGATATATCACTTACTTCCTACACAGATGCAGACTGGACAGGTTGCATTGATAACTGATGAAGCACCAGTAAAGCAATGTTCTACTTGAGTGAGTGTTTAGTATCATGTCTAAGCAAGAAACAATCATCAATATCTCTATCTACAAACGAGGAAGAGTATATTGCAACAACAACATGTTGTACACAGGTTCTTTCAATGAAACAAACTTTGACAGATATGTAGGTTGAGTATGATGAGCCCATTCCAATCTATTGTGATAATACAAGTGCCATCAGTATCTCAAAATACCCGGTGATGCACTCCAAGACGAAGCAAATTCCAATCAAGTATCACTTTCTACAGGAACGAGTTGTAGAGAAGAACATCATAGTTGAATATGTGGGAACAAAAGAACAAGTGGCATACATATTTACAAAACCGCTTCCATGGGAATCCCTTGAGTATCTTCGCCAGAGACTAGGAGTAATTTCTACTCCAAAATGAATAATTTTGAATGCTTATCTTATATGTCTTAGATGTACACGATGAAGCACCATAAATAGGACAAAGGGGGAGAGATTTATCAGATGCAAAGGTAAATTATTGGAGAGAGATCATAGAATCATGTTTGCAAGGGGAGTGATTGTCACAAGGGAAGAATGAGAGATATGACTTTAGAGTGATACCCTTTGTCAAAGGGGGAGATATTATTTTTATGAAGGGAAAGAGAGTAATCAAAGGATTATAAACACAAAGAAAAATCAAAGGCACGTAGACAAGGGGAGCATCCCCAAGGAGAGTTCAGTCAGGGGGAGCAGCCCCAAAGGGAGATATCCTTTTCCATTGATGTCAAATAGGGAGAGATAGAAACATTGATAAAGAGTATAAGCATGAATGTTATCACTACTAAGTGTTTCCATCAATGTTGGTGTTGCCATCAATTCCAAAGGGGGAGATTGTCAGATAATTGGCTTAGGTTGATGGATAGTTGGTATGGATTTTTGGTTGCATTGATGTCAACTATTGGAGAGTGATATTGTATATTGATTTCAACCCTTAGTTATTGATGTCAACCCTTGGAGAAAGTCCGGTAGCAAATTCCGGTAGCACAAATGTTTGGGTAATGGAACCAAGTTTGTTTGATGGATAATGGTATGAGTTTTGATATATTTGCAGGTAATACTATTCTATATGCATAGTAAATGTCATTCCATTTTTGGTGGTATGTATAACGTCACATAACTCCTCATGGTTTGAGATTTATGGCCTTATGAAGTTGGAGGACCCTCATATGTCATCTAGAAACCCCAAAAGGTCAAAGTAGTCAAAGTGGTTTAAGTGATTTTAGAAGGTAAATAATAAAGTGAAGTGATGAGTGTACTATAATTCAAATTGAATAGAAAATAAATTATTCAAATAATAAATTTAATGGATAAATTAGAAGTGGGCTAACCCTAAAATAAGGAAAGTGGGCAAAGTGACCTAGAAGATGTTTTTAAGGAAGCTACTTGGAGAGTATAAATAAGAGGCACGACTCTCTCATTTTATATCACACTTAAGAATATTGAATATCTATAGGTGTCTGAGGTAAACAAAGGATATCTAAGCCAAATTTCTAAGGGAAGGTGAATAAAAGAAGGCCAGAATTGAAGGAAGGATAAATTATTTTGATGATGCTTTCTAAGGTATGTTATTTACAGGTCATCTCACCATTTTTACAATAATTTTTTTTCTAAAATGATTCAGATTGTGAAATTACTATTCCATTGAGGAAACATATCCAAGTATCCGTGGTAAAAACTTCAGCTTGTGGGTCATTGTATTTTTGGAGTTACACTCCATGAAAATAGGGTTTGTGTCTAGTCCTGAAACTAGTCTAAAACATGTGTTTCGGGTAAAAACGTCATAACGTATTCATAACAGATCCAAATTTAGTAAGACAAAATGTGTTGGTTAGAGTATAGTCTTTAGTATGTTGTGTAACATTTTCCAATCGCTTCAAGAAAAATTTCGTGCGGGGCATGCTCTACAAGGCCTCTCTCTAGAATAAGCCAGAATTCAACAAGGTATGCCATTTTTTCCATAACTCATTTTTTGAGAGGTTTCAAGTAGTGACACAAAGAGGAATTGCACAAAAAACACTAAAGAACATTGTGTATCAGTTTTAGATATTTATTCATCAGAGGTACATAGTTATGATTATTTCAAGTTAGGGTTGTTGACTAATCCAAAACTAATCATCTGAGACTAAAGAAAAATTTGATGAAAATGCTAGTCTCTTGTTGTTAAAGTTAAGGAAGTTTTGCAGGTATGTGATCATATACACCAGGTTTTATCACTCCAAGAAACCCTTTGTGGTTGTAGACCAAAGGTGCTTGGTAACTTAGAAATAATGTTTTTTATGTGTTTGGGACAATGGGGTCTTCAATGATTTGTATAAGAAACAACTCATCACACATCTAAAGATAAAGTGCTTTCAGTAAACAATAACTAGATCCAATAATTGAAAGAGAGGATGGAGAATACTATTCTTGATTTGCCAATACAAGTGAAAGTAGGGCCTAATACAAGACAACAAGGAATCCTTTAATTTCAAGCCTATGAGTTCAACAAAGAGGTAACAGTCTTTTTGAACTAAAATAAAATGAAATTAAAGTACAAAGAATGAAAGATGAACAATTCCGGTATTGCAAACGAAAGGAAACTCCACTTTATTTCTGCAAAAAGATTCTATACAATGGCATGAAATATCTCCCAGTTTGAACCCTTGTTTCATATCAAAAATAGGCATTTATAGCCTCTTACAAACAATTTTACAGATCCTAAAAACATGGATCTGTATTTAATAAAAACAATTCAATTCTATCTAAACAAATTGAAAATAAAGTCTTAACAACTAAACTTAGAACTCGAACTGTCTTCAACCTCCAAAATTCTCCATCTGCATCCTTCAGCTCCTGGTATCTGCAATGTGGTGAACAATGGCAGGACACCTATCTTGACAGTTGGATCTCCCCAACGTTCATGGTCAATTTTTGAGGAAATGGTTTTGCATGTGGTTACCAAAATTCCCTCAAACCTCTGATGCTGAGCCCTTTGCATGTGATCTGATAGTCCATTGATACTCTGGAACTCCTTCATGACCTGCTCAAAATGATCTGTTTTGTTCTTGGCTTCAAAAAATACTTTTCCAGCTTTCAACAACTAACTCGTTTAATATTCTGCAGATTAGCTGTTGAAAGTTGCCACTTTCAACAGCTAATGGGTCATAAAATATCGTGTTACGCTGGTGAAAGCCCTGATTGCGCTCAAAACGAGTTTTCACGTTCAAAATTTTGATTTCATCAAAACTCAGTGTGCCTCCTGTTTTTCACCTTGCATATTAACAACGACTTGAGCAAGTACCTTCAGGTCTGGATGAGATTTTTGTCTTTGCTTTTGTTTCAATCTTCTTATCTACCTTTTAAGGCGTTTGGCAAGCCACCACAGACTATTGTAATCTTTGGTGAGTTTTTGCTTTCTCTTCTTCTCTTTAACACTTTCCTTAGCCAATCTCTGATGCCATGATTGTGGAGCGTGAGTTTCTGAGCCGGATTCGCATCGCAATCCTATTTTGACGTGAATAATTGAGTTTCCATCATTACTCACTTTCATCAGCGCATGATTTGGATTTCTTGACGTGGGATGATCATATCATCATTTGCCTTTAGACGTGGATATCACACACGTGATTCCCGCTTTCTTCAGCCAACGGCCTGTGGAAAACACCCCTTAGCTGTTGATATTTACCACTTTCACCAGCGCAAGGTCCTATGGAAAACCCCCGTTAGCTATGGAAAGTCTCCACTTTCACCAGCGCACGACCTTGAAAGAACTGCTCCGTAGTTGTGGAAAGTCTTCACTTTCACCAGCGCACGACTCACGATATTGATTCTTGGATATTTTGAAATTCACCACTTTTAACAGCACACAGACCTATGAGAGGCACTCCTTAGCTACTGAAAGTTGCCACTTTCCCCAGCTAACACTCAACTTTTGGACACACGTTAGCTGTTGAAAGTGAATTATGAAAATTTTGAAAAGAAGACTTTTATGGGTCATATTATTTTCTAAGACAAAAACCAAAACCTAAGTTTTGCATCTATAAAAACTCAAAAATGAATTGAGGAAACTACCAATAGCCATGCTATCCACCACAAAATGCGACCATAGGGATGGGTTCATTTTGGGAGCTAACATCAGTTCTATTTCATAGTTACAAATCATATTTGGATGATGAAATTGATGAGGTACATGTTGGGTACATGGTTGAGACAAGTAGTTGATGAGTTGGCACATACATGAGGTGTATAGTTGATGATGTTGGTACATCTTGATGAGTCATAGTTGATGAGTAGTTG
>JZKD02S1195765.1:115961-140543 GCA_000966675.3 Picea glauca | reverse complement strand
ATCTGGAAAACAAAGGAAGTTGGTGCTTCCAATGAATGTAATTCTTCAAGACATATAAGAAAAAACATTCTGTGGTTTTCTCTCGATTTGGGTTTCCACGTAAAACACTGGTGTAATGTGTATGCGTATGTTTGTTCATTTGTGCATTGATTATTTACCTTGCAGTTATTGGATGATAATGCTTCATTGATATAACACTTGGATTATATGGTTAAAAAGGATTAAATTGCTCTATTACTGATTCACCCCCCCTCTCAGTAATCCAACAAGAGACGTCTTCCAAGACTGACAGACAGGTGGCATGAGTTGAGGAGGTTAGATTGTATCTTTAGAGACTTCTATGAGATGTGAGATCTCATGGGAGGATACCTTTGTTTCAGTGTCATAGGAGGAATCTAGTCACAAGGATTGGAATATGGATATTTACTTGAGACGAGAATGGAAGTCACTGGTGACTTCCAAATTGATCTAAAATATCAAACATGTTGCTGATGGCAGTATAGAGACGTACAAACCTGATTTGTGGCTAGAATAATTTCCCAGAAAGAGGGAGAAGATTATGACGAGACACTTTCTCTAGTAGTCAGAAGAAGTATACATATAGTAGCCACAAGATACATGAGAAGGAGTCTCATGTATGCAGATTGGAGAAAGATTTATATGGGCCTAAGCAAGCATCGATGTCATGATATGCCAGATCAAACAACTTTCTGATGAGCTTGGTATTTACTAAGAGTAAAGTATATTCCAACCTTTACTACAAGGTTGTGGATAGAGGATCAATGATATTATTGTTATATGTGGATGACATGTTTCTAACAAGAGAGGAGAAACTCATCATTGAAAGTAAGAGGAAGCATGCTACAAAATTTGAGTTGAAAAACCTAGGTATGATGCATTATTTCTTGGGTCTAGCGGTGTGGCATAAATTGGATGAGATTTTCCTGTGCCAAGGAAAATATGCTATAGAGATTCTGAAGAGATTTGGAATGATGGATTATAAATCCATTCCTACACTAATGGTGACGAATCTAAATTTATTTGAGTGATACATATTCGAAGACAATGGATGCTACCATGCATAGACAAATGATTGGTTCGTTGACATACTTAAGGAACACAAGGCCAAATATATGTTTTGCGATGAACACAATATTGAGTCAGTACATGGTTGAGCCGAGATGTGTTCACTTGATTGGAGAAAAACATGTGATGAGGTACCTGAAGGGTACAATTGATTATGGACTCAGATATGCTTCAAATCGTGAGATAAGCCTATGAGGCTTTATTGATTTAGATTGGGTCAGTAGTGTTGTAGAATGGAAGAGTACATATGGATGTTTCTTCAATAAGGGATCAACTATGATCTCATGGTTTAGAAAGAAGAAGACTAGTGTGGTGCTCAATATGAATGAGGTAAAGTATATAACATCTTGTTCAACTAGCAACGAAGTAGTGTGGATTTAGAAGCTGCTTACATGATTGTTTGATATCGAGTTAGAGATGACTTGTATATGGTGTGACAACGAGAGATATGTATAGTTGACAAAGAACCCAGTGTTCCATGACAAGTCCAAGAACATCAAGATCATGTACCACTATATCAGAGATATGGTATAGAGGTGAGCAGTGAAGCTCTAGTATGTCACTACAAATGAGTAGATAGGTGACGTGTTGACCAAATATTTGTCGAGAGTGAAGTTTTTTTACTTTAGATACAAGCTTTGTGTGGTCCAGAAGGACATCCCTAGTAAGAGGGAGCGATGATTTACATATGTGATTCCATGGAAACAACTTCAACATGTGACAGTAGCAATGGGTAATCATTCACGGGAACATTACTACTACTCCAGTGAAAAAGTCTAGTATGTAGAGGGCTACTCCAGTGAAATAGTCTAGTACGTCGAGTTACTTCTACTCCAGTGAACAATTATGGTATGTGAAGGGGTACTCCAGTGAAATATTTTGGTATGCCGAGTTACTTATACTCCAGTGAAAAATTCTAGTATGCAAAGGGTTACTCTAGTGAAAAAGTATGGTAATTCCGAGTCACTTCAACTCCAGTGAAAAAGTCTGGTACACATAGGGATACTCTAGTGAAAAATTCTGGTACGCTGAGTTACTGCTACTCCAGTGAAAATTTTGCTATGCAGATTGCTACTCTAATGAAATAGTACGGTACACACGTTACTGGTTGTGGCACCAGTCAAGAAGACCTCGCACAAGGTTAGTAGATTCCATGCCTTCAGGGCTTGTTACTTACCCGACTTTTCAAGTTGGTGGGAAAACCTATGTGGTTGGAGGTGTTTCATAGCCTTGGGATATATAGGGTAGTGTGTTCACACTATATCACATAATCCTTGTGATTAGATGCATGATCATTATGAACCAATTTCCTGGTGTACCAACCATAGGTTACTAATTCCTTGTGGACTAGATGATATATTCTATGTGATATGGGGAGTTACTATTTCTTTATGAACTAGATGCCATATTTTGTGTGAGCTGGGGAGTTACTAGTTCTGTATGAACTAGATGTCAGATTATGTATGAGAAGATGAGTTACTAGTTATTTATGAACTAGATGTCAGATTCCATGTGAGTTGACGAGTTAATAGTTCTTTATGAACTAGATGCCAGATTATGTATGAGCTGGCAAGTTACATTTTCCTAGACTCTTCTTGGATTGGGTAGTAGCGTAGTTTTGTGTAAACTAGATCGACTGCATATTCTATAGCATGTGTGGTTATGATGGTGATACTTGTGACAAGACTATTTGATCATGAGATAGCTTGTGTGGCTATGCTACTTGTTACATGATATGTTTGATCATGAGATGGTCGTGTGGCCATGCTACTTGAGACATGATCTATTTGATCATGAGATAGCCTGTGTGGCTATGGTGATGCTACCTTAGACTGGTCTGCAAGACCATGTGAGTCTTTCCCATTCCATGTGATATGGATGGATGTGTTTGAGATCACTACATGAAGAACATCTTAGTTAAAACCTCCCTATATAAGAGGGAGTGTTGATGTTTTGGTATCTATGGGAGGTATTAAGCTCCATGCATAACCTTTGACTTAGAATAGAATATTATAGAAGCAAGAGAACCGTTAAAATTATGCTAGAAAACGCTTGGAGAGAAGTCGACCTCAAGAGAAACAATATTAAATTAATAGACAAATATAGAAGGAGAAGTCGGCCCCAGTTAACTGGTCAGTTTAGTATAAATAGGTAGTTTCCTAGTTCATTTGTACACACTCACTTAGCAAGTGTGCAAGTCTAGAAGAATGCAGTTGCTGCTAGACGTGCACAAGTATGGGAGTAGCAGATATAGATGGAGGGGGCACAAATATGGAGGAGTAGTACAACAAGTGTGGGTATTTCTCTTGGTATAAGGTGCACAATCCTTGTATGCTTATTGTGTTGCTACTAAAACAATAATGTGGCTAGGGTTTATTTGTTAGTTATGGAATAGGTTTGCTGGAATTATTCTAAGTAAAGGTTAGTTTGCTCGGGAGTGGGATATGTGAATTCCTATGGTTGGGTGACAATGATGTGACATTGTCTATGGTTACACACGCATACCAAAATTTTAATAGTTCCCTTCTTAGCCTTTTGGTTTCTTAGTTTATCTTTCTTTTTCACCACCCAAGGGTTTGATTTCTTTGTTAGTTCTAACTCCTTTGATATTTTTTATTCCCTTCTTGGTCTTTCAATTTCTTTGTTCACCTATCCTTTTGTTCCACCTAGGGGTTTCTCTCCTTTCTTAACCATCCAAACTTATTGTACTCTTGTTGATCCAAATTGGATCCTTTCCAAACTTTGTAATAAGAACCTTGTTTCTTTACCTTTTGTAAATTTTGTAAACATGTCCCTTTTTATTTTATTTTTTCATTTTTGGGAAAAATTGGAAGTGGAAATGAATAATTGTGATGGTTGGAATTCCAAAATGTATCCCATTAAAACAATGAATGTTGTAGTGAGGACATCGACAAGGGATAGGTAAGGACAACATGTTGAAGATAATAGAAAAAATGAGAGTGTGGCCTTCTTGAAGATCGATGGAAAAAGGAGTTAAGGAGCCTGTCCATGATGAATGAAGGTGCCTCTAATCCATGGCCATATGTAACTTTTTTTTATTGTCCATGAGTAACAATACACATATGTGTATAGATCACCCCTCTGTATTTACTTCCTAAGATTAATAAAATGTCCCAAGCTTGATTGATTGAGGAAGATAGAGATCAATGGGAACCCCTTATTAGAATTCAAAATGGTAATTCTTGTTTTACATTGTTATGAAATGAATCAATTTGGTGTGAATGATTTATGTAGCTACATGACATTGGATCCCATGTGATTTCTTGCTTGTTGGGAGTATTAATTGGTTGTTAGTTTGGTGTGAGTTCTCTTGTTTGAATCACACGCTAAAAAAATTATTATGCCTTGTGTTCTTTATTAAAACATTGGAGGACACTCCTACAACCGTACCCTACTCATTATTTGTTTCAATTAATATTTATAGTGCCAATTTCCCTTGAATCATTGGCCGATCAATTTCCCATTTAATTGCATTTACTAGTTAGGTTTTCTCCATCGATTAATAGACTGATGGGATCAATGGTGTATTTGAATTATTTTTGTGTAACATACCCAAACCCCTAAGTATCATTAAGGAGGTGGGGTAATCAATATTTTCCTCTTAATCACAATCCTAAACTCATTTATGAGCTTACGAAGGCATTCTACTTGTTGAGATATTTCCAACGAATGTACTCTTGCTCAATTCTGAGCTTCAAGAATGAAGTTATGGCTCTTTGAAGTTTCTTGGGTAGTTTCTCTCTCTTAGGTCATCAAGCCCATATGGAACCACACATTTCAACTGATGCATAATCATACGGTTAGCTTCTCACTTCAAAATTTTGAGACACGATGCATCATGGAAGATATTCTTCCTTGTGCCATATCACACATCTAAAATATTTTTAGTGAACTAGAAAGTTTCTTCTCATGTGACATGTTGCATCAGAGAACACTTTCTCTCTTGCAATAATTATTTCTCTCTTTATTGCATAAGGGAAAGAGTTTACTTAAAGTGACATATCGCACGAAGTTTATCTTTGTGCGATACATCACATCACACAAAATTTTCCTTGATCATGGTGTGACTTCTCACACCCTTTTTTTAGCTTTACTCCTTGCTTCCTTTGTCTTCTTCTATCTCTTATGCATCACATCAACCAAAGTTTTGGTGTTTGGGACATGTTGCAAGAAATTATTTTTCTTGCGACATGTCGTTCCATCCAAAGGTTTCCATTGTCACATCCTTCCATCTTTCATTCCTTGTGATACATGCAATAATTCATGATCACCTACAAGGAGATCAAGGAGATCTAGAAACCTAAAGAATAACAATACTCATAGAAATTTGTAAGAAATAAATAAAGAAGAGAAGAAGAACTATTGAATTACATAATAACTACTTACTAACTTGATTACCATTGGCCCACAATGTGAGTGTATATAAGAAGTTTGAATCCTAAAAGAGGAAATTCAAATTACATGATGCCTTATGCATGATAAATTAGTTATACTTAAATTAGAGATTAATTCCATAATTTATCCAAACCAATATCTAAATAGTGAGTTAAGTACACCTAGTTGTCAATTGATGACTCAACTACCCAAAAATAGGGATCTAATCAATGAATAAACCATAGAAAATAGAAAATAGCTAAAAATAGTGAATAGGAGCACCTTCCTTCCTTGAATCTAGGGATCAGTGTTATCAGACTAATCAGTAGGTGCGAACACTAATAGATCTCCCTAGATCCACCTGGATCTAGAACAAAACAGGACAAGACAAGACTCTTTCCCTAAGTTGTAGTCATTGAATCTGCTGATAGGAAGGAATAAATAACGTACCTTTATATCGTTTCCTTAGGTATTTTTTTCTCCCTCTTCGCTTTAGTGCTCTCATGAGGTCAATTCCAAGACAACACAAACCAACCAAAGTGAAGATAGAAATATATATTCAACGTCAACTTATGCATATGATCAAGGAATTAGACAATAAAGTAAGAGTGACTTTATGGGAAAGGGACATGCCGCTGTATCATATTAATTGAAAGTAAAAGATACAACCTGATCGCCTTGATGCCGCAAGCTTCATTTCAGTGACTCTTGGTTCCAACACACACACTTTCTCTTGAACTTTCATGAAGAAGATCCAATTCCTCTTGATAGACTAAATAGATCCTTCAAGCTTCTATCAAAGCAGGGTTCTTCACACAATTCTTTCACCAATTCTTCATTCAATCTTGCTTAACCTTTTCCATGAGAAACCTTTCAATATATAGGAGAAGGAGAGATGGTTACATGGATGAGGATGATCCCATCAAATATGAGAAGTCAATAAAATGACAACCATACGAATGCCAACTCATTTTCTAGAAGATTCCCTTCTAGAACCCTCGAGACCTCTTCTCTTTTCCAAGCTTAAAAACAGGTTCACACCCTGTATATGGAGAAAATTGCGAGAAGTTCGCACCCTAAATGAAGGTGACTTGCGAGAATGAGGGATTCTCGCACCCTAGGCCATATGCATCCTGCGAACTCACTTTGAAAATATGTTTTTGGAAGGAGACAAGATCCACTTTTCTTAGGCTAAAAGTCCTTGTTGGGAGCCTAAATACATCACCAAGATGACCAAAATCATGTGTAACAGAATGCCCCCCAAAGTATGAGGCCAGAATCAGTGACAACCGAAATACTTTGTAAACTACGCATGTGTGTCAGAAACCAAGAGTACACCTAATTGGAAACCTGCAAACAACCAAGCATCTGCAGAATATAAAATCAGTTCTGAGGTAGGCATTCCCATACTCAGATCACAGACAGATGACATCATGAACATAGGTCATGGAAACCAATCATACACCATGGATCCATGCTGTCAAAATATCGCATAGCCACCAAGAATACACCGTGGATCTATGTGTCAGAAAATTATACATATTCCATCACAACCTGGATCAAAAGAGATGAGACCTAGGGTCTTCAATCCCGTCACCTGAAAGCATGAATATAACCATGTGATTACATGTATTGGATTCGAACATGGTAGAAACCACTTGATTACCGGTCAATGATGATACCATTAACAAGTGCGAGGGAAATCACCATTATTGTCAATGACTCCCAAGGTGCACTAGTACAATCCACCGAATGTGAATAAATGAGTTGAGGTCAAACATTCAACGAAATCTCCCGATCAGGGGTCAATGATGAAAACCCACTGTTAAAAGCGAGGAAACTTGCCATTGAGGCATGCAAGTTCCAAGGTACCAAATAATTTCTAAGTCTTGTTTCTGGATAATGAGCTCGAGTCGATGGAACAAAACTCATCACAGGAGGGCCTTGATGTATCCCCCATCAATGACATGAAATGAGTAATAGATTTTGAAGGTGAAACATAGTATGATGTAGGTCGAACTGGACACAGTGAAGGCCGACATAGAGAGAATGGACAACTGTAGATAGCCGAATCAATATAGGTTTCAGATGAACTTCTCTTGAACATATGAATGACATGACCAATGATTTGGCAACATTGACTCAAAGACGACTTAGGATACGACCTTGTAACAAGTCAAATGAGAGACAAATGGATTTCCCAAACCGGTTTCAGATAATGAATAAGGGGTGTCATGTTCAAGAGCGACACTTACTACCAATAATGTGAATACGAAAACACATCCCTTTCCCAAATTTCCCCCCACCATTTCTAGCGAGTACCTCTTTATTTTTACGCAAGCTTGAGGAGGATAACATATGCTTATTGTTGTAAGCTCATCCTTCAGACGAGTCCCTCAGAGTATGTCTAACGAACCCTAGGAAGGAGTGGCTCAGTCCCATTACGGGTCTTTCGATGTTTGTTTAACGAGTCCAAAGATAGAAAACTCGAAGATTTTTCATGATTATAGAGTCTGGAAAAACACTCAAAAGAGAACTCTCTCAGTTCCTTTTTTGTAAAATAGTTTAACAAGACCGAAAAATTGATAAACTATTGCCCATCGAATGTTTTGTTCAGATACTTTTATGAGCATGAACAAAACAAGGTCACTCGACAATCTTTTCAGTTTTATGGATCATGAAAAGATCTTAAAGGATACTCCTTTGGGTTCATCGTTTTTGTGTTACCATGACGAGTACGAAAATACATGAAAAGTATACTCGGTTGCATTCTCATGTATTTTCGAGCACGAGAATGAACGAAGACTGAGCTCGAAGTTTTTCTAAAAACTCTAAAAAGAAGTCGTACATGCGACGGAAAAAGAAAAAACATCCGTACTCTTTCGTGTGGACTTCAAAGTCGTTATATCTGCAAGAATTCACACTCATAAGGCTATTAGGCATTAGGTTTGATGGATAAAATAATATAAAAATCAACAAAAAATGGTAAAATGTAAATATAAGTGGGTAAAAGGGCTTTTACCATATTCATTTGTGATTTTCCCAAGAATTTGCCCAAAACACCCCTTTTTTACCTCAAATTTCATCACTCGATTGCGGGAAGCACAGGCAACCAATTAGCTAACCGTCTCTGTCAGCGAGGTAGGCTCTTGATCCCTCATCTTTTCCATGGTTTATTTTTCATTTTCATTGGAAATTTTCAAGTTTTTGAGTTGTTTTAGGGCCAAAACTTGCACTCAGGCGTTCTCGCAGGCTAGCCATATGGGACCTGCGAGAATGTATGATTCTCGCAGGTGGCCCCAAAGTCACAACCACCTGTGAGAATCTCACACTATGCTAAAGGGGCACCTGTGAGAACTGAAAAATGAAATTTTGAAATGATATTTTCTCAATGAAAAATATGCCAAGGTTTGAAATGAGTGGCTGACTCTCTTCTTATGGTTCTTGTGCATGCATTTGACTATCACGATGGTTCTGGAGTGGCATGAAAGAGAGCATAAGGAAGATGATACTATTGCCGAGAATGACCCGGGCACCATTTCCGCTCTTCGATACTGTGGGCTTCTGAAATTCTTCTGGATCCCAGGTATGAGGGCCCAAGTAACGCTATTGGAGTATCTCGTTCATATGTGGGACGTGGACCAATAAGTATTCCACGTGGGGGTCCACACATTGTCCTTGGATATCGAGGACGTTTACTTCCTAACATGATTGTCACGGCATGGGTACCACGCTAGCTTGACCGGTAGCTGAGGTGGTGGGCTGCCTACGAGTGAGTATTGCCGTCAATACTGTGTTCCAGAGGTGGAAAGAAACAAAGGAAAGGTGGCCATTTGGGGGGTCCAGGATTTGACCCTTCACACCATCTTGTTCACCATTTCTCATATGGATGGGAGTGATACTCCACACATGGCTCTTTAGAGCTATTTTCAGTATGCCATAGAGTGTACTGAGCCTCGGGTCTTTAACTGGTCAGACGCAGTCCTTTGTAGCATAAAGAGGCAGTTGACAAAATGCAGGAAAGGCGACCTGAAGCAATTCAGGTACGAATCACTTTTGGTGTCCTTCTTTCTTGAGAGGGTTCCCTTGCTGAGGTTGCAGGTTGACTGGGGTTTACCAGTTCCACAGGATCCGAGGATGTTGAGGTGGTGCAACCTCATGGCCCGACATGTAGTTGGGCCAATCATCAAATATAACGATTCATTCTTTTACTGGTTGCAGCCACAGATGCTGATGGTCGACGATTATGCCTATGTCGGGTTGGATTTCCGAGGGGATCCAGATTTGGCCCTACCTGAAGACACTCAGTGGGGAGATCTAGGTAATAAGTACACATTTTGTTCTTTTAAATGTTTTTGTAATTTTATCATATGCAAATGTTTTTATGTTTTCCCAAGAACTAATCAAAAATCTCTTTTGAATGACACAGATGTGGGGCCATACCGACCTCCAGGTACATCTCCTATTCAACGACAAGGAGAGGTGGCTCCAGTGCCACGATGGGATGCTGAAGACTATGAGGTAGTGGAGCAAAACTTGGAGGGGTTGACTGCTGACATTCCGGACATGACTATTGGAGAAGTCCCTCGGTGTTATCAGCGCCATATTATGGGTGTGTCAAAGTCTATTGGCCGACTGCTTCGTAGGGTTGCTTGGGTAGTCGTGTGTTATCATGAGCATCATCCATGACGTTACTTTGTAGAAGCTACGAACTTCAGATTTTGAAATTTTGGTCCTTGGACAAAACTTTTTGTAAAAAACTTTTGATCGTTATATACATATATACGACTTCTACCGGCTTATATTGTGTTGTGTGATACATGTTATGTGGTTGGTTTATAAATGGCCCAAATGTCTGTCTAATACATAGTTAGCCAATGCATCAGTTAATGTATTTAGACATCTAGGAATATGCTGATACTCAATATAATCAAAATAACGTTCCAAGCAGTGAATTTGTAAATATACATGTAATAAAGTAGGACTTCGAAAAGCATAGACATTACTTAATTGTAGTACTACTAGCTGTGAATCGAGTCATACAACCAAGTGATGGATACCGAGCGAGATAGAATCAATCAACAATTCGATAACGACGCTATACTCTGCAATATTGTTGGTCGCACGATCGAGACATGCACCTCGTAGAGTGATAAGTTCGTTTGTAGGGGCGTAAATTTCCCAAGCAGCAAAAGCAAGGTTCTGAGTACTATGGCTAGTGCCATCAGTGAAGCCAATGTGGGGTAGCGAAGACTCTGACATCTAGAAACCATACACAACGTAACATAAGGGCAGAGACCAGATAACAAAAAAGTATACTACAGTAACACACAAGAAGTATGATACAATAAAAAACAAGTACTCATGCACAGGTGATCTTAGGCATAGTACTTCTTTAAGTACAACCCATTTTTGGGTTCACTCAAAGGGATACCATCGTAATCTACTAACTCGTAATCTCCTTTCTCCAAAACTCGTCTAACGATATAAGGACCTCGCCACATGGCTTCAAATTTTCTAGCTCCTAGCATATCCCGATCTTGTTTGTAAAGGAGAACCAGATCTCCATTGGAGAAAATGCGAGGCTTGACATGTTTTTCGTACTGGGCCTTGACATGTTTCTTCTAGGCTTCTAAGACTAGGGTAGCATCGTGTCGAGTTTCATCTAATCGCATGAGATACAATAGATGTTCTTCCTCGACAGAAGTTTTTGGTAGGAGTTTGACGGCTTGTTTTAGGGAGGGTATCTCACATTCAATCAGCAGGATGGATTCTAGACCATAGACTAACTGGAATGGTGTAAACCTAGTAGCAGACTTAACGAACGTTCGGTGAGCCCACAATGCTGAAAACAACATTGTGTGCCAACTCATTTTGTGAATCCCTATCATTCGTCGAAGCATGGTTATGAGAACTTTGTTAATTGCTTCGAATTGGCCGTTGGCTTGTGGGTAATAGGGCATTGAGTTTTCATGGCGAAGACCCAAATTTTCAGTGAGTTCGGACATCATGAAGTTTCGAAAGTGGCTATCATGATCGGTGACAATAGCCTGAGGAACACCAAAATGAGCTATGATGTGATTGAGTATGAATAATGTTGCAGTCTTTCCGATGTTGTCAAATGTCGGCATCGCCTTGACCCATTTCGTAAAATAGTCTACGGCTACAATAATGTATCCATGCCCCCCGACCGAGTGAGGGTGAGATGTCATGAAATCGATACCCCATTTTGCAAAAGGACCGACGGAGACCACAGGGTGAAGAGGAGCGAGATGTGATCGTATTTTATGTTTGTAGATTTGGCAAGCTTGGCATTTTCGGATGACAATTATACAATCGTTAAATAAAGAGGGCCAAAAATACCCAGCTCGGAGGATCTTCTGAGCAGTGGCATACCGAGACATGTGACCACCACATGCTCCAGAATGGCAGTCATTTAGGGATTTCTCGGCTTCATCAAACATGAGGCAGCGTTGAAAAATTGAGTAAATCCCATGACGATAAAAAGTATCACTGAGGATAATATACTGACGGGCTTGGTAGCGTATTCGACGATGGTCAGTACTAGACAAATTGGGTTGGAAAGTATGGGTTTGTTGATATATGATAATATCTCTGTACCAAAGATCATTGAAACTAATAAGGAAAATGGATTCATCAGGTAAGGAATCTGTTGCTACCTTTTCCATCTCAGAGCAGGGAAAGTCGCATATCAACTCGGCAAACACTAAGGACTTCTTGGACTTAGCTCGTTCGAATTAAAAATCAAACTCTTGGAGTATCACGATCCATTTGGAGTATTTTCCCCCTAGCAGTTGACGTGTGAGAATGTGTTGCACAGGGTTGCAGTTAGAAATTACTGTAGTCTTGCGAGAGAGGATATAGTGCCGGAAATGTTGAACTGCTTTGACAACTGCCAAGGCCAGTTTTTCGACATGTAAATACTTGGTTTCGATAGATGTTAGACTTCGAATCAAGTAATAGATGAGATGTTCGTCATGAGAATCATCCTCTTGGATGAGAACCATAGCGGTGGTGTAATCCGAGGCTGCGAGGTAGAGGAAGTAATCGCGACTGTAATTAGGGGGGAAGAGAAGTGGAGCACGTGTTAGGGACAGTTTTAGAGCCTCAAAAGATTTGTTTGTGATGGTATCCCATACAAACTCGGACCCCTTTTTGAGTAGTCACATAAATCCAAGAGTTATCTCGGCATAGTTCAGGATGAAATGACGAAGAAAGTTTGCTTTCCCTTGCAAACTTTGTAACTGGCGAAGCGAAGAAGGAGGAGGGATATTTAGAATCACCTCTACCTTTAAAGGTTCTACCCTGATCCCTTGACGTGAAATGATAAAGCCTAGAAGTCGGTCGGATTCTACGCAGAAAACGCATTTGTGAGGATTCAAGCGTATATGGTAAAACTGACATCGGAGGAAAATGGCTTGGAGGTGTATTGGATGATCAATACGGCACATGGAATGAGCGGGTAAGTCATCGAGATATGGCTACACGATGTGCTTGATATCATGGAAGGCATAAGACATAGCATGCTAAAAATTTGCACCAACGTTCTTTAGACCAAAAGGAAGTTTTCGATAGGAGAAAGTGTCCCAAGGACAAATAAAAGCGGTTTTGTGTTGGTCCTCAAGAAAAATATTGATGTGATTATATCCAGAGAAACCATCCATCAGAGAGAAGATTTCGCTTCTGGGGCAATCGTCGACGATATGGTCGATGAAGGGGGTAGGAAATTTGTCTTTAGGATAAGCTTTGTCAATATCCATATAATCAACGCACACGTGGATTGTGCCTTGTTTCTTGTCGACCGGGACAAGATTGGAAACCCAGTCAGTGAGAGCCACCGGGTAAATAAAGATGGCTTTGAGAAGTTTCTCGACTTCAAGTTTGATAGCAGCTGCTTTACGTGGGTGCACTAGACGAAGGTGTTGCCAAACAGGTTTAGCATCTGGGTATGTCTTAATCTCATGTATCACAATGTCATGGTAAATACGTGGCATTGTTATCGGACTAATCAGTATGCGTTAGAATTCGACTCAAGTAATAGATGGCATGTTCGTCACGAGAATAATCCTCCTAGACGAGAACCATAGCGATGGTGTAATCCGAGGCTGCGAGGTAGAGGAAGTAATCGCGACTGTAATCAGGGGGGAAGAGAAGCGAAGCACATGTCAAGGATATTTTTATAGCCTCGAAAGATTTGTTTGTGATGGTATCCCATACGAACTTGGACCCCTTTTTGAGTAGTCGCGTAAATCCAAGAGTTATCTCGGCATAGATCAGGATGAAACGATGAAGAAAGTTTTCTTTCCCTTGCAAACTTTGTAAATGGCGAAGCAAAGAAGGAGGAGGGAGATTGAGAATCACCTCGACCTTTAAAGGATCTACCCTGATCCCTTGACATGAAATGATAGAGCCTAGAAGTCGACCGGATTCTATGCAGAAAACACATTTGTGAGGATTCAAGCGTATATGGTAAAACCGACATCGGAGGAAAATGGCTTGGAGGTGTATTGGATGTTCAATACGGTACATGGAATGAACAGGTAAGTCATTGAGATATGGCTGCACGATGTGCTTGATATCATGGAAGGCATAAGACATAGTGCGCTGAAAAGTTGCACCAGCGTTCTTTAGATCGAAAGGAAGTTTTCGATAGGCGAAAGTGCCCCAAGGACAAATAAAAGTGGTTTTGTGTTGGTCCTCGGGAACAATATTGATTTTATTGAATTTGGAGAAACCATCCATCAGAGAGAAGATTTCTCTTCCGGTGCAATCGTCGACAATCTGGTTGACGAAGGGGGTAGGAAAGTTGTCTTTAGGACAAGCTTTGTTAATATCCCTATAATCAATGCACACGTGGATTGTACCTTGTTTCTTGTCAATCGGGACAAGATTGGAAACCCAGTCAGTGAGAGCCACCGGGTAAATAAAGCTAGCTTTGAGAAGTTTCTCGACTTCAAGATTGATAGTGGCCGCTTTACATGGGTGCACTGGATGAAGGAATTTCCGGACGGGTTTAGTGTCTGGGTATGTCTTAATTTCATGTATCACAATGTCAAGGTCAATACCCGACATTTATTCATAGCTCCAGGTGAAGACGTCACAAAATTCTTTGAAAAGTGACTTGTAGGTGATGATTTCATCGGGGGAGCATGAAGCTCCGATATGCACATTTTCGACAATTCCAGGTTTTATGGATATGTCGAGGGGAATGGTGGGTGAGATATTTCTTAAGTTCCCTTGGGAAAACACATCGTGTGTGGACTAGGGAACGGTGGAAATGACGACAACGGTTGATGGGGTTGAGATCCATTGGTCGCTCTCGATGGTGTGTTGTTCCAGGAAGAGGATGGAACGATGATGTCCATCGTCCCAGGGGGTTTCTTCCATAACAGAAATAATCATCTCATCCATGGGAAAAATGACGTGGAAAGGATCTACAGATAAATCACCAAGAGAGGGGGTAGAAGGGGTTGTCGATTGAATGTCCTGGTAGCCGGACTCAACTGGACTCAAAGGCATTTCATCGCCGTAACGAAGATGATCGTCGGGGTCGGGTACCATCCATGGGTGGTGAGATGCAGGGGTTTCGTGAATCGAGGTGGAGATCATGTTGATTGAAGCGATAGACAGGTGAGGAACATCGGGTGGTGGGATGGGGAAGGTACCCATTAGCGAGGAATCTTTGAGAAGACCAACACCTATGTTCTCGTATCCGGGGGGTGGTTTGGCAATAAATGGTATGTTTCTAGTGCGCATATCTGAGTTAAAGAAGGCTAATTGGTCGACGGTAATTACCTTTCCATGATGTGGGAAACATACAACACAAAAAAGAGTCGACAAAACTACGCGCATGGAATCAATCCAGCTATGACCGAGAAGGAGGTTGTAATCGAGAGGAGCGTCGAAGACTTCCACTTCAACTTGGACCGTTTTGCCTTCTAACGTGATTGGAAACGAAGGGAGGACAATGTAAGGATTAAAACCAGAGCCATTAAAGGCTTTGAGTGTGTTATGGGATTCATTCAAAGAGGGAGAGTCGATGGATTTCTAGTAGGTAATAGACATGACACATGTCGAGGCACCCTCATCGATAACATTTCTACAAATGTTTTTGTCGAAGACAATAACTTGTATTTGGAATGCGAATTGAGGGAGTAACCTTGGAATGTGATCTTCCAAGTCAAAGATTATTAAATTTGTATCCATAGGGTTGATTCCGCTGATAACTTTCAATAGTGCCTTCCGTTGTATGAGACAACTTTGAAGGACTTCGAGGGCTAACATTGGGGATGGTGCTTAGGCCAGATCTTCAACAATGCTGTAATTCTAGGCAGCACAGGCATGAGGATTGAAAGCCGATTTTCGAATGATGCCCTTTAGAGGAGGGAGAAAGACTGTGTCGAGGCTTGGTCATTCGAGATGAAGAGGACCGTTGGTAGGTGGAGTCATGGGAGATGGTTGGACCAATGAAGGAGGTATAACATCAACCTTCTCATTAGAGGAAGAATAATCTTTGGCTCGAGTGGTAAGTGTGATGTCACTTTTATTTGAATCACCTGTACACATTAAGACATAGGATGTAGTGGAGGGGGAGGGTTGGTCATGATTGACCAATTGGGCATGTTGTTGAGAAGGGAAGGGTTGTGACAAGATGAGTGGAGTGGGTGGTTTCGAGGTCCCTTGAAGGAACTTAGTAACCTCGGTTCGTCGTGGACAATCCTTCGTGTAGTGATAATCACCACAGATAAGACAAGGGTATCGGGGTTTGCACTTATCCCTATCATCAACAGGTGGTGTTTTGGTTCTCTTAGCTTGTGAAGTATTTTTTTCCTCCTTATTCTTACCCTTTCCTTTTCTGGATTTTTTTTACCCGGGGGGGGTAGATTGGACAACGTTTACCTCATATGTCTTGCCGGTGGGGGGGGTAGGAGACAGATCATTTTGAACATTATAAGAAATGGGTTTGGGGTTGTTGCTAGAGGTTTGGGCGAAATGTGGTTGGGCATGGAAAGTGCCAATCACACCGTCAGCTACATGAGAAGCAACAGGAGTAGTCGAAGTGGCGGAAGTAGAAGGACGAGGCACATCAGGGAGTAAGTCATAAAGAGTACCCATTTGTGAGTAAATGAGGTCAAGGTATTGAGCACGACTAATGGCCTATTCTTCTATGACAATTCCACACATGGCGATGTCACGACCGATGTTGTTCATGAAGGATTTTGTGAACCACTTTTCCAGCAACTGATCGGGAAGTTCAAGTTTGATGAGACATCATCTTCGTCGCCACTCATGAATGTGATCAGAGATATGAGTGGCTTTGTTTTGTTTGAAAGAACTCAAAATCTCAGTCCCTGTTTCATAATGGATCGGTAACTAGTAGTGGGTGAGGAAACTCATAGCGAGGGTGTTGAAGTCAGTGAAGAAACCTCGTGGTAATTCTATATACCACTTCACGGTAGAACCCGTGAGAGTTCTTTGAAAAAGGCATAAACAAATAGAATCATCCATCAAGGAGTTGAATGAGCACCAAAGGTGAAAAGTCATGATGTGATTGTTTGGGTCCTCTCCCGCTTTGCCATCGAATTTAAGGATGTCAGACGGTAGTTTGGCCAGTATAGCGGGCCATTGGGGAGAGTGACGGATCAGATCATTTAAAATCCTCGACAGATCCAGAGGTCTAGGGTGGCTAAGAAAGGTAATTGTCTATTCACATGTGGGTAGTGGTGGCTTTGGGGAGGGAGTCCCGTCGGCAAACTAGTGAGACCATAAGTAGTCTGCATATAACGCAAAGATCCAAGCAAATTCGGTGGTTGTTGTGGAGGCAAGTAACTCATAGGGTTGTACCCTTGAATGTTGGCATGGGGTTGAGCATTTGAGCCCCAAATAGGATTGGACGTACTTGGATATGGTTGGCCTATACTGGGGGGTATAACGGATGTAGCTTGAGGCTATTTCCCCCTAGTCGATTGAGGATTATGTTGTATCAGATGGTTCCAATATTGGGCCAAGGATGGAGGTATGTTTTGTCCATAGGGTAGGGTTGGTGGGGGTTGTGTGCCAATTGGGGGTTGTGTTCCAATTGGGATTTTTCCTACAAGGGGGGGTTGAGTTGGGTCTCCTTGGTGAAATTGTCCACCAACAGGAATCTGGTAATTCGGTGTGAATGACGGAATGGTGCCACTAGGATCGGTGCCACTGATAGAGGATGGACAAGGTCCTCTGAAAGGGGGGCGGGGAGGAAGTGTCAGAATGAAACCGGGAGGAGAGTGCCCAGAAGAAGGACCACCAAGAGTTCTGGATGTGATTTGCATAGGAACGAGAATAGAGGCATTCAACACAGGGTATCCAGATGGAATTGTTGGGGTGACTCTAGGAGAAATCGATGTGCCAATAGGGTCTTGTCTAGCAGCGGTAATCTCGGTGTGAATACTCATAGTATCTATGTAATGGACCATTTGTAAAGGGACAGTCAAGATGTGGTCAGCTCGTGGAGCTTCTATACTAGGAAAATAATAAGCAGTAGTAAAAGGTACTGCATCTGGATCAGATGTTTCGGGGAATGCAGGTGAGACGATGATATCAACACCCACTTCTGAACCAAAGAGATCCCATCTAAAAACGCCAGTAGTCCAAAAAGGGTCTTGGCCCTCAGGTCTTGGAAAAGGTCCAGTCAGTGATCCAGAAGACAAAACAACTAAGTCTTCGGAAGAATTCACTCGCATAATACGTCTCTTAGAGTCGGGATGAAGTTGAAATTCCTCTCGAGAATTGGTAATTCGGAACCGTTCTAAAGAGTTAGTTCTTTCCACTTGTGGGGTGGTGACATCTTGGACTTCACTCTGTTGAGGAGAGCCCTCCGGTGAGCTGGTAGGCAAGGGTTGAGAATTGTCCAGATTTTCTGGGGGTAAGCCCTGCATTCTACATGAACGACGGGGAGGGTCAATTGTGAATGATTTAAAAACTTACAAATAAAATTCTATGGTCAACTTGGGTGAACAAACAACAAGCGCTAGTAAAAAAAATCTAGGGAACAAAACCAGGCAAACAAGACTTTCTAATTAATTCCGAAGTCACTAGTTGGTGATGAAATCCAACGTCGCAATGACGAGATAAGAAGGGGATGGGCTAGGGTGGAAAAGTTACATTGACAACCTGCTTAATGGACTTACACCTTGGTGCAAGATCCCACACATAATCATGGGTATACCCTCTAAGGAGACCGAGTGAGTTTGGTCAACGTCGATTCCGGGTACCGTGAAGACTTGCCCCTTCACAATCACCTTGTGTAAGACCCTAAGAAGATAGGCCACTAAGGTTACCACCAACAACAATAAAGCCTGGGGGGACAGTCGATAGTCCGATCCACATGCAAGGGCAGGGTATCTAGCCCAAAATCAGCTCGAGAGGCTTCCACTCATCATTGTGGGTATACCTTCAAGTGACCCTGTAATACGTGCAATCTCTATACCGATATCAACAAAGCAAGGTGAGTAACTCTGTCAATCTCAATGTGAACTCGGGTTTGACCCTTGTGTGAGAAGGGCTTCCTAGGACAAAATGTTGCAAATTGAATTTGACACTCCTTACCACGAGATGCTATTGTGTATTTTGTGCTTTGGAGAGTGTATCTCTCTGCCTATTCCAAAGCTCTAGCCTAGCTAATGTTGGTGTAATAGAGTCCTAGAAAAGAGTTACTAGTTGAATTTTAAAATTAGTGCAATATTATTAAAGGCTGTTGTTACTCAAAGAAGACGGAAATGAAACCAATGTTGTGTGGGACTCAGACCCAACAATGCATAGATAGGAATGAAAGATATCAATTCTCATTCGATGAATCCTGTTTACAGGAGGGAAAGATGAGTTTTCTGGAACAATCTTGAACTACGATATAGAATCTTCTTTGAAATGCAATATCAACAAGTCACGAACAATGCCAATTCTCTATTTGTTCTATTTCCACAATTGATTTCCAATATTTTAAAAATAAAAAATTATTTTAAAAATAAAAATGTTTTTTACTTTTCAAAAAGAACCACACAATGGTGGTGGAACTAAGGAAAACAAATAACTAATGAAAAACAACATACAAAACCCAAACCAATCTTTCAATGAAGACAAAAATGACAAGCAGACAAGGCTAGTCTTTTCAAATGCATGAGGGCAACAATCTTCCAAGCAATGGGCAATTGAGAAAGACAATTAATCCCAACTTTTAAACCGATCACCGGCTCCCAACCAAACAAGCACTCAGATTCCAGGGTCAGAGATTATATCCTTGCTAAGAAAAGGTCAAGAGATGATAGTTGAGAAAAAGAATGAACAAAAAGAGTCTTTGATTTCCGAAGACTAATCGTTCACAAAATCCGAAGTCAAGAAGAAATCAATCAGTTTCCCAAGAAGTTCTCTTCAGACACACATACAAATCTGGGTATCTGAGCATACAAAAACTTTAATCCAAAAATTTTGCAAAATGGGTTCGCAGGCAAGCAATGGTTTACAGTGCGAGAATGGAGCATTCTCGCAGGCTAGCCATAAGCAGAGTGCAAGAGGTTCGCACTGGAATGCACAGTAGGGTGTGAACTCTAGTAGTTCTCACAGACAAAAGAAGGGTTCAGTGCGAGAAGGCATGAAACTAGGAAAAATTTGGAAAAAAGACAAAATTTTTGAAGGGACTTTTGGACCCAGAGAGTCTGTCAGGGTCTCCTGAAGAATCAGAGATTGATAGAAATGAAAAAAGGTAAGGCAAGAGAAAATGGCCAAGGAAAAACACCAAAAACCACTAAAAAAATGGGTTATTTCCCGAGTGGAGTCACCAATTTTGTTATCGGACTAATTGGTAGGTGCAGACACTAACAAATCTCCCTAGATCCACCTGGATCTAGAACAAAACAGGACAGGACAAGACTCTTTCCCTAAGTTGTAGTCATTGAATCTGCTAATAGGAAGGAATAAATAACATACCTTTATATCGTTTCCTTAGGTCTCTGTTGCTCCTGCTTAGCTTTGGTGCTCTCGTGAGGTCAAGTCCAAGACAACACAAACCAACCAAAGTGAAGATAGCAATATATATTCAACGTCAACTTATGCATATGATCAAGGAATCACACAATAAAGTAAGAGTGACTTTATGGGAAAGGGACATGTCGCTGTATCATATTAATTGAAAGTAGAAGATACAACCTGATCGCCTTGATGTCACAAGATTCCTTTCGGTGGCTCTTAGTTCCAACACACACACTTGCTCTTGAACTTGCATGAAGAAGATCCAATTCCTCTTGATAGACTAAATAGAGCCTTCAAGCTTCTGTCAAAGTAGGGTTCTTCACACAATTCTTTCACCAATTCTTCATTCAATCTTGCTTAACCTTTTCCATGAGAAACCTTTCAATGTATAGGAGAAGGAGAGATGGTTACATGGATTAGGATGATCCCATCAAATCTGATAAGTCAGTAAAATGACAACCATATGAATGCCAACTCATTTTCTAGAAGATTCCCTTCTAGAACCCCCGAGACCTCTTCTCTTTTCCAAGCTTAAAAACAGGTTCGCACCCTAAATGAAGGTTCCCTGCAAGAATGCAGGATTCTTACACCCTAGGCCATATGCAGCCTACGAACTCACTTTGAAAATATGTTTTTGGAAGGAGACAAGATCCACTTTTCTCAGGAAAAAATTCCTTGTTGGGAGCCTGAATACACCATTGTTAATACATCATGTAGTGTCCCCAAGGCCGAGCCCCGTTACATATCATGTTATATGCAAAGAATTGTAAATGTGTTCTATAGGTTGGTGAGCCAATTTTTGCATAAGCTGTAGGCTTATGTGTTTTGATAGGCCAGGGAGCCTAAGTGTTGAAGGCCAGGAGCCTGTTGATGTACTTGTATGTATGCAGATCAATTAATAAAATATAAACACCGCCAGTGCAGACCGACCACGATGAATGAGTGATAGGGGACTGAGCGTCCATAAAGTGGGCAAGGAATTAGGGGCTGGAAGGTGGGAAAGGGGCTGAGTGTTGAGCCTAGGGGCTAAGCCTAGGGGGATTAGGCTTGGAATAATATTTTAATATTATTTCCAAAAAGAGCCATGTGCATATTATTTTATCCTAAGTCCTTTGGAAGGACACGTGATTTCCCAAGTGGTGGGAGGAAGGCGTACAGATGGAACGCATGTAGTTTCCAGGGTGATAAGTGTCAACCCTGGTGCATGCAAATAAAACCAATGCAGTAAGCTGTGAGGGGGTCTGATCCATTCGATCCGACTGTCCTGGGGAGAGCCGTGGAAGCCATCTGCCAAAATACCCTGGTTTAACTCTGAAATCCGTAAAGCCTGTGGTTTTCTGAAGAAACTGTGTACACCCTGTCCAGAGCTGGGGAGTCTATGCATGTCTCTGGGAAAACCCGTGTGCACATTCCCTGAACAAGAAGCCTGTGCTGAATTGAGTGGAAGTATCTTTGTTATTCGGGGAAGCTGAGCTAGCCTGTGTGTGAAGTCCCTGTTCCGAAATCATCTCGTGAGATTATCCTGTGACCACTGAACAGTTTTGGGCAGCAATTGTCTGTGTTTCCCATGGATTGTTGTGATGACATAGTACTAGACTGTGTGAGGCTTGTTGGCATGTGAGCGACTCCTCCAGGTGAGAGAGTGCACAGAGGGAGAAGAGAACTCCTGGAAGGAACCCTGTAGCTGCCATAGAGCCCAGAGAATTATGGTCTGGTCTGTTCCTGTAACCCAAGGTAAGGGAGACTGGTAGCTGAAGGACTGTCTAGGTGACAAAGAAGGGGCACTCTCCTAGGGTGGAACATGCATGTGGGGAATGAGGGTCTGTGGGCAGTGAGCGTGGGAGATTTTTGGGAGAGCTTTCTTCCTGGTGATGTGTATGTGCTATCTTCCCTGTAACCTCAGCCAAGCCTAGGATTCCTTGCCTTGGGGTGGAGCTCGGTCCCAGCTCGGAGGTCACCCACTGTTGAGCTGATGAACAGTGTGGTCTAAGGCTGGGAGGTTCGTGGAAGGCCTGCACTTGGTTGGTGATTCCTACAGCTGTTAAAAGATAAGTATTCTAAATTATGCTTTGATCATGTGTTGCATGACTGAGTTGTTTATGTATCATTTTCTGCTGTGTAAATGAATTACTGTTGAATGCTATGGCTTGTTTATTTGTAGCAGCAACTTATATATTTTACTCTGAGATTTAAGTGTGTTTAATTGTTTAAATGCATTTGCTTATAATTTATGTATGAATTATGTATAAAATTCAGTGTATAGAATGGTAACTGAGAGGTTTGAAAACTTGGGTAGTGTAAAAGGGTACACTACAGAGTGGTATCAGAGATAAGGTTTCGACACTGAGCCTAGATGGACCAGTTGAGTGGTCTTTGGACTGAGGGTGAGAGGAGAAATTGTGTTTGGAGGACCAATTTCGGACCCTGGTTTACGCCGAAGCGTCAAGGAGATACTTGACGAGTTTTTAAGCTTAGGATGTTTAAGCGGTGCTGTGAAACCGCAACTAGTATGGTCTATGATGACAGGGAGACAGGTCTCTACACCAATGGTGTTAGAACCGTTGAATCTGTTCGGAAGGGAAGGCGAACCCTTGTAACCGTCAGATCTGGAGAATGTGCACAAGGTTTAAAGCCTTTGGATACTGCACAGGAGTTTAAACTCGGGAGGATCGTGAGTCATAAGATCACTGTGGGATTACTGTCAACCATCCAAGTTGACAGAAGTTGCACAGGGTGTAAGTCCTCATGGGTAGAGGAGAAGTCCCGGAGAGGCGTTGGGATATTAGAGTCATTGGGATTTTTCCCATCGGGGAATTGGAAGACCCATGCACATGACAACGGGAATCACGATATCCCGATACGCGATTTCCTGACGGGTACAAGGACAGAGTGGGGACCACCAGGGTTAGAGTGGAGGACAGATGTCACCCCACGTCGGGGTTCAGAACTTCATAAGTTCTGGGAACAAGTGCAGTGAGGTTTCGATATTGCGAAATGTGATTTCTCGATTGTCGAAGGAGTGTGGGCCATAGCCGGGGGGTTAAGGTTAAAGCTCATCGGGAAATCGGGGATTCCGTGGTCAAGAGTTTTGGCACATTTTGATTCGCGAAACCCCGAAACCCAATAAGGGAAAAGGCCGGGGTCATGAGTTAGCGGTCACATGGTGTAGAGCCCATGGCAGGGGCTAACGTGTAAAGGAACGCGTCGGAAGTCGGAGGATCGGGAGTTCCGAGTACGTGAGCATCGCGACATCACAAACCCTGAAACCCCGACGAGAGCTTTGAGTATGGTCACGGGGTAGAGGTCACATGGACCTGGACTTAACCGCGAAGGGTTAAAGAAAAAGGCACGTCGGCATATCGGGAATCGGGATATCGGGGATCCCGTGAGCGTATGCGCTTCGACATTGAAACCGCCGAAACCCCGACGGGGTAAGGTAGAGGTCATATAGTATGGTCATGTGGACCAGAGGTTGAGCCAGGAGGGCTAGCCAGTGTAAAATCACATCGGGAATCGGAGGATCGGGGGTTGTGAAGGCATGTACATCGCGACATCACAAATCCCGAAACCCTGATAGGAGGATTGATCACGGTCATGGGCAGTGGTCATATGGTGGAAGTTTAGTCTGGGGAAGGGGCTAGCGCCTGAAGAGCTCATTGGTAAATTAGAACCCAAAATCCCGATGGGAAGTTGACTGCCGTCGTACGGAGGTTAGTCGTATGGTGAGGGTATAGCCCGGAGGGCTAGCAGGGACGGAGTCCATCGGAAATCAGGAAATCGGGGATTCAAACCACCAGAACATTATCGTATTCAAAATATCGATAAAGGTAACCTCGATAGAAGGAAGGGAAACCTTGAAGAGTTTTCTGTGGGAGGAAAAGTTTTCCGATAGGGAAACAGGAGAATTTCAAATTTCTCATGGACCGAGATTCTGAAGTTCTGGAACTCGACAAACACAGAGCCAGACAGAGCTCAGAAAAATTGTGAAGTTGAAATGTCTTTCGTTCTTGTTCGTATTAATTATAAACGTTGTGGGTTATTCATGAAGTTTAATGGCCTGACAATTTTTGAATTGGA
>JZKD02S1195765.1:89233-115951 GCA_000966675.3 Picea glauca | reverse complement strand
TGAGGTTGCGCCTCCTTTTCAGCACATGAATGAGTGTGCGCTGACGTGGCTGACTGGCTGGCATGGAGAGATGCTCCTGCATCATACTCCACAGCTGCAAAAATCATGAGCTCCTGCTCATAAGCTTCCCCTGTAGCTTGTTGGAGTCCAGCTGGGTCCCAAACAAGTCTTTGGAGTTTTCCCTCTGCTCCATTCTGCTGCTGCTGCTGCTTCTGCTGCGTTGCTGCTGCTGCTTTCCTTCTTCCCAGCTGCTCCTCGCTGGTAGTCTCTACTGATTTCAACATCATCTCCATGATCTCCTTGATCACTTCATCCAGCTTCTCCAGTGGATGGTTTTTCTGTTGCAGTCTCCACAACTGCAAAAATTTTTGGCCATGGGACTGATCATCATGATCTACCATGCCTTCATCTGTTTCCAACCTCACCTGTTGGATGTGCATGCCCTGCACTTTCACCCTTTCTTCTAGGGCTTCAATCTACTCCCACAGCTCAACAAGACATATGTTGTCTGTGTCTCCTTCTTCTGCTTCTGCAACCTCCCATGTTGCATTGGTTTCAACTTCATGGCTGAAAATGATGAGCCATTCCTCATAATGCTCCTCTTCCCTTTCATCTTCTTCGGCTATCAGCTTCAGTGCTGCAGCTCTCTCAGTTTCCTGGCTGAATTCATTTAAACATTCCTCGAAATGCTCATTCTCTTCACCTTCTGTTGCAAACTCCCCTGTTGCAGTCTTTTCAGCTACAATGTTGAATATGTCGAGCCATTCTTTAGAATGCTCATCTTCTTCTTTTTCTTTTGCTTCTGTTAGCCTCAGTGCTATAGCTCTTTCAGCTTGCTGGCTGAAATCATTGATTTGTTNGTTGTAACTCAACGTAGAGAAAAGAGGAAAGAGTAAATAAGGCCAAGCTACAACGTTTTGAAAGGAGCTCACCTTTGTACAACAATTTAACCCTTGAAACAATGGATGAGTGAGTTGATTAGACTTATGGGTGTTTCCATTCATTGTTAGGCATTAGGAAACTCACACAATGAGTGTGTATGGCTCTATCCAAGCTTGTGCCATACATAGGGAGTAAATGGGATAATTATGAGGACCTGGGAATGGAAATTTTGTTTAATGGTGTAACAACTATATTATTATAACCATTGATCTCATTCAAGCAACTCGATGGATGGTTTGAGTCCTATGGCTATTGGTTCAATGTTGAAATGAATTCATGTATGGGTTATAAGGCAATCATAATGGGATGTCATTTCAATGGTTCGGATAAAAAAAAGGTTGTTATATGTGGATTTCACAGGAAATAAGTTATGATTCCTTCATACCAGTGTACATAGCCATTAATTTTAGAGGGTCAAAATTTATTGGTTAATGTGAATTGTTATGATTGTGTAGACTCAACATTCTTTGAAATCAACTCAAATGAGAATCCTAGAAAGTGAGGTAGTTTTTATTCACATTGATTCAGTCAAACCACAACTTAAAACGCTCATTAATTCTATATAACAACAACAACAATAACACCAATCTATTCTTAAGGTCATGGTCAAGCTAGACACTAAATTGGTGTATGAGACCTCCTTGTTTGTGGGACATAGAACCCCACATTAAGTGGTTGCTCAATATATATTTTTGATAATTACAAGGTTACAATGCAAGCTCATGACTCTCTAGACCATTTGACAATTTACATAGCTATCTTTCTCTTCTGCATCCTCTCCTCTCTTACTCAAAATACCCTTTTTGAATTGATTTGCTAAAAGATATAGGCAGCTCTAAGGTAAAGCCTAAGAAAAAGGCCAAACATCCTTGTAGTTTCATTTACCATTCCCCAACATCCTTCTCTCACATTTTATCTTTTTATTCATTCATTTTTTTTATTATTTTTCTTAAACTTTTTTTTTTAATTATACATTATTTCTTTTTCTATTTCTCAATTATTTGGTCAACTTTTATAAACCATTTATATTTTTTTAATGCATTTCAAATTAATTAATTATATTGTAAATTATACATTATTTTTTTTTCTCATTCTCAATTATTTTGTCAACTTTTATAAACTATTTATATATATTTTTTTATACATTTCAAATTAATCAATTATAAAAGAAGTATAAAAAATATTACTACTAAAAATCCAACTTGCTATATATTCCAAAACCTATAAAAAAAAATTGAATGTTTTGTCACTAAAAATTAATTGTGGCAATTTAAAATTTGTGAAAGATATTTTCAACCATAAAAGAATATTATGAGCGAACATTATAAGCATATGTCAGCATAGAGACCATACATTTCTGCAGTACTAAGAGCTTCGATTCGTGCACCGATGGCATTAAATGTCATATACCTTCTTACTATAAAAAGCATAAAAAATTTGGTGGAATATTTTTTGCTTGATAAGAAGGATTCAATCTTCTCTTTTCAACAATAATATGCTGAGCTAAAATTAATATAAACATAAATCGAAAAAAAACAAGAAAGAATATAACCAGATTAATTCTCCGATAATAAATAAACAATAATAATTTTACTATACAACCAACCAACTTAGAGAATTTTATGTGTATGGAAATTTATATTATTTAAATACAAAATTTAATAAAAAACTTAATAAACAATAATAATTTTACTATACAACCAACTTAGAGAATTTTATGTGTATGGAAATTTATATTATTTAAATACAAAATTAAAAAAAAAAAACTTAATAAAAAGTTATATTATAAAATTATGCAATATTAAGTAATTATGGAAAATATTTATTTAATTATTTTTTAATATTTATTTAGATTTTTTAATTTTTTCTTCTTCTTCATGTGGTTGGTGCTGGCTATTTCACTTTAACTCCCCGAAATTAGTGAGGGAATATAGGGAGGTTGAGTATTTTTGAAATAGACTCATTTAAAGGCATAACATGTCACTTACAAGGAATTGAATCGTGGATGAAGAGGATAACAATCATTCTTCCCAACCACCCAAACTACATCCAATAGACTTATTTAAAAAAAAATTATATGTATGAAAATTTATATTATTTAAATACAAAATTAAAAAAAAAACTTAATAAAAATTTATATTTATATTTTATTATATAAAATTATACAATGTTAAGCAATTATGGAAAATATTCATTTAGATTGCTTTATAGGTGATCCACATATAAGTGGTCAATGACTAGGATGAGAAGATTCATATTCATGCACATCCATTAATAGTGGCAAAGCCTATGCAAAATAATGAAGACTCACTCATGATTCTCTAAATATAATGTTGGGTAAGGACCATAAGGATATATAGATCAGAGAAATATGTTGGGAATATTAATTTTCAATTAGGAGGATGGGAGCGTTATATCATATTAAAAAATAAAAATTCCCATTTCCAATTTTGACTCGTCTTCATTTTGCTTATGTTATAGTTTTCAAAATTTATGGTTATTTATCTTTATTTCATAAATATGGATTTCAAATTCATATTAATAATTATATTGTAAAGAGATAGGAATTATTTTTAACTTGCTCTTATTCACCATCTTTTATTTCACATTTCTTATGATGGATTTTTGTTGCTCTTATTCACCATCTTTTATCTCACATTTCTTATGATGGATTCTTGAATGAGGTAAGTATATTTATATATATTATTTTTTTGGGATTTTAAAAGTAGTGAAGTTATTTGATTTATGTTGATTTTTTAAAAATTATTTGTAAAGTTGATATTTTGGTTTTAAACTTATACTTGTTAGTTTTATATCTCTTATCTTATGATATTTGTGTGTCTATTTTTATTGTAGTCACGAGTTTCATAGTGGAAGCATTCAACATCTATGTTGCTTTAGGAACATCTATGTTGCTTTAGGTGATTATTTAAGATGATTTTTAGATTTGTTAATAAAATAGTTTATTTTGTTTTTCAAGTATTCTTAATATCTAAAACATAATAGCAACTTATAATGCTTTACAGGTAGGTTATTGACCCCATTATATATGCAAGGATAATAATAAAACTATCAAACTTATGGGCCTCGGTGCCCTATACATAGTGGGGGTGGAACTTGGGCCTTAGTCCCTAGAGAAAGTTTTAAGGCATTCAATGCTATAAAAAATACTCCAAACCACCACATAGGACCTCCCAAGTGTATGTTTGGCCTATGAGTGAGGAAGTGGGCACTAATAGGAGTTTTTGAGCAAAAGGTATGGGGTTTGGGGCTTTAGACATGGTCAAGGAGACGAAAGAATTGGGCCTTAGGCCCTAAAGGAAAATGATAAACATCTAAGGACGATAACCACACTTTAAACCACCATACATGACCTCCTAATATTATCCTTATCCTCCAAATGGGAATATCAGTGTCATTGGAAGGTTTTGACCACTAGGTATGGTTCTTGGGGCCCTAAACATTGTTAAGGGAGGACGCACAACCCTTATGCACTAAAGAAAGATTCTAGGCATCCAGGTTAAGAATGACAACATGAGAAACCACATAAGACCTATTAAGTGTATCATTGACCTTCAAGTGGGTCTATGAGCACCACTAGAAATTTTTGAGCACTAGTTGTGGGTCTTTGGGCCTTGTACATGGTCAATGGAGAAAACTTAGGCCTTCATTCCTAAATGAATATTGCATGCATCTAAGGCCAAGAAAAATGCCACAAACTACCACTCATGGCCTCCCAAAGGTATTCTTGGCCTACAAGTGGGGATATCAAGACCATTGTGAGGGTTTGGGCACTATTTATCAGTCTTAGGATGTTGATCATGGTTGAGGGAGGAAACCTAGGACTTATGCCCTAAAGGAAGATTATAAGCATCCAAGGCCAATAAAAATTCCTTAAACCACCATGCAAGACCTCTCGAGGGTATCCTTTCCCTCTAAGTGATTATATGGATGCCATAAAGAGTTTTACAAAACTAAGTATAGGTCTTAAGGTCGTAGACATGGTTGAGGGAGGATACATAGGCTTATGCCCTAAAGGAAGATTATGGATATCCAAAGCCAAGAATGATGCCTCAGACCATGACACAATACCTCTCGAGGATATCCTTAGCATCTAAGAGGCGATATGAGTGTCATTAAGAAATTTTGAGCTCTAGGTATGGATCTTAGGGCCCTAGACATGGTCGAGGGAGGAAACTTGGGATTTTGGTCTTAAAGGAAGCTTCTAGGTATCCAAGGATAATAGCAACACCTTGAACAACCAAACATGACCTTTTGAGGGTATCCTTGTCCTCCAAGTGGCGATATCGATGCCATTTGGAAGTTTTTAGCACTATTTATGGGGTTTTAATGCCTTGGACATGGTCACAGGGGATTCACCGTGTTGACAAATATCTTATCATTTTCATTCATAAAGGGGGGTTTTTAAATTGTTTAAAATAAGGTCAATATACTGTAGGTATTCGGGGGTGGGGATGCATGCTATTAGGGGGTTTATAGGTATTGGAGGGTATAAGAAGGGGTATCTAGTAAAAATAGGTTTTTTTATTGGAAATATGTATTGAGAGCGGTGCTCAACATAAGGTGTTTGGGAGGTATTTATCAATATCTAGTGATATTAAGGGTATTCTTTAATATCCCATGAACACACATGCTATGTCACAACTTCACTAAGTGAAGACTCTGTGGACATGGTGAGGGGAGGAAAATCATGTGCCAGGCCCTAAAGGAAGCTTCCAGGCATTTAGGGAAAAACTCCATCCCTTAAACCACTACACATGACCTCATAAGTTGTCATTTTCATTGTAACTTTGATTACCTATGAAATGGAAAAAGTGATGATCCAAGAGAGCCTACTAATCCTTTTATATTGAGACAGGACCATCATTACTCCAAAAAGGGACATTTCGTGCGATTTTAATTCCTCCAATGCTTCAATCAAAGGGCCTATACCATTATCAAGATGCTAATGATTTATATATTGCCACATTTCCTTTGACCTCATACTTCTTTCCATGATATCCCCTACCCTTGGACAACACTATCATCCTCACATGGCAGACGATGATTCAACTAGTACGTGAAGATTTGGACCCCCACAAGTGGGCCATATAAATAATAACCAACCTCTTCATACATTGTTAGGAACTACCACAAATCATCTTCCTTCCCGATCCAGGAGGATCCATGAATGCTCATAGAGGTCCAGGAGGATCCAGAATGCTCATAGGGATCCAGAAAAGGGTCAAAATTGATCAAAATTTGATCGTCTCGAAATTTATCGAAAATGGAATCAATGTGTAGAGCTAGTCACAAGCTTTCCAACGACAAAAATTTATCCTCAAATGGAGTACATATGCAAAAGTTATGGCCGTTCAAAGTTTAGATCAAACAGGGAAAAAGTCAACTTTGAAGAGACAGGTGGCAGGCTCTAAGAGAGACACATGGAAAGATCCTAGGTTGAAAAATGGAAACACCAGGTATTAACAAGTGGTGGGTGACTCATCATCTATGCAATACAAGTGGCTCCATTAGGTGTTGACAAGTGGCATTGGAAAGAGCCAATGAGAGGTCACCATGTGGAAACCTCCCACTGGCCCATATGGTCTAGGTTATATAAAATATTTGGGAAGTCGAGAATATTTGAACCCGTAACCTCTCCATTCAAAGTTTTCACATAGCCCTCCATACCAACACACCACACATTGTTCCTTGTTATCCATATGGAAAAACATTGTATTTAACTTTACATAAAGTTGCAAATGGGTGGCAAAAGGGCTGAGGGCCTAAGCCCTCAACCCTTAGCCCTGGTCCTTACCTTATCACATGACCGACCATATAGCAAGGAGGGAGCTATCACCAAAATTCGCGGGAGTTACATATGTTTTAACATTCCAAAATTCATGTGGAGGTTTTGTAACCATATAATATATGGTTAAAACAAATAAATTATCTCCAAAATTCACGTGGAGGTTTTGTAACCATATAATATACGGTTAAAACAAATAAACTATCTATAGTATATAAAACTATATATTAAACCACCCAACAAACAAGACATAAATAAAGTAGAGGATTGTGGGGGTTGGAACCCAGGACCACCTCCACCCATTCCAACAAACTTAATTAATGTGCCATGACTGTGGTTGGTTCCAACAAACCATAACTAAAATATTTATTATGATGCCAATATTCCATATTTAGTGGAATTCCTCCTAAATTAGTAACAAGTTCAAACCTAGGGTTTACCTCATTATTTTAACCTATAATTAACATAACATTAATATTGACAAAACTAACATTGCTTAGTAAAATTAACTTAAGATTATATGAACTTCCTCAAAACTAGGGTTTACCTCATTAATTTAACCTTAATTTAGCCCTTAATCAACATAAAATTAATATTTTTTACTAAAACCTCTGGTCAACCCTAAATCTAACCTACAATTAATATATAAAAAACTTAATTAAATCACTATTTATTATCTTTTGAGAAAAATTCTCCTAAAAACGAGGGTTTCACTCAACCAACCGTAGTTTTTTCACCCACCTCATCACTATTTAATAAAGGCTCTTCTCTTACTATTTTTCTCAGGATTTTTTGTCCTGAAGATGGATCCTGTTATGGATCCAAAACGTCGACGACAAGCTGTCAATAACACTGTGGTTCTTCCGACAAATTCTGAAGAAATTTCTCACCACAGAAACCTAAATGAACAAGTTACCACTAATTTTGAGATTTTGTTAATAGGGGTGGCCTATTTAATGGAACACACCCCAAATCATTTTACACACAACATTTTTGTGTTACACACAATTGTTTTGCGTTTTACATAATATTTTTGTTGTTTTACACAATTTTCTTTTGTGTTTTTGAACACAACATTCTTATGTACTAAAGCTCTGCTCTTGTTCCTTTTGAAGTTAAGTTTGTAGTGTTTCGAGAGTTATAGGGTATTTATAGTCATCAAAATCAATTTTCCAAGACAGAGTCAATGGTGACAACCTTATCACTCATTTGTAAGCCAAAACTCTGCAAATTTGGGATTTGTGAGCAGTAAGAGAGCCTTTTGGCATTTTGTAAAAAAATATATAGTGTTTATAGTCATTGGATTTGGTTTTTCGAGACAATGCCAAATTTGACATTTGTAATTGAGTTTGAGTAACATTCAAGAAGGTCATTGTGAAACACAATTATTGCTTTCATGTGATTCCGTATATGCTCATGTATGAATGATTATGAAAGATATGTTCATCTGTTAAATTTTTTGGTTAAGTAAGATAAGTCATTGCCATGCTATAAGTACTATCAATAAAAGAATATTGGAATAAGAAAGTGGTGTCATACTTAATAATATTTGCGGATCAAGCGATATTAGAGACACTCAGTTCAGATCAAGTGGTGTATGATTTCTAATACATTTTCGGATCAAGTGGCATCATAGCAGGTTTGACATGTGAATGCTTACAAGGGATAAACACAAGCGTGGTGAAGGCAAACTTGAGAGTTATAATCCGAAGATTGGTTCAAAGAGCTTCACTCAAAGAGAAGAGATGGATTCACCAAGGAAAATAGGTCCATTTGAATATGAAGATGATTTCTTCAATGCCTTTAATCAAATGAAGAAAATGGTAGAAGAGCTTTACAGTGAGAGAGGATTATGAAAAGGAGAAATTTTTGGACAAGTTAAGAAAGAAGATGATCTTCCTATTTCTCCACCTCCTTCAATACCTCCTTCTTTGCCTCCTTCTCCACCTCCTTCAAGACCTCCTTCCACACCTTCATCTCCTTCCACTTCTCCGCCCTCATCTCCGCATAGGAAAATTGCTTCAAAAAAGCCATTGTTAAAGTTGGATGTCAAATTGAACTTGCATATGTATAATGATGAGCCTAATGCAGAGAAGCTAGATAATTGGATTCAAAAAATGGAAGTTTACTTTTGTTTTTAGCAGGTTGATGAAGATGAGGTAAAGACTCAATTTGGTGGGAAGGTAAACTTCATGAAGGTATCCAAAAGAGCAGTAAGATTATCTCTTCTTGGTTAGAATTCAAAGCTGCATTAAGGAAACAATTTAATCGTTTGGAATATCAACAAAAAAAATTATGGAATGACAATATTTGCGGTAAGGAAAAGGATAGAGTGTGCAGGATTTTACTGAGGAGTTTAGGAAGAAAGAATTGGCTTTAAATATTTCATTACATTCTACAAAAACCCTTCTGAAATACATTGGTGCTTTTCATAGTTACATTCGTCATACTCTTCTTTTGTTAAATCCCACTAATTTTGATGAAGTATTTATTCAAGTTGTACATCTTGAATTCAGGGGGAAGGATGGTAACGATGGTCTCTCCATGGAGTTTTCTCAAAAAAAGGAAACTAAGAACAAGGGGAAAGAGAAATAGGTAGTTACGGTAAAGAAGGAAGAAGAAAATCTCACATGTACTCATTGCAAGAAAAGTGGACATGATGAAGATCATTGTTGGAATATGCATCCTAAATTAAGTCCTAAAAAGTATGGAGGCAAAGGAAAGCAAAAGGCTATTGTCACAGTCTAACAAGATTTGGGATCTGAATCATGTGATGAGACACTAATCACAACTATAGGTGTTGTGAATGCAAGCAAGAATGTGTCTATGATGTATGCAAAAGTAGGTGAAGGATATGATAATGAAATAGTCAAGTTATCTCCTAGTAATGAAGTGTTTCAAAATTCTCCAAAGTTTCCGCATGAAGGTCCATTACATCCAGGTGAGATGGATTTTGTCAAGGAGTGCATAAATGTTGTTAATTCATTGTCAGTGGCATATATATGTTTGCTACTACTGCTGATATGTTGTGCATGGCTAGTAGTGGAAAATATGAATGCATATAGATGTGGAAGTCTGAGAATGATTTATTGTGTTAGAAACATTCTTTCATCCTTCATCCTTGTTAATCAGCTCATTGTAATGAGCCATGTGGTCCAAGCATGAGGAAGAGATACATGACAAGTGGGGAGGCATCTCCCTCATTTGATGTAAACCTTTTGGAGGTCCAAAAGTCTCCCAGTGGGGAGGAATGATCCAAAATGCTCACAGGGATCCAGAAAGGGGTCAAAATTGCTCAAAATTTGATTGTCACAAAAGTTCTATAAAATGGAATCAATGCGTAGAGCTTGTCACAAGATTTCTAATGACAAAAAATTAATCTCAAACGGAGTCTGTATGCAAAAGTTATAGCTGGTCAAAGTTCAGGGGAAAAGTCAACCCTAGAGAGACATGTGGAAGGCTCCAGGTTGACAAGTGGCAGCTCCAATTATTGACAAGTGGCGGGTGACTCAACATCCATGCAATCCAAGTGGCTCCATCAAGTTTTTGACAAGTGGCATTCGAAATAGCTAATGTGAGGCCACCATGTGGTGACCTCCCATTGGCCCATATGGTCCAGGTTATAGATGGTCAAAGTTCAGGTCAAAATTCAACCCTAGAGAGACACGTGGAAGGATCTAGGTTGACAAGTGGCAGGTGACTCAACATCCATGCAATCCAAATGGCTCCATCAAGTGTTGACAAGTGGCATTGGAAAGAGCCAATGCAAGGCCACCATGTGGTGACCTCCCATTGGGGCATATGGTCCAGGGTATATAAAATATTTTGGTAGTCAATGGGATTTGAACTTGCAATTTCCCCATTTAAAATTTTCACATAACCCTCCATACCAACGCACCACACGTTGTACCTTGTCATCTATATGGAAAACATTATATTTAACTTTATATAAAGTTGCAAATGGGTGGCTAAACGGCTGAGGGCCTCAGTCCCCGACCCTTAGCCCTAGTCCTTACCTTATCACATGATAGACCATATAGCATAGAGGGGCTATCACCAACATTCGTGCGGGAGTTACATATATTTTAACATTCCAAAATTCAAGTTGAGGTTTTGTAAACATATAATATATAGTTAAAACAAATAAACTATATATAGTATATAAAACTACATATTAAACCACCCAACAAACAATGCATAAATAAATGAGAGAATCGTGGGGGTTGGAACCCACGACCTCCTCCACCCATTCCAACAACCTTAACCAATGTGCCATGAATATGGTTTGTTAAAACAAACCATAACTAAAATATTTATTATGATGCCAATATTCCATATTTAGTGGGATTCCTTCTAAAATTAATAATAAGTTATCACTAATTTTGGGATTTTGTTAAGAGGGGTGGCCTATTTAATGACACACACCCTAACTCATTTTACACACAACATTTTTATGTTACACATAATTTTTTTGTGTTTTGCACAATATTTTTGGTGTTTTACACAATTTTCTTTTGTGTTTTTGAACACAACATTCTTATGTACTAAAGCTCTGCACATTTTCCTTTTGAAGTCAAGTTTGTAGTCTTTTGAGAGTTATAAGGTATTTATAGTCATCATAATTGGTTTTCTGAGACACAATTGAAGGTGACAACCTTATCACTCATTTGTAAGCCATAATTCTACAAATTTGGGATTTGTGAGCTATAAGAGCACCTTTGGGCATTTTGTAAAAAACATATACAGTGTTTATAGTCATTGGATTCGGTTTTTTGAGACAATTATGAATTTGACATTTGTCATTAAGTTCGAGTAACATGTAATAAGGTTATTGTGAAACACAATTATTACTTTCATGTGATTTTGTATATGCTCATGTATGAATGATTATGCAATATATGTTCATCAGTTAAAGTGTTTGGTTAAGTAAGATAAGTCACTTCCATGCTATAGGCACAATAAATACAAGAATATTGGAATAATAAAGTGGTGTCATACTTAATACTATTTAAGGATCAAGCGATATTAGAGACGCTCGATTAAGATCAAGTGGTGTATGATTTCTAATCCATTTTCAGATCACTTCCTCTTGTCATATCCTTGCAAAAATCTAGCCTATCCTCCAAGCCAAAGCCCTTGTATAATGTTTTTATAATCTCACACATGATAGAATGAATACATTAAAAATTTGTTTGTATGTAGAGGATATCTTGTATTTTTGCATGGCTATTTTTCCAATGATTGTTTATATTTTTTTGAAATTAATAAAGGTAATGAATCCCTGGAATTAGTATGTCAAGTCTCGATGTAAGGTTTAAAGGTATTAACGTAATGAAAATAGATTTTTTTTTAGCATGTAGAGATTATCAATTTGCAGTATTGTAACATGTGTGTACCATATATTTACTTTTTTAAATAATTGATTTATTGAAAATTTATAATAAAAATATTAAACCTTTATATTTTTTCTTAATGAGATACATTACAAGAAAAAAAAAAATAGAAATTTATCAAAATAAATTATACTTTTGGAATTTATATAAATTATACTTTTGAAATTTATAGAAATCAATCTATATATACTTACAATTTCATTAATGATGAATATATATAACATATTGAAATAGATCATTTAAATAAGACATATTGAAAGGGAAAAACAAATGCTCAAGTTTTTATGGTTGATGCACTCCATGCAATTGAGTTGATTACTTTAAACTTAAATTCAAAGTAAACACATAAGATGAAAATATAACACATGACCTAAAGAGGGAAAAGTCTTCCAAAATATGAATATATTATTACAAAACACAAATCATCCATATTCAAATAAATTATATCTCTATAGATAATTGATAATTAATCATTTAAAAATAACTTTTATGTATTATAAATAACAAACAAGGGTTGGCAGTGCAGTTCCTGCCGAGATAGTTGGGAAACATATGTTTTTTGTTTTAAGTAAAAAAGGGAGGATACTGTTATATTAAAAGTGCAATCTTACAGAGTCTTTTGGAGTGCTAGCTGTCCCGCCAAAGAGGAAACCGGGATAGCTAGCATCCCATGCCACTTGTTTTCACATACACAAAAAAATAGAACAGGCTGCCATCTGTCCTACCCGAAGGAAACCAAGACATATGGCCGCCATTAGTTTGAAATTGTCCCAAAGTATACTGATAGTCTATCTAAGCTAGAGCTCTGGTTCTAAGAAAAAGAAAACTTCTAACTATGAACATTCACAGTAGCAGTTACCCGATGACTTCATCATCTTCGTCCTTCATTCCTGATCTAGCTAGAAGCATGAAGGGTTGTGCGCACGTAGGGCATTGTTGTCCTGGTGATGTGTTCGAATAGGCCTCATACATCATGTCGAGGCGCTGACTAATTTGGATGGATCTATAGATTTATTCGTCCACCATGCTGCGCGTTTCAAAGATCAGTTCCAAATGCTTCGGGTGCAGGAGTGGAGGCTGGTCATGCCATTCTACCCAAGCGAAGGAGAGGGGAATTGGCTTCTGGACTTCGCTATCCTCTGTTTCTTCATTAACGCGACTGGCTTGCTGTCATCGTTGCTCTTCCTGCTGAACTGCTTCCTCTGAAAATTCACCATATGTTGAGCTCGCTTTTTCTTCTATACTGCCCGAGAGTTCTTTCTCGAAGTAGCAGGTGATATGTTCCCATACTGGGTCCCCTTCCTTGTGACTAGGCATCATTTTGAGATCCTGAGGCTTGGCCTCATCCATAAAACAGGTTGGGGGATCCCAATTATCCGGAATAATGAAGAGGAGATGTTCTAGAGGAACTTGTATGGGTACTTCCAGAACAACCTCCTCCACATATTCCATGGGAGGTGTCCGAGGCTTCCTGGTTTTTCTAACTCTTTGTGTGCACCCCATGGCTAGCGCCCTTTCAAACTTTTGCTGCCACTTTTTGCAGGAGTCAAATGTGTACCACACAGCGCTTCTACGAGGCCGACCTCTTGCTCTCGGCATGGAGAGAAGTAGGAGAATAACCAGAGTGCCAAAGGGGTAGATAACTCTACACCAACCTTTCAAAGGTTCAGACTTCGGCCACTCAACCCAAAAATTCATTGCATATCTATCGGATCGGCTGATATGCATGAAAGTGGCCGTGAAAGACTTGGTCATTAAGGCTATGCCCTTAGTGCTTTGGCCCTCTGTCCTCTTCACTTGCGGGAGAGGCCTCGTCCTCTGGTTTTGGCTGCTCGGGTTCGCTCCCATCTTAATGATGAGGAGATGGGAGACGGTGGCCAGTATTTATGGCCCTGCCCATCTCATCACCACGTTTCCAGCCTTTGATGCGTGTCACCCCATCCGGGGAGTTGGGAAATATATGTTAAACAATGAAACTAAATATAATTAAATGCATTCGCAATAAATATTTTTTGTCAAAAGATAATAATTAAACAATACATAAAATAAAGAGGAACAACATTATTTTTTATGCAACAAGAGAATGATAAGAATAAAGAAAAAACAAGCGAAAACATTTAGTATTGTTCACAAAAAAACATTTAGCATAAGACTTTGTTGAAAAAAAGAAAAAAATGAAAAGTATTAAATGTTCAATGGGGAGGTTAGCATATGCAGGAAACAAATAAGTGAAATGTTTAATGGGAAGGTTAGCATAGGTTAGCATATGTGGGAAGCAATGTAAATTGTTTGGACTAAAAACATTTAGGATAAAAGTTTGTAAAAATACACAAGATGGTAAATTGTTCAATGTAAAGTAAAACTTGGTAAATTTTTAATGTCAAAAAAAACTTAGCAATTAAATAGTAAATGTTCAATGTAGATCAAAACTTAGTAACTGAATAAGTGAGATGTTGAATGGGTGTTAGAATATGCAGGAAAAAATATAAATAAGTGAAGTGTTCAATGGAAATGTTAGCATATGTAAGAAGAAATATAAAGTTTTTGGAAGTTAGGATAGGGAGCGACAATTACAAAAGTTGAAACAAGTTTGAAATATAGGTTCCCAAGTTTAATATAGGAAATAGTTATTTGACTTGATCCTTTGTATTTGGAACTGATTTCTACTTTAGTCGTTTAGTATGAATTTGAATAATACTATTAATATTATGGCATCTTTATTGCAAGATGCAATATCAATGCTAGGGGAACAAGTGCTTTGAAAAGAAACAATAGAATAAATAAATCTTCACTTTGACTCTTTCTATTGTGCGTAAATAAATGTGTGTGGATATAAAGGACAATGATGAAATTGTGAAATCTTTGCACATAAAAGTTAGTGAAACGTGTGCGGAGGCTAGCATGTGTGAGAAGAAAAGGATGTAAAGCTATCTGCATAGAATATCATATTTAGCATTTTACTATGTAAAAAAAAAAGCAAAAACATGTAGCATAAAACTTAGTAAAAAGAAGTATGCAGAGGCCAGGATGCTCCAGAAGCAATTTAAGGTGTGTCGATTCCAAGATTTGTTGGAAGCAATGTAAAGTGTGTGGAGGATAGGATGTGCATGAAATAATGCAAAGTGTGTGCATGTTAAGTTACATAGGAAACATGTTTTTTTAAACGGGAAGAATGAAACATTTAATAGAAGAATGATAATAAAGAAATAAAGATATATAGAAACAAGTGATATATTCTTAGAGATCATAAAACAAATAAGACAAAGGAACTACCAAGTGAACAAATGTGAAAGAAGCAAAGGGCATGTAGTTGTCTGCACAAGACATGGAGTTTAGCATAGAACTATGTAAAATTAAGTAAAAACATATACCATAAAACTTTGTGAAAATATTGCAGAGATGAAGATGCATAGAGGAAATGCAGGGTGTATCGAGCCTAGAATGTGACTCCTTAATTTATGAATGACCTTTTTGTGTTTGACACTGACCCTCTCTATCTGCAACTTCTTTTCATGCCTCTTGTATTGAGTATTGTGTAGTATTAAGGACTGGTTGTCAAAGAACATGGGTTCTTTTGTTGCGAGGTCTTGTGTAATTTATTGGCTTTCAAAAATTCTCCGAGATACCCAAGCAGGTAGCTTTGTACTATTGATTTCCATATCTTCAAGATTTATTAGACTTCATGTATCTTGTGAATTGTATCTAATTTTTTTTATTTTTTTTTGGGACACTGTATGTTCTCGTTCAATATTCACATGATGTGGTTTCTCTCCACCATCATCTCCAATAGACCCATCATTACTCTCTTCTCTATTTACCTTGTGTTGTTTATTCTTTGCTAAGAGGAGGAGATCTTAGGTGGATGGAAATTGGAAGAATAATTGACATTAGCAGTTCTTCTCTCCCTTTGTCTTAGTTTTCCTTGGCTTCCAATGTTTGAAGTTATTTCTATCAACAAGACATCACTGCATGCATTCTTGTCCTTTTTTGATGGATTCTCACCATTTTATTCATAAAATCTTGTAAAAAGGTTGTTGTACCTTATCAATGCTAAATGTTGCAAGAATAGCCCCCCAGGATCAAAATATCCTAAGGGTTGTGCTTCTTTTAGATTAAAAAAATCAAACTTTGTCTTTGAGACTTGTTTCAGATGCATTAGATTCATGACCATTGTGTCCCCAAATTGAAGAGGCATTGTAATGAATTGTTTTTTTCTCTTTATGTCAAACAAAATACACTAGGATTTATACTAGCGACAAACCTCCACAACAAAATATCTATCAAAAAAAAATATAGGGATTAGAAGCGAGTTTTTCATGACAACCATACAAGCAAATGTAAGTATGGTTTTTCTCTTGAATGAAAATTCCCTTTCCCTTGATAAAATATTTAGTTTCTTGGGTTATTCTCTTGGGATCTTCCCCAACAAAAATGTGTCTGAACTCTCTGAAAAACTTATCTTGAACAATGAAAAAATTGAATGGTGATTTATGCCTACATAGCATCAGGTGCCAAAATTGAACTAGTTTGTTGTGTGGGTTAACAGTCGCCTTGATAGTGAGACCGTCAGATAAATTGCAAAATAAAATTATGAATACCAAATATGCAGCCATGAAAAATATTTGAGTGCTAAGTAGTTATTTAACTAAAAACAAATTTCATTTGATATGACCTCTGCCCAATCAAATATGGAATCCTTCCAAAATAAAAGTACAATGCATATAGAGTTGACTTGGGTATGTGTGAAGTCGAATCACACCCAAAGACATGAGTGAACAACCATGAAAAGTCTTGGTATGGTTCTTGTAGCAAGGTTATATTGATTTCTAAAAGGTTGGTCGACATGTTTGTAGAAGGTAGCATACATTCTCTCAATACATTGGATCGGCCTTCCTAAGAAGCCAGGAAGGAGTTTGCATCAACCGGATGAATATTTTTATTTGTAGATGGAAGACAAAGCATTTTATTGATTCTTTGGAGTAAGGACCACTGGATTATTTGTTTTTGTTATTACTTTAAACATTCTTTTCCTTGAGTTGAACCTTCGAGCACACCAGGTTATGAGTTCTTTGAAGTCGAATACTTTAGGAACATAACCAACAATGACCAGGCCTATGGTCTAGAGGATGCTTTTTTCCTTTTCTTCTAGTGACTTGTTCAAGAACCACTGGTATGAGGTAGATCGATGGAAATTATTGTCTTCCCTGGCTAGTGAATTGACAATATCACTACAAAAGGGATCTTTTCTTCCTCTATTTTCCATATTGTAATGAAATTATTATTAGAATAGATTTTAAATTTGATGAAAATCTCTTGGCCTGCGAGCCTATTTCATAGTTTGTGCCTTCTTTTTCCTACCAACCTAATTCGGTGTTTGTTTCTTTTTCGGCCTATGAGCCATCTTCAGAGTTTGTGCCTTCTTCTATTTTGGTTTCTTCTTCAGATGATGATAGTGAGGATGAAAATAAACCTCTTCCTTCTCACCTTCCTCTATATGAATTCTTTGATCCTGAACCAACACCAACTCCAAATCCACCGCTTCCTAGATGGGTCCGTTCAACACGAGAATTATTTAGTTGATGAATTCTTTCCAAATTTGTTTATTTTATTTTCATAATTTGAAAATCACCTTAGAATTATTTTCAATGCCATTGCATTGTCTTTTTGTATCTTCTTTGGTGTTGCACCCTTTGGTATGCCTTTGGAGTGGTGTAACCATCTAATACTGATTTCCAAATGTCAAACCCATGTGCCTGTAAAAATTTTCTCATCCTTATGCTCCAATAAGAAAAAATTTATCCATTGAAAAATGGAACTCCATCTGTAGAGTCATATTCCTAAATATCCATGACCTTCCTTCCAGTGGTTAGACTATTGCTGAAGGAAACTCGCTCTGGGACCAATTGTTGGAATATTCACCAATACTGAGAGGGGGTGGTGAATCAATATTGATCACTTTTTACCATTTTTAACCTTAATAACATCATGTAAACATTAACCATTAACAATTTCATTCATCATCACACAAAAAAAAATGATTTTACATGGAAACCCAAATGGGAGAAAACCACATAATTATTTTATTATATTCATTTAAGATTACCTTCATAGGAAGCACCAACTTCCAATATTATTGAGCACGAATTGGAATGAGGAACCAATCCCCTAATTTATAGGCACCAACATTAAGGAAGCTCCAACTCCCTAATTTACTAGCACTGAATAGAAGGAGGGACCAACCCCCTGGCTTTACCAGCTCCAACTGGAAGGAATCAACCACTCCTTAAAGCACATGCACCAACCTATTGAATGAAGACACCAATATTCTCAACTGAGCACCAACTTAATAAGATATCACCAATCCAATATCTTCATACACAGAGTACTTTTGACTTCACCTAGATGCTTCATTCCGTAGACAATCCTTAAAAACCTAGAAAGATTCATAGCATCATCCCCAGAATGTAATCATTGATGGCCACATCCAGTAATGATAACATCCATTCATGACAATGTCCACTAACAAAAACAAAAATATCACAACAACATCACAACTTCATAGCAGAGCATATGTTAGCATCAAAACCTCACGATAACATCACGAAAAAAAATCACATCTTCATAGAAGATCATACAACAACATCACAACCTCACAAAAACATCATGGAAACATCACAACTTCATAGAAGAGCATACAGAAACATCATAACCTCACAATAGTGCATATGGAAACCTCACAACCTTAGGATAACATCACAACCTTATAGCATACCTTGAGAATAAGAAATACCTTAGGAGAATCCCTTAAACTTCGCTTTCACACTAGAAAGACACCCAAACACCTTGAGTGCACCTTAGACTTGATCTCTTCATTGGTTTCACTAAAAATGTGAAATTATATCTTGTATTTATAGTAATGTTTTCCCCAAAAATGAGCTAAATCGACCTCAATTTTTTGGTTGGGTTGTCAGACGAAAAAAATCATATCTCCTCATTCCTAGGGATTTAGAGGGACTTCCATATACCATTTTAAAGGCATCAAAATAATATTTCCAACCATTGAAATTGTGCTCCCATTTTAGTTAGGTATGTAGGATAAAAATTCCCTCAAAGATAGGGTATCCAAATTGACCAAAAATAATACTTTCAACAATCTCCATCTTTCAATAGTTATCTTAGACATCTATAGGATTGTAATATTTATCTTGGAAATGTTGTAGGATCCCTCAAGGCTCCATTTGTGTACAACATAAAGTGGGCATGTGGAAAAAACCACATGTTATCTCATCCTGTGAGGGCCATGATTAAAATCTACGCTACAAGGGGACCACTTTGTAGTTATATACACTTATGTCAAGGCTCCTTCAAGCATCTTCAAGGATTCTTCAAGTGGACACATCATCATCACTTTTAGGGGATTCTAGGATTTTCTTAAGGGCTTCTTCAATGGGCTTCGATATTGACTTGTCTTCATGGATTGACACTTGTCTTTATGGCTTGACCACTTCATGGCTTCATGACTTCATGTCTTCGAGGCTTCATCAATATTGCTCAAATAATCTCACTCTATCACTATCGCATCATCATTATCATTGTTGCATCCTCATCGTCACTAACACATCATCATCATCATTGCCACTTTGACATCAATGACAACATTTTCTCAACACACTTTCCATGTCTCCATCCTTTAACTGCTTCAACAATGTCTTTTCTTCACAATATGGTCCATTTTTAGACCTATGGCATTTTAGTACATGCATGGAACAAATTTTTAAACATCATGCATATTATAACCACTCTTATGCACAAAAATTTCATTGTTTTTTGTAACCCAGGATGAAAGGTACATTTAAGCACAATACTTATCTATGCATTTCTGGATCTATATCCATATGGATTCCACGATCAAACTCAACTTGTTATTTTCCTTTGAGATACCCAATGCACATATGATCACAGTGGCACACAATCATGAATTTTTCAGGTCTCCTCCTCCTTGCAATCACTCACCTTTTAGGCTCAGGCATCTGCTTCTTTGCTACGTAGTCCCTTGGGTGATCCATATTTCCTACCAAGGATTACTTGCATAAGAAGAGTACAAAGACTTGCAGAGTCTTACAACCATGGAATCCCTATGGCTCATTCTAACATAGCATAACATATTTTAATGGTGATGTTGGAATGTGACAGGGTTCTAGTATCATAACATTGGCCTCTTTCCATGATTTGCATCTTAATAGCCATCATCTGTCCTTTCATGATAGCTTTGTCATCTCACCTGTATTATGAATACATATAGTATCTATGAAATATTTTCATAACAATTCCAATTACAATTTTTTTCAAATCTTTTTTCCCACAAATGTCAAATTCCACTTATCAATATTCATATTTGTTCCATGCAAGAGCTTAGATCCCACAAGTATGAGACTTCCTTCTCAAAACAATTTGGATTTTTTTTTTTTTGCAGCTGCACGGATCGACCTTCCTTATGGACTTACACTACTTCCATATCCAAGACCATATTTCCTGCAATTTCATAACCTCCATACATCCAAACAAACAGTTAGTTTTCCATGCACACTATACTTTCACTGTACAATTACACTAGGTCACAAAGTGATATTAGATTTGTTCATATTAAAAATTGCATCACTTCTATCTATCAATCATTCGAAATGGGATGAAATTATCATCCCCCACATCAACATTATCTAGCATACCAATTTTTCCATAATGAAATCAAACATCACAAGGAGTTAAACCAATGTGCCAATATCTATGGCCACACTTACACATTGCATATTTGTGTTGCTTCTGAGATGCCATATGTGTATGTTGGGAATTCCACCATTGTGAGTTGGGACTCATCCAACGCCTCAACATATAGCTAATATTTATTGGCATTCACTATCACAATAGGAGTATGCCTCCTGTCTTGAGCTGATCATGAACCCAAAATCAACATAACAACATCAAGAGATTAAAATTTCATTATTGTATTAGTTCATTCATACTTTATTGGTAGCCAAGGTGTTGACACTGATGTTTACTTAATTACTTTCTTTTACTATTCCCATAACTCTCTTAGATTATTGGAATTTTTTTCTTCCATAAGGGAAGGCCAATTAAATGCTATTTTATTACAAACATGCATTCCCTGAATGCATTTAACATATGTGCTACTCAGGAGCACAAAAATTCATAATCATCCATGTAAACCAATGCATTCATGACACATATAGTCATGAATTTAACATAATAATTCTAACCATTCTTTCCGGCCAGAGGTTCCTTCCACTCCCATTCAAGTGTTTTTCTTTACAGAGTCATACCCTACTTGGGAATCAATGGAATACATGAAATCAATCCTAAATGTACCACTTAAGATAATTTTGAAGGAATTCATACCCAATTCCCTTCACACCACATCCTACATAGGCATGATCAATTTATGCTTGCTCTACATTTTATCTACCTGGTTGGTGCTTCACGGGGATTCATAAGGTCCCTTCATCAATCCTTCAACAATAGCCTTTTGTTTTTCCCCATGCATGAGTTTATCCACCATTGGAAATTGTCTCCTCATAAAATCCAATATTTCCTACACACAAGAAGTATCATCACATTTGTATTAGTTGTCATGTCGATCATAATATAAATGTCATAACACTTTCTTTTTAAAATCATCAATCATTATCAAATATGTCCTAGCATAGCTAACTGTAGTCTATCACATTATCCTCAATGTGTACATGAGTGCAAAGAAATATTTCAGTTGTTTTATTTTCATACAACTATTAGCATTCTCGTGCCTGAATTAATCACACATACATTAGCTTTCTCAGTCTTTGAGAATATAAATTTTCAGCAAGAGAGGAGTTAAGGAACCCTCCCTTCTCCAACTCCTCTACATAGTATTAAACCAATTTATTCATTCAAACAAATGCATTGATTTGTTTTTCCAAACAAGTTGTACTTTCTTCTCCAAAAGCATATAATTTTTCTAAACAAATCATAATTTTAGAGTGAGAAAAGGGTTCCCCCTTTCTCCATTTTGTTCCTGTATTATGTCCATTTTGGGCTTGGATGCTCTATTTCCCTTGAGCAGTCTCATTCAAGTTCATCTTGACCTTTCCTCATTTAGAGATTCCTCCTTCTGTGAATGAAAAAACACACTAACACATCAAAGTTAAATCACATATTCAAATTCAATAAAGTGTATGCACATTAACCATATAGAAGTAAAAATGATTAATATTTCATTTTCATGTATGCCACACATGCACCATCCTTTAAAACGTAATTTAGGGTTATTATATGAGTAAGATTCTATATCCCACTTCCTAATTCTTAGAAGTGATTAGTTTTATGTCCCTGTTCTCTTGACAAAGTATTTAGGCAATCCCTCTTCATGAGACTAAGAACACAACTTCTTGTTGCATCACTATCAACATGTTGAAATGATCTCTACTCATTAGTTAGTATCAACTCTATCATTTCAGTTGTTTATCAAATATTCCATAAAGAATATAGGCATGCATTCTATTATGCATATATATCTCATATCCACACATGTACATATATTCTATCATCTCGCATTTACAATGTGTGTTCATGCACTCAAAAATATGCATCAACATCGTGTGTGCATCTCTATAGCTGGCACACTTATATAATTTACACATGTACATATGTTTACTTAAATTCAATATACCTTATGATTGCTCACAATCATTCACACAAAGTTTTCTAAAGCCATAATCATATTTCCTTATTTCATAAAAATAGAGAATGATTGCTCACTTTCTCTTTCAATACTTCATACTATCTCTTTATAAGGAATGGTATACAACCCCCTTAAGCTATAATTCCAAAAAACTAAAAGGACCCTTGCATACAAGGTCAACTAAGTGAACATTATTTCTCCCCAAAACATATCAAGAAATATTCTTATTCACAGTCATTCATATGAAAGATTTGACATGCATACTCATGAATACATTTCCCTCTTTTACTCTAGAAACGATCAACAAGATATCACCCTTGCATTCTTTCTATAAAACCTCCCATATATCCTAAATCAATTAGGTAATTATAGAATTACCTAGGGCATAGAAAACACCAATTCTTATTTTCTCCTTATGCCTCAAATCATATTCAGTCAAAAAACTCTTACTAGGGAAATACTTATCTCAATTCCCTTTTACTGATTGAGCATACCATACCATACATGGTTTTCACCCATCATTTGATGCTACTTGATCCATTTGATTTTGGAGGATTTTCATGAAATCCTTCACCAACTCTAGGTTGGATAGTTGGTTTTCATTGATGTTGTTGGAAAGATGGTTGTCATTTTTGTCAACATAAGTGTTTTTGAATGATGTCAACAGATGTGATGGGTGCATTTTAAGAAGTCTACAAGAATCCCCAAAGGTGTGGTTGTGAAACTTGAAGTTGTTTGAGGAATAAGGATACAAAGGACAGTGTAAATGAAGGTAACAAACTCATATATGGATGGTACTCATCATATTGTTTCCAATAGTAGGTGGTACATCACGTGGTTCCTCACGCTTGAAGAGATATTCCCTCTTGAAGTTGGAAACCTCAAAGAATGGTTAAGAAGACACTAAATAGTTGTAACAAGAAATAATAATCTGACCCTAAAATCTGGAAAAAGGGTAAAAAAATTGTAACAAGAAATAATGAGTTGACCCTAAAATTAAGAAAAAGGGTAAAACAATTACAAGTTAGCCCCAAAGGAAGGAACTTGAAAAGTATAAATAATGCATCTAGGAGTTCTTTTGTTACATAAAATAAAGTGATTTTTATCTTAGATAATCAAGGATATCTGAGGTGAAATTCAGAGGAAAGATGAAGTGAAGAAGGGTGAAATTCCAAGGGATGATGAAGTTTTGTGATGATGTGTTCTAAGGTATGATATTTAAAGATCGACTTACCATTTTTGTCATAAATTTGTTTCTAGAATGATTTAGATAGTGAAAATTAGAGTCTATTGATAAGACATATCAAGGTAACTGTGGTAAACATTTCATCTTTTGGGTCATTGTACTTTTGAATACACACTCTGTGGAATATAGGGTTTTTGACTAGTTCTGAAACTAGTCTCAAATAAGTGTTCCAAGTAAAACAATAATAACTTCTTCATAGAGGATCAAAATTATGTGGGACAAATTTTAGTGGAAACAAAACAATCCTTAGTATCTTTTATGTGAGTTTTAGAATCAGATATCAAATAATGAGTGTGTGGCATGTTGTACAATTCTGCTCTCTAGAATAGGCCAAAATTCCACAAGGTCTTCCATTCCCACTATAACTTTTGTTCAGAGAAGTTTTAGACCATGGAAGTTTTAGGAGATGGAAGAAATTTGGAAGAGTATATGTGGTTAAAATTTAGGACCTTTATTCATTACATGTATGGAGTTATGATTGTTGAAAGTTAGGGTTTGTGACTAATACAAAACTAGTCTCACGGGACTGAAGTAAAGTTTGATGAAGATGTTATTCTCTTATTGCTAAAGTTGAGGAAGAGATACATGTTTGTGATTTTTTTTATGAGGTATACTACAGGATCAAAGGTATGATTTACATGTGTTATTGATTGTTGTGTTTATGGTACATGCTTGAGGCATGTCTTGACGATGATGGTACATAATATGGTACACCTTTGTGATGATATGCTACGTTGTTAGAAGTATATCTTGGATATATTGGTATTTGGTTTGGTATATGTCATGGTGATGTTATCACATGATTGAAGCACATATTATGGTACTTAGTTGAGGCACATAATTGATGATATCCTATGGTACATGGTGTATGGAACAACTGAGACATATCATGAGTGATATGGTATATTCTTGGCTCATATCTTGGTGATGTTATGGTGCATGTTTGGTGATGTTGATGTACATGGTATGGTACATGTTCTCATACATAGTTGATGCATGGTTGATGTACATGGTATGGTACAAGTTCTAGTACATGGTTGATGTACATGGTATAGTGATGGTTTTGGTATCCATGTGAGTGGATCTGGTTATAATTGGTTGATTATGATATATCAGTGACAACAACAGTGACGATGACAATGATAGGGACAAAGACAAGTTGTATTATTGGTTGATCATCAGGTACAGACTGAAGTGAAAAAGTAACAGTGATTGGTTGATGTGACACTGAAAGTGACAGGTTGGTTCATGACGCTAGCAGTTATAGGTTGATTAATGGTAGTGATATTTTGAGTCTACACTTATATTTCATGGCAACAGGATGGGGCAAGGAAAGGGGGTTGTAGCCTCTGTCCAGTTGGTGGTGGAGAACTCATGGAATTGGTGCTTCCTTCAGGTTGGTTCCTATAAATCAGGGGGTTGTATCCTCCTTCCATTTGGTTCTAGAGAACTTAGGGAGTTGGTTCTTCCTTAAAGTTGGTTCCTGTAAATAAGGGGGTTCGTGCCTCCTTCCAGTTGGTTTTGGAGAATTTGGAAGTTGGTGCTTCCTATGAATGTATTCTTGATATTTATAAGAAATAATTTTGTGGTTTTCTCCCATTTGGGTTTCCACATAAATTCTGGTGTAATGTGTATCTGATGTGATTGTGTTGAATGGTACTACTTATGGTTATATGTTCATGATATATTGAATGAAATTATAAATGATTTATTGATGATAAAGTTGAAGATTATATATTGTGATTAAAAGTGGTAAAAAGTGCTCATATTGATTCACCCCCCCCTCTCAATATTCCAACAATTGATATCAGAGCAGGTCCTTCAAGATATTAGTTTAACCACTGGAAGGGATATGATGCATTTCATGGCCAATGGATACAAAGCTAATTGAATACCGTGGTTTTATGGTTAGATTGGTCTGAAGTATGAGATGTGGAACAAAAAAATGAAAATAGTTTTACAAGCACACAGGTATGATGTTTAGTACTCATTTGTTAAAGGATACATCGATTCAAAGAAGTAGAATACTGCATACAAGAAATAATTGAAAAGGAAAAACAAAATTACAATGGATTTTATCATGGAAGGATTACCTGATTCGGTAAAATTCAAAGTGGGACAATGTTCGTCAGCCAAAGAAATTTTGGATAAGCTACACAATTTCTACTCAAAGGAATATCCTCTAGAGAATGTTGATCATGATAAATAAGATGAATAAGATGATAAGGTAGTATGGGAAGAAACAAGTTGATCAGGAAAAACAGATTCAAAAGAAGAATATTATGAAAGAGAACTAATTGGTTCTTTAGACAAACTGGACAAAGAAATAAAGAAAAACAAGTCACTCGAGGAAGAATTGATCAAGCTAAAGAAGGGGTCTAAAAATCCCAACTCTGAATAATTCTATCAGATGATTACAAACCTAAAAGTTAAAATAGAAGAAGCCACAAGGATTAAAGAAACATGAAATAGTCAGTTAGGAGAAAAATAGTTTTTGGAAGATGAAATAGTAGCACAAAGAAAGGAAGAAGAAAAGAGAGAAAATATTTTGACTAGCCATCTCAAGGAAAGTTTTGAGGACTTAAATAATCTTGAA
>JZKD02S1195765.1:74929-89183 GCA_000966675.3 Picea glauca | reverse complement strand
CCCCCCCCCCCTCTTAGTATTACAACAATTGATATCAGAGCAGGTACTTCAAGATATTAGTTTAACCACTGGAAGGGATATCATGCATTTCATGGCCAATGGATACAGAGCTAATTGAATACCGTGGTTTGATGGTCAGATTGGTCTAAAGTATGAGATGTGGGACATAAAAATGAAAACAGTTTTACAAGAACACGGGTATGATGTTTAGTACTCATTTGTTAAAGGATACATCGATTCAAAGAAGTAGAATACTGCAGCCAAGAAAGAATTGAAAAGGAAAAAAAAATTACAATGGATTTTATCATGGAAGGATTATCTGATTTGGTAAAATTCAAAGTGGGACAATGTTCGTCATCCAAAGAAATTTGGGATAAGCTACATAATTTATACTCAAAGGAATATCCTCTAGAGAATGTTGATCATGATAAATAATATGAAGAAGATGCTAAGGTAGTATGGGAAGAAACAAGTTGATCAGGAAAAACAGATTCAGAAGATGAATATTATGAAAGAGAACTAATTGGTTCTTCAGACAAATTGGACAAAGAAATAAAGAAAAACAAGTCACTCGAGGAAGAATTGATCGAGCTAAAGAAGGGGTCTCAAAATACCAACTCTGAATAAGTCTATCAGATGATTACAAACCTAAAAGTTCAAATAGAAGAAGCCACAAGGATTAAAGAAACATGAAATAGTCAGTCAGAAGAAAAATAGTTTTTGGAAGATGAAATAGTAGCACAAAGAAAGGAAGAAGAAAAGAGAGAAAATATTTTGACTAGCCATCTCAAGGAAAGTTTTGAGGACTTAAATAATCTTGAAGCAAAATTCAGTCAACAAGAAAGAAGATTTGAAGAAGAAATTGTCTCTTTGAATACCAAACTTGAAGAAGCAAAGATAAAGGAATAAGTCATGAAGATCCAAATGATGAAGAAAGAAGAAGAATGTGAAAATATTGAAGGAAAAGTTGTTACATTAAGAGTTAAAGTTGTCAAGATCAGAAATAACATTAAAGAGAGAGAAAGATCCACATCATCTGTAAAGAAAGTTGAAGATAAATGTTATAGGTTACATGAAATGAAGAATGAAGAGAGGGCTAAGAGCTATGCAAAAGTCATCAAAGACTCTATCAAGAAGGAAGAATGCAACCCCTCAAAAGAGAACATTTCAGAAATGAATAAGACTCAAGAAGAGGATTAGAGAAGAGACATATATCAAAGAAGAGCCTCCACTTTTAGGTATCAAAGAAGTTTCAATCATTGTGAAGGAAACAATAGAAGAGATGATCATGATCAACCAAGGCATGAGTTCAGAATGACCACAACAAAACAAATATCATTAACTCTGAGGTATGAAAGTTTATTTATGGTCATTGTTTTATTTGTACTAACTTTGGACATAAAGCTACATATTGAAGATCTTATGGAATAAATGGTGTTACACACCAAAATGTCAAACTTGAGTTTCACACCCTAAGTGCCGCAAGTGTCGCAGAGTGATGTATGCACCTTGTTAAGTGTCACATGCACTTTCTCAAGTGTCGTATGCACCTTACCAAGTGTCAAATTGGATTTTCTAAGTGTCACAACCCCTTGACACCATGAAATAAATTTTGTCACAATCCCTATTCAGTGTGGAGGAGAAATATATCATATGAGGGTCAAAATACTATGTGCACATGAATGATTTATTGTTATTCATAAAAAAAGGAAATTAATTTAGTATGAGAATCCACGTCACATTTAGTTTCCTAATCTCAAGGAGAAGTTGAGAATATCATGGATGGTTGAGAGATTTTCAAAAACCAAAATCCTAATTTGGTGGATCTTGAGAGATATTTCTTTCTTAAAATCCTTGAGAGATATTTTCTCCCTAAAATCCTTGAGAAATATTTTCTCTCTAAAAATCTTGGAGATCCCAACTTTGTGAATCTAGTGAGTGATCTTCTCCATGGTGGTTAAGACTGCAAATCCCATATAATGAGGGCTTTCCATGGTGAAGAGAGGAAGATTTTAGGTGTCAAACCTTTGATCCTGAGGGAAGATTATAGGTATCAAATCTTTTATTCTGGAGGAAGAATCATCATTTTTATGTCAAGATTCATGCAAGGGCTAGACTTGGAGAGCTTGGAGAAGTGACTGCATAGTCAATCATGCTTTGTAAGTGCCTTCTTTGGTTTTCCAATTAATATCAACTTGGCATATTCCCTTCAAGTTCATGTTTTCTACATTTTCTTTTCTATTGTCGTTTCAGTATTCATAGTTAGATCTTATTTATATAATAATATATAGGAGGAGGAAGAGTTCTTTTCCTAGTATTTGTAGGACTTAAGTTGCATTGAGGATCTTGGAGATCAAGCCCAAATATTGGAGCATCGAGGAAGAACATCACAACAAGGTACACCACATCAATCTTATTCTCTCTTGCTTGATTGAATGAGTTAAATTTATAGGGACATTAGAAACCATTTGTTTACTGTATTTGGACCAAAGATGGGGGTCTTGGTTCAAAGGGGAGCTTAGCCTATCCACAGGGTAAGGTTTGTCACAACAAAAAAATGGCAACTCTGTTGGGGAGAGACTTTGACTAGTTTTTCATATTTTTCTTCTTGAATCCTTTGCTTGATATTAGATATTTCTTGTTTTATTCTTGTTTCTAATCTATTTCCCCTTACCTCTTCCTAATTGAAGAGTTTACAGATTCATTGATTGGTTTTTCCGAGTTTTTAGTCTTTTTGAGCCATTTTTTGAACTTTTCCAGAATTGGACCTCCCTTATAGTTGTCACTAGAGTGCCATTATCCTGACTAGTTCTCCTTTGTAGTTGAACATAGGGAGTTGGTCTCCTTTTTTAGGTGGTTTTTCTTATTTCTTCTTGTTTCTACTCAATCTTCTTTTGAGAGGCATTTAGCCAAGAGTCTCATGATTTGTATTTGACTTTGTTTGATTGAGAGTTTGACATTTATTACTCATTTTCATTTTCTTATTTGATTTTTCAAATTTCTCCTAGTTGTGATCCCCTTGGGTTAACAAGATCCCTTGGTTCATCCTTCCTTTCAGTTGTCTGATCTTCATCTTTCAAAGCTTTCAGATTGCTTGATTATTTAGGAGTTTTCATCAACTAGGGTTTGCAAAGGTTGATTGGTTTTGAGTCTCTTTGTGATCTTATTCAAAACGTCTCTCTTTTTGAATGATTGAAGACTCTCTTGTTTACCACAACCCAACTTTGAATGCTCTTTCTTGCTACTCATCCTTAAGGATTGTTGAGTGATTATCTCTTTCTATTTTTCATTGTTTGGGTTCTTGTCTAAACATATGTTGGAATCATTCTAACATTTTTTTTTATTTAAGTACTTGTCGACCTTTTGAGTCCTTGATTCAACAAGTGATCTCACTCTTAGTTTCTCTCAGTTCTCGTCAGTGTTGAGTGCATTTCTTGTTCGATCTTTTTACTTCATATTCCTTTGTATCTACATTGGATTCTTGAATTGAAAGTAAGGAACTAGAAAGAACTTGTATTTGATTTAGTTTCATTTCATTTATAATCAAACGAACTAAAATTGATTGCATTCAAAGTTTTGGGTGGTACATGTTCGTAGTTTGCATTTGGTAAAATGAATTGGGTTTATGCATTTGGAATGGAAAAATACTCTTCTCATTTCCATAAATAGAGTTCATTGAACATAACGATTTGCATCTCATTTTGTTGTACTCTTTTGGAGTCGAAGTCACAAATATCATCAAGTTCACTTCCATACCCTTGAGTAAACAACAACTTAAAAATAAAAGCACTAATTAAAATCTATCTAGAATTTTTTCTTTCTAGGGCTTTGCAAACTTACATTAAGTTAAGTGTAGGGCTTTAGAAAAGGTGTTGAGAATAACTTTCCAAATCCATAAACAAACATATAATCTTGCGATAGGGAGAGGAAATCCAGTTTTCATATAAGCATAAATGGGACCCCCTTGTTACATAGGGGTTAGATATAAGGTCGCGTGTGGGAGAGAAATGGAGACTACCCCTCTGAAGCTTAACCAAATGTATTGTAAATATCGTATACTGGGGGTTCTTCTTGAAGTGTCAGTGGTTTCATTAAGTATTGATGCTTCGTGAATATTGAATCTGTTCGAGGTCCTCTGGAGTTTACCAGTCCTCTTGTCCTCAATCCTCTAGAATAATTTCAGACTTGATATACTGCCCATATGTTAAATCCTGACTATCGATTATACCCACCCAGAGGTTGACTGTGAGTTGGTAACCTTAGTGGCCTTTATATTGAGGGTTCATACACAAGGTGATGGTGAAGGGGAGTCTTTGTTGTACCTAGGTCAAACTCACTTGGGATCCTTGGAGGGTAACCCACCGATAGACCATGAGGGAACTTGCACCAAGGTGTAATTCCGTTAAGCCAGTCACCAACATAACTTATCCACCTGTTCTATCTCAACCCCTTTTTCATATTGATCCCATGACATTGGATTTCATCACCAACTAGCGCGTTCACTATGAAAAGGTTTTTTTTGTTTGTTTGCTTCCTATATTTTTTAGTGTGTGCTATTTTTTTTCCCTATAAATCCATTAGGGTTGAGTCTGTGTCTATGGCGTCAGTTATTGGAACTACCAATGAAGGAACCCATTTTCCTAAGATATTGTTTGTTTATCCTTCTATGGGACACATTGGTCCTCCTTATATTGCTACTTTGACTCTTCCTGGACTCACTCTTGGGTTATCGGTTTGGTTTTTTTCCACTCCGGTGAACGTAAATGCCCCTAGTGCTTCATCCGTAAGTACTGCACCCTAGGACCATCAACCACATGACGATATTCTACCTTCTTCGTCTATAGGGTATTATTCCCGTTCTTCCTCTTCACTTAGTGAAATCTCTGCAACTAGTAACAAGGTGTATAAGAAGAAGAAGAAGAGGAAGATTAAGAAGAAGAAAAATAAGCTAGGGGGGAAACTTCCAACCACTACAGGACATGTTGGAAGCGATCAACCAACTATTTTTCATCATGTTGGGTGTTATAAAAACAGGATCGTGGAGAAATAAAATAAGAAAAATGTGGAAATAAAACACAGAAGATACACAATACAATAGAGACACAGATATACGTGGTTTACCCAGTGTGGGCTACGTCCACCAGATAAATTGCCAGGTCCTTCCTTTTTAATATCCAACAAAATGAAGGGATACAACCTACAACACACGCGTTGTTTCTTACTCTTCTTTCTCTCACAATATCCTCACTCAGATTACAATATTCATGATGATACACAACTACAACACAATTCTCTCATAAAAGAGGGTTCCCTTCTAGGGAAAAAATCCATAAGATAAATTCTACCATCAAATTTGTGACTTTATAATGAATGGTCCAAATTTACTATGAAATTACCATATACATTTACAAGTAATTTTTTTCTTCGGGGGATTATCCCCCGAACCCTTGCTGGTCCCTAGACCCCATGGGGGGGGAATCCCCCCACATGGAGGTGTGTACAATAATCATGGGGTATAAACACCACTAAAAACAAATACCTCTGAATCATTAAGATAATCATGTTCCACAACCAATAATCTCCCACTTGGAGACTAATCACAACAACTCCACCGTTGTTGTACCTGCTAGACTATGATCGACCTTTGACCTGGACAATTTCTCATATTCACCTTCATTCTTGAAGGAGAACTAAAGATGGGAAGGAACTCAGTTTCTCCCTGGTTACTCCCTTTTTTAACATGTTTGCAGGATTATGCGTAGTATGTATATTTTCCAAATTCAAATGTCTATCTTCCAAGACAGACCATACAAAGTGGTACCTAAGCTATATATGCCTAGTCTTTGAATGCAAGGATACTTTCTTTGCAATATGAATGACACTCTCACTATCAAAATACAACCTTTTATTCTCCTGCTTCTTTCCCAATTCCTCTATAAACCTATGTAACCAAATCATTTCTTTACTAACCTCTGTAGCAACAACATACTCTTTTTATGTTGTTGAAATAGCAACAAAATTTTGTATTTTTGAAATCCAACTTATTGTTGTTCCACCTATAGTAAAAGCATACCCTATGGTTCTCATCTTTCTATCTTTATCATCTGCCATATCTAAATCAACATATCCATGTAGAACAGTGTCTAAAACTCCAAAACATAATGCATGAGTATAAGTACCTCTCAAATACATGAGAATACACTTTAATTCCTCCCAATGTTCTTTACTTGGATTGTTCATATACCTTCTCACAACTCCCACTACATGTGTAATATCTGGTCTTGTGAAAACCATCACATACATCAAGCTGCCAACTATTGATGAATAGGGGACCTTGGACATGTATTCTATCTCCTTCTGTGTCTTGGGACACATTTATTTCGTTAATTTGAAATGGATGGAAAAAGGTGTACTAACTGATTTTTCATTCTGTATTCCAAACATCTCCAACACCTTCTCTTTGTACTTACCTTGAGACAATGTCAATTTACGATTTTTCCCGTCTCTTGTTGTTCTCATACCAAGGATTCTCTTTGCAACACCCAAATCCTTCATCGCAAATGAATTAGCTAATTTCTTCTTGAACACATTTATATCCTGCATATTATACCCTACAACAAGCATGCCATCTACATACAATAGCAAGATAATATAGCTTCCATTTTATAGCCTTTTAAAATAAACATAGTGATCAGAATGACATCTACTATAACCTTGTTTTTTCATAAACCTATCAAACATCAAATACCACTGCCTTGGAGCTTGCTTTAGGCCATACAAGATATTTTTCAACATGCATAACAAATTTTCCTTTCCTTTGACCTCATATCCCTGTGGTTGCTACATATAAATCTCTTCCTCCAATCCCCATGGAGAAAAGTAGTTCTTACATCTAATTGTTCAACATGAAAATCTTCTACTACCACAAAACTTAAAATAGTCCTAATTGTAGTCATTTTAACAACAAGAGAAAATATTTCATCAAAATATTTAGCTTTTTTTTGTGAAAACCCCTTTACAACAAGTCTAGCCTTATACCGCTTTTTGCCTCAATCTTCTTCCTTCAACCTATAAACCCATTTATTCTGCAATGCTATTTTTCCCACATGAAACTAAACCAATTCCCAATTCTGGTTATTTACTAAGGAATCCATTTCCTCTTTCATGCCTTGCTCCCGCTTCCTTTTAGTGTCTACATGCATTGCCTCTTCATAACTTTCTGGTTAACCATAATTAGTCAACAATAAATAATACAATGAAGGAGAGTATCGTTCAATGGGTCTACTTAACCTGGTATATCTTCTAACAACACTTGTAGGATTTTGAAGTACCTACTTCTCCTTTTGTTGTACATTTTGATTTTATGGTACCTTTGGAATTTGTTTTTCGGTGATCTCATCAAGCACTGTGTATTCTGGTTTTCTTTTTTCCTGTTTATTTCCCTGCAACTGATCTTTGTACATGACCTTCTCCTTGAATATGAAATCTCTACTTCTAATGATTTTGTGATTTTCATAATCCCATAAGTGATAACCAAAATCATTAAGACCGTATCCAATAAAGGTACACTTCTTGGATTTTTATTCAATATTTGTTCTATTTTCTTTATCAATACAGACAAATGATTCACAACTAAAAGTCTTCAAAAATGAATACTTTACCTTTTTACCTATCCATGCCTCCTCTGTAATGCCACCATCAAAAGATATTCAAGGTCCTTTGTTTATTAAGTAAACAACAATATTTACAACATTTATCCAAAACTGTAAGGGAAACCCAACATGCAATCACATACTCCTTGCACGTTCCAGGATTTTCATGTTCATCCTTTCTGACACACCATTTTCTTGTGGTGTTCCTATAATTGTTTTCTATCTATGAATCCCATGGTATGAATACTAATCATAAGACTCCTTTCTGCAATATTCACCTCCATTGTATGATCTAAGACACTTCAACCTTTTCCTTGTCTCATTCTCAACCAAATCTTTCTACTTCTTAAAAGTATCAAAAACATCATATTTTTGTCGAATGCAATAAACCCAATTTTTTCTAGTTGCATCATCAATAAATGTGACAAAATAATGACAGCCACCAAAATATGATATATGATTTGGTCCCCATATATCTGTATGCATAATCTCTAACCTTTCATTCTTCTTTTCTTTTCCGACTCTGAGAAATCTGCTCTCTTCTGTTTTCCATAAACACAATGCTCACAAAAATCCAAATCAATTTGTTTAATATATGGAAAAAAAATTCTTTTGTGAAGTATCTACATCCCCTTATCACTCATGTTTCCAAGCCTATGATGCTACAGTGTTGTATCCACTCATGTGGAAGCTAAAGATATAGAAGAATCAATTTTACCAGTACATAGATACAATGTACCTACCTTCTCTCCTTTTTCTATCACAAGTGATCCTTTGGTTACCTTCCACACCTTATATGAAAATATGGATATAAAACCTTCACTTTCCAACTTCCCTATTGAAATTATATTTTTCCTTAGATATGGAACATGTCTTACCTCTTTCAACAACAATTGGTTTCCATTCTTTTGATTTATTTGTACCTTACCCATTCCAATGATTTTGCATGGTGCATCATCACCCAAATGAACCTGTCCAAAATCACCTTGAACATAATCTAGAGAATGTTTCCTATGGGGTGTGGAATGAAATGAAGCCCCTGGATTTACTACCCAAGACTCATAAATATTATCTATTGAAATAATCAAAGCATCTTGTAACACATCACCCGTTACATTTGCTTTCTGATTTTTCTCCTGCTATCCATCTCTTTGTTTCTTTGGAGCTCTACAGTCTTTCTTCAGATATCCTTTCTTCCCACAATTCCAACACTCTATCTTTCTTAGTATGGATTTGGATCTTCCCTTCCTAGAATTCCCGTGGTTCCCTGAGCCCTTTCCTCTATCCTTTTGTCTTCCCCTGTTATCCATATTTAATGCATTACCTGATGTCTCACCTATGATTTTTCGTCGCATTTCCTTGCTAAGGATAACACCAACAAAATCACCAAATTTTAGAGTATTTGAACTAGAGACAAAGTTACTTACAACCATGACCAAGCCATTCCAAATTTTTATCAATGAGGTCATGATTAAAAGAGCCCTGACCTCATCATCAAAGTCCACTTTTACAGACTTAGCTGATTAATAACCATATTAAATTCATTTAAATGATTTGCAACAGACCCACCTTATGACATATTCATATTAAATAATCACTTCATTAGAAATACCTTATAGGACGCTGAGGGTTTTTCATACAGTTTAGCTAATGCGTCCATTAGATCCTTCGTTGTATTTTGTTTTGAAATATTTAAGGTCACCGATGCTACCAGGATCAGCCACATCATTCCTAGTACCTTTCTGTCAAGAACCACCCATTCTTCATCCTTCATGGTCGTCAGCTTCTTTGCTATTCCTCCCATTGGTAGGAATAAATCCTTTTGATATAAATAATCTTCCATCTACATCTTCCATAACTGGTATTTTTGTCCATTAGTTTTCTTGACCCTAAACTTTCCATCTTCTACCATTGCTCCCACTCGAACCAAGAACCCTCTTTTCCTGTGAGTTACCCTCCTCTCTGATGCCAATTGTTAGAAAAACAATATCGTGGAGAAATAATATAAGACAAATGCGGAAATAAAACACATAAGATACACAATACAATAGAGACACAGACATATGTGGTTCACCCAGTGTGGGTTGCGTCCACTAGAGAAATTGTCAGGTCCTTCATTTTTATTATCCAACAAAATGAAGGGATACAACCTATAACACACCCAATGTAAATTCCTCTTCTTTATCTCACAATATCCTCACTCAGAATACAATATTCATGATGATACATAGTCGTAATAAAATTCCCTCATAAAAGATGGTTTCCTTCTAGGGAAAAAAAACATAACATAACTTCTATCGTCATATCTGCGACCTTATAATGAATGGTCCAAATTTACTATGAAATTACCATATAAGGGAAATACCCCCTTGCAACCCCCCCCACATGGATGGTTGTACAGTCTTCATGGGGTATAAACACAGATGAAAACAAATACCTATGAATTAGTAAGATAATCAGGCTCCACAACCAACACTGGGACTGTTAATGTTGAAAATTCTACCAAGATACATTTCAAGCCCAAATTCCCTTGCATGATTTGTAAGGGTGACCACCTTCTTAAGGATTTCCCTAGTATTCCCAAGGTTGTATAAGTGTGGTCTCAGGGTTCTCAACTTGTGTCATCAACCGTTGCAGGTCAGGATGGTGAAAAACCATCAACTAGTGATAATCAAGTTGGAAGTAAGAAGGGTAAAGTCAAGTTTCCTTGCTTGTTATGTAAGAATATGCACCACAATTACCTCTTCCCTCGTATGGATGAGGCTTCATATCTGTTGGAAAATATTGTTGATGTCCAACAACAAATTCCATCTCCCAAACCGTCATTGGTAGATGAACTAGTGAATCTGGTTCCATCATCGTTCAATTTGGTTGATCAGGTATTCAATCCGGTTCCATCATTTGTTGATCCGGTTGATCAAGTGATCGATTTTATTTCACCTTCAATCGATCCCACTCTCCCCTTGGAGAGTGAAGTTAAAGTGGTTGATCCAATACCACCCTTGGTCGATCCCACTCCTCCTTGGAAGAGTGAGGATGTCTCTCAGGTCTTTCTTGTTTCTATAGATTCTTCTATATAAGGGGGCACTACACCCATTCCAACATAACCCCATCCTAGTAATGAGGCCATTCCTATTTATTGGGGTGCACTATCAGAACCCTGTATTCCTTCCTATATACCTTTCCAAATCATTTTTCAGTTTTGTGGTAGGGATGTTCCTTAGACTATTTTCGATGAAGGTGCATCCATTAGTATCCTATCCTCCATTTCTTGAGAAGCTTTAGGTTCTCCTCAGCTTGCACCAATGACTTAGAATTGTTTGGATTTTAACAGAAGGACTAGTCAACCTTTAGGGATATTTCCTCAATTTCCTAATACTTTAGGAGGGAAAACTGGCTATATTGATGTGATGGTAGTCCATGATCCCTTTGATTTTAATTTTCTCCTTGGGAGAGACTGTGTTTATGCTATGAAGGATATTGTGTCTATGGTCTTTCAAATGATGTGTTTCCCTCACAATGAAAACATAATGACCATATACCATATTTAATTCATTGGCCCTCATACAATGGTCAATCATATGAATTCCCTGAATGTTCCTTATATGCAAGCCACATCTGCCCAACCACAGGTCAATTATGTGGAAACTTGTCCCATGCATTCAACTCTGAATGAGAAGGAATCCCTCCCTTATTTTGATTTATATATGGTAGTTAACATGGTGATATATTCGATAGGGCTATTAGAACCCGATCTCCCTACCCCTATCATAGCCTTCAACATGTATTCATTCTAGAGTATGGTTCTACCATCTAGAGAAGATCTATTGGAAGCCATAATTGAGGTTTGTCCCTTGGCATGTATTACTTCCAGAGCATTGTTCTCTAGGAAGCCATGATCAAGTAGAGATATTTGAGAATATTTTATTTGCTAATTTCAAGCTCATTAAAAAATGAAACCAGGTTTGAGAAGAGTTCTCTTTTTTGTGTCAATCTCGTTAGAAAATGAAACAAAGGGCCTCAAACATATTTTTTCTAGTTTCAAGCTTGTGTAAAAATGAAACCTACCTTGCAAGCATAGTTTTCTTTCCTATCTCAAGATCATTAAAAAATGAAATAGCCACCTCTCCCGTTGATTCAAGTATTTTTCTAGATTCTGTAAATATTGAGTCGAGTCTTTCACCAAATCTCGTAAATGTTGAGTTGAGTCTTTCACTAGATATCATAACTTAACCTTCATTTCATCCTCATGTGTCAGCTAATTCTCCTTCTTCCTCTAGTGAACATTTTCCTATTAGTAACCATGAGTCTATTTTGTATAGAAATTGGTGATAGGAGAAGAGTTGGTGGATGAAATGATGTTTGGGGGGGTGCATCCCCAACCTCTAGAAATCATGCTGGAGAAAAGCCACTAGCTTCCATCATGTAGCTAGGGGAAAATTACCAACTATCCATGGGTTCCGTTCGAAACCTTTGTACATTACATTGGGAAGTACCGAGCTTAGTCTTTGTTCTTTCTTGTGCTCATTAAAACATGAGAATAGGTTTTCGAGTACACTTTTATCTCTTTTTAAGACTTGTAAAATATATATGAAAAAGGAACCCTTTGGAGTCTCCTTTAATCTCTTTTTAGACTCCCTAAACATGAAAATATAGTCGAGCGATCTTGTTTCCTTTCACACTCGTTAAAAGGTTTGAAAGGGCATCTTTTGAGTGGCATTTTATCTCTTTTTCGACCTCACGAGACTAATTATGAAAAATGAATAATCTAATCAAACATGATTAGAAGAGTTCTCCCATGTATTGTTTTAAACGTTTTTTGGGCTTGGGAGACTAAATTTACGAAAAAGTCACTCGTGGAGTCATTTTTAAGTTCTTTTCACACTCTCTACACATGAAAAGCCACAAAGTTCACCTTCTTTGGGGTCATAAAACTATGCATCGAAGGACCTATGTGAGTCCAATATTCAGGACCCACATGGGATTGAACCCCTACTTCTTTAGGTTCATTAAAAATATGGCGAGGGACTCATCCGAGGGATGAGCCATAATGAACATATGTTATCCTCCTCAAGCTTGTTAAATAATAAATAGGTACTCATCTATCTAGATAGGGAAAACATTGAAGGAAGTGGGTCAAGTTTTTGGAATCCTTTATGGAACTTGTTTGTGCCTCATCTTATACTTGGGTAATTTGATTGCCTCTGAGTCATACCAATTCCATGTGTTGCTATAATTTTTCATTCCAGTCAAAGAGTGCTCTTATTTTTCATCACATTATGTTCTTGGTACTAGTCGAGTCAATGCTACCAAGTTAGTTGTCATGCTTCTCAAGGGAATTTTCACTTCAAACCATCCAGCTGCAGTATTATCAATTTTCATTTCATGTGCCAATCCATACTCATTAGATCCACCATCTCAAATTGCTTTCCTCTATCAGTTTCATGTCGATGATGGGGGATACATCAAAGGCCTCATTTGATGAGTCTTTTTCTTTCGACTTCGACACATTATCTGAGAATTAGACATAGAAACTAGTTAGTATCTTGGGACCTGCATGCCTTAATGGTAGGCATCCTCTCTTCTAACAATAGGTTTACATCATTCACATATGATCAAATGATTCCATGAGTTTTTGACCTTAGCTCATTTATTCGCATTCACTGGAAGGTACTAGGGTACCTTTGGAGTCATTGTCATCATTGGTGATTTCCCTCGCACTTGTTAATAGTTTACCTCAAAAATCAGTAATCAAATGGTTTCTATCATGTTCGAAATCAAATAATCTATTCACATGGATATATTCGTACCACATTGGGATCAGGACAAATACCCTAGGTTGGGCGCTCACTCTGTTATGTGATTTTCCAAGGCTGCGATGGAGATCATTTGAGAATGTAAAATATTTCATTACAATCACCATGCTGACAATCTTACCGATATATATACTCTCACATAGATCCACATTGTATTGATCCGTGGCTATGTTTTGTCATCTCGTATCTCCACTGTTTATTTTTTGTGGTTGCGATCAACTCATGTCATGGAGGTATGAATCCACATTGTATCTCTAGTGGCCATATCCTTAGTCAATATTTTCATGGATCCACAGTGTATTGTTCGACATCCATGCTTTGAGTCATCTCGTATTCCGAGCATAGGTATGTATGCCTTGGAAATGGAACATATTTGTACACTGATTGATGATTGTTTGCAGCTTTTGCTAGGTTCTATAACTCCAACACCATTGCATTAAATAAATTTCAAAGTGTTTCGACCATCATTTTCTCTTATGAACTCACACTTTAGGGGGCGTCTGTTACACACCAAAATGTCACACTGGAGTTTCTCACCCTAAGTGTCACAAGTGTCGCAAAGTGACATATGCACCTTGTTAAGTGTCACATGCACTTTCTCAAGTGTCCTATGCACCTTGCCAAGTGTCACATTCACTTTTATAAGTGTCACAACCCCTTGAAACCATGAAATAAATTTGTCACAATCCCTAGTCAGTGTGGAGGATAAATATATCATATGAGAGTCAAAATACTATGTATACATGAATTATTTATTATTATTCATAAAAAGGAAATTAATTTAGT
>JZKD02S1195765.1:34515-47991 GCA_000966675.3 Picea glauca | reverse complement strand
CTGCAAGTTTAAGTATCATTTTTCCATTTGCAACTCAAAACCATAAACGATCCTTTGTGAACAATGTCTGATATGGAAACAAAGATTTGATTTGATGTTGCCAACCCGGGAGTACTGCCTCTGTTAGCTGTTGATGATCTTGACTTTCCTCAGCGCGCCTCTTTGTAAGCCCCTGTTAGCTGCGGAAAGTATGCACTTTCCACAACGCGCCACTTTGTAGAAGACCCCCCTTAGCTGTTGAAAGCATGTATCTTTGACAGCGCGCCATCTGAGAAATGATTTTAAGAACCTTTTAAGGTTCGACACTTTCAACAGCGCGCCGACTGATGAAACGATCTCCTTAGCTGTTGAAAGTGGGCACTTTCCACAGCGCACAATAAACCCTTGAAAACAAGTTAGCTGTGGAAAGTAAAAAATGACAATTTTGAAAAAGAAGACTTTACAATCCAAACTTAAGTCAAACCAAAATCTAAAATTTTGCAGCTAAAAGACTCAACAATGAATTGAGGAAACCATCAATAGCCATGCTATCCACTGTAAAACCCAACCAAAATGATGGTGCTATTTTGGGAGTTAACACTCTAGGACTTCTATATCCCCAGTTCCATCATTCCTTGATACAAAACCTCTTCTTCTATGATTTTATTTGGCCCCTATAGGATGAGTATTTGAACAAAGCTCAACTAATATACCTCTGTGGTCTACCTTTGGCCCATCCAAGTCTATATTTTTAACTTTTCTTTGCTTTATGTCCATTCAAGCATAGAGTTTGAATATTTACCCGATACCACCATGTAACACACCTGACCTCCTAATACTTCTTAGGATAATGGAGCATACCAAATTTCTCCTCTTAACCACCACTCAATCTTTGATTTCAAACTCATGAGCCAATTATTCTCTTAGAGAGCTTTCCAATGACTATAATTATTCTCAAATCTGATCTCTAGGAAATAAGTTATGCCCCTTTCAAGTTCCTTGGGAATTTCCTTTGTGGTGACATCATCACATCCATGTAGATCCACTTCATATATTCCACTAACAACATAATTCCAATGGCATCTACATGGACCCCTCATGTACTCACTATGGTAACACCCCCCCCCCCCCTTTCCTCTCCTTCGGGGCTAGCACGACCTCTCGGTCTAGGATCATTCAAGTCGTCGAACCGAATGGTTTGTCGAGATCCTAATGGAACCAATTTCAACTTGACACAGACCCTTTTTACTTCCTTAGCGCCTTCTATGTGGCACCCGCGGACCCTCTCCTTGCGCTTTCATCTCTTGCGCCAACAGGAACTATCTCTCGAGGATATACTTCCTCGTTGATGTGACCACAGACTATGACTGTGGGCCAACTTCCTTCACAACCGTGCACTTCAATAATTTCACGAACTACTTCCTCCTCCTTCCCTAATTTCTGAATCGGTGAACTCTTCGGGACCAGATCTACGGTCCTCGTTCCCCTCATGATCAATGACTATGATCACTTCACGAGTCTTTTCTTCTCCCGACTCTTCTCTTCCTGATTGTGAATTATCGATGCATTGATCCTTTTCCATGTTCCTTTCCAGATCCAATGATTTGGATTGAAATCACTCTTTGCGACTTGGCGAAGATCCTTGTTTTCTCCCGGCAAACCTTCTGAAGCTCTTAGTCTCGAACTTCTTGATCTTCTGCCACTTGTCGCCTCCTATATGATGGATTGATTCTCCATCTTCGGGACTTCAAAAAGTCCTTGAATCCTTTGAACACTTATTTCAAATTCACCTTTCGAGACTTGGACTGTTCTCGAACTCTTTATTCACTCCTTGCGGAGTTCAGCGCAGACTTCCTCCTACGACTTCTTCCCAATTCCTCCACGTCCTTCAGTGGACTTCTTCTTTCCCTCCTGGTAGCTTCTCACTCTGCTTCCTAAGCTTATAATATGAACTCACAACACCTTAGGGGCACTCCTTGTGCTTGGCTCAGTTATTTGACCGCTTCTCCCTCGACCTTATGGAAAATTTTAAGGCATCTCCTTTCCTTTGTCAATGCACTTCTTGCAAAGCCTTTCTTCACCAGAATGTTCAAAAATTCTGGTATTCTCCAACACTTTCAACCATGTTGTTGTGTAGGCTCACACTAGCTCGATGCCCTCCTGGCATAGTATTCTAGAGTGTTCAGTAACTCTGAACTGTACTTCTGCCCGAACAGTCTTTCTTTCCAAGGAACTTAACCGCCTTGAAATTTATCCCTGAGTTTGTAAATTAATCTGGTGTTCCCTACTGACAACTTCTCTTCAGACTCCATTGAGAGCAGATATGCACTCCTTGCGTCGACTTACAAAGTCTCCCTACTATGTCATGCACTCCTTTCACTTATCCTAGAGAACCAAACTTAACTCAACACACTCTCGGATGGAAAACTATATCTCTATCCCTGTAGATGATTCCTAACATTCACCTACAATTCAAAAACATGTAAAAGACATTCATCACACAACATCCATTACATAGAAATATGGAACAAGAAAAACTGTCATTTTCTATTAATGGTGGAATGAAAAATTACAATGGTGGAGTCCAAGCTACAACTGAGTCTCGGCTCTCATCGACCTCCAATCTACCCACCCTTCTAATTGGAAATAATACAAAGATTTATACAAGAGGGGCTCTATGAGCTTCCCATACAAGCTACATTAGTGGTGTCAAATCACCATTCAAAATGCCTATTGAAAGGGAAAAATACAATAATGGAAATCTGCTCTGAATAGGATGCAGATCCCTTCTGCCGTTATCCTATTAATGGTGACCTTATCTCCATCTTGTGTGAAATCATTATTTGGCTCTTCCAGCTTGTATTCATTAATTTCCTGGATCATGCCTTATATTCACGAGGAAAAATAAGAGGGCAACGCCTCTCCTTCCTTGAATGTGCACCACGCGTGTTGATTAGCTAGTGTGTGATGAGATGAAGCGATGCTCCTACATCATAATCCATAGTGAAAAAAATCATGATCTTTCCAACATGGTTGAAATACACCTGGATCCCAAACTTTCTCTTGGAGCTATCTCTCAGCTCCTCTACTCTATTGTTTCTGTTCTTGCATCTTCCCCGCTGCTTGTGCAGGTTTCCTTTCATCCATATTCCTCATGATGACTTATTCTTCTTGCAAACTCATCATTAGCTTTATTGTCTCCTCGATCACCTTTTCCAGCTGCTCTATCGACTGGATTTCTTTCTGTAGACTGGCTTATTGCACTCCTCCCTTTTCAATGGATAAATCACACTGACTTCCAAAGACATATTCTTCATTTGTGGCCTTATGTTGCCACTCTGCTGCAATATTCACTCCTACAGGCTCCTCATCACTGAAATGCTTCTCAGCTACCAATTCTCCTGATATATTCGCTCCTACCAGTCCTTCGATTGTTCCCATTCCAACTTCCTCCAGATGCTCCTCATGCTGGTGCAATCCTTCATCTTCTTCCAACTTATCCTATTGGATGTGCATGCTTTTCATTACCACTCTCCTCTCAAGAACTTATAATTCCTCACACAGATCTGAAAAATCTATGCTATTTTCTCCCTCTTCCGTTGCAGACCCCAGTGCTGTAGTCATCCCTTGTTCAACTTCCTGGTTGAAAACGTCAAGCGATTCTACTGAATTCTCTTCTCCTTCCATCATGACAAACCTCAATATCTATTCCTTCTCCTCCTTGACAATATCCGCTGGATGTCTTTCTGTCGCATCTACAACATCTGTGCTAGCCTCTCCTTGGCCGCTTGGTAGGAATATCTTGACTCCTCCCATGATCATAATGCTCCCCTGATCCTTCCTCTCTATGACGAAAGTTTGTAACTTCTCATCATATTCATTCACACGACTCACAGTTCCGTGTGAATCTCCAGTTGAGTGAGGTCTCTCTCCTGCCTCCTCTTCATCTGTCAACCCTCTTAGCTGACGTGAACTTTCTGCTGAGTTCACCTCTCCTCCCTTTCCCACATGGAAATATGGGATGTCTCCTCTGCCCACCTAGAAGTTCATGAGATCCATTGACCTCTTATCATTTCCCACCTGGAAATATATGAGACTCTTGCCATATCTCTTTCCCTTATGACTAAGGTTTTCATCATGCCTCAACCACCTTCGTAACATTTGCTGCTGCCTTATGTTCAACAACGTCTGAACCGACCATCTAGATGTCCTCTTCAAAGGCCATTTGTACCTCCAGTGTACCTTTGACTCCTACTCCATATTGAATGCTAGCTTCTCCATTTGTGCTCGGATTTCACTGAGATCCTTGTCCATCTACACCTTTCTCTTCTGCAAATGGAATTATCCTCGACCATGTTTATGACCGTCAATGGCCATATTTATTTGTCTACAACCCACCCAATTTTTTATCATCTTCTAAACACCTTGCAACAGCTCCAACAAAGCATTGCACTCTGTCTTCCTCGCTTACATAAATCAATTCTGCATCCTCTCCTTCATCTCTTTCTCTCCACCTGAGAGAAATCAAGATCTAATACCACTCTTGGTATTAGACTATCTCTTTCATCTCCTTTCGTCCACACTCTATAGATGAAATCATGATCTGATACCACACTTGGTGTCATACTATATCTTTCATCTCCCTTCTTCCACACTCTGCAGATGAAATCAAGCTCTTATACCACTCTTGGTATCAAAATATATCTTTCATCTCCCTTCGTCCACACTCTGCAGACAAAATAAACTCTCTGATACCATGCTTGGTGACAACTCCCCCCTTTCCTCTCCTTCGGGGCTGGCACGACCTCCTGGTCTAGGATCGTTCAAGTTGTCTAACCGAATGTTTCGTCGAGCTCTTGATGGAACCGATTTCAACTTGACATAGGCCCTTTTCACTTACTCGACGCCCGCTATGTGGCACCCACATACCCTCTCCTTGCACTTTCATCTCTTACACCAATGGATGCTAGCTCTTGAGGCTAGAATTCCTCGTTGATGTGACCATGGACTATAACCATGGGCCTACTTCCTTCGCAACCCTGCACTTCTGGAATTTCGTGAACTACTTCCTCCTCCTTCCTTGATTTTCGAATCGATGAACTCTTTGGGACCATATCTACAATCCTCATTCCCCTCATGATCAACGACTATGTTCACTTCACGAGATCAGACTTCGCAAGTATTTTCTTCTCTCGACTCTACTCTTCCCTATTGTGAATCAACGATACGCTAATCCTTTCCTACGTGCTCTTCCAAATCCAACGGTCTTTATTGAAATCTCTCTTCGCGACTTCACAAAGATCCTTGTTTTCTCTCGAAAAACCTTTCGAATCTCTTACTCCCTAACTTCTTGATCTTGTGCCACCTGCCTCCTCCTAGATGATGGATTGATTCTCCATCTCCGGGACTTCATCAATTCCTTGAATCCTTTTCACACTTAGTGCAAATTCACCTTTCGAGACTTGGACTATTCTTGAACTCTTTCTGCACTCCTTGCAGAGTTTTACGCATAATTCCTCTTGTGATTTTTGTCGGCTTGAAAACCTCCAAGGTTCCCAGTTCCTCTCCGTCCTTCAGTGTACTTCTTCTGGCCCTCCTAGAAACTTTTCTCTCTTCTTCCTGAGCTTATAATATGAACTCACAACACCTTAGGAGAAATCCTTATGCTTTTCTTATTTCTTCAACGACTTCTCCCTTGGCCTTATGGAAAGGTTTAAGGCATCTCCTTTCCTTTGTCGACACACTTCTTGCAAAGCCTTCCTTCACCAGAATGTTCAGTGATTCTGGGATTCTCCAACACTTTCGACCATGTTTCTTTTGTGCATGCTCACACTAGCTCGATGCCCTCCTGTAAGATAATTCCAGAGTGTTCAGTAACTTTGACATGTGCTTCTCCCGACACAGTATTTCTTTCCAAGGAACTTAACCTCCTTGAAATTTCTCCCTGAGTCTATAAATTAATATGGTGTGCCCTCTTGGAAAATTCTCTTCTAACTCCACTAAGATCAGATACACACTCCTTGTGTTAGCTTACAGAGTCTCCCTACTTTGTCGTGCACTCCTTGCACTTAGCCTAGAGAACCAGACTTAACTCAACACACTCTCAGATAGAAAACTATGTCTCTATACCTGCAGATGATTCCTAGCATTCACCTACAATTCACAAACATGTAAAAGACATTCATCACACAACATCCATTACACATGTTGTTCCTGATATTACCCTTAAGGATCAAAAGAGTAATGTCAAGGCATCATAAATATAAAGGGATGTTTTTAATGGTGATTTTTCTTCCATTGGTTATATAAGAATTTATCCTCAAATGAAAATAATGACAGAATAGGACATAGGCCGTCATTTGTCGTCTGAGTCAATTTATAAAATCAAGTGATATGAGGGAAAATTACAAAATTGTTAAACAAAATGAGGCATCGATCCACGATAAATCTTACCTTGTTTACAGTAGAAGAAATAAAAGAATGCACCCTTGTAAGGATATGAGATACAATAGTCCAAATAGCTCACAGGTGTTGTATTTACTTATAGTAAACACAGAGGAAAAACTGTTTACTTATCAAACAACTGATAAAATGTGACCACAGTAGTAGTAGTACTAAATTTCAATCACTAAGTTATCAAGGAGTAACATAAGGGAAACAAGAAATATGGAATACAAGAGGAGAACATAACTCAAACTGCACAAAAATTGGAATCACTTGTATTATTTCTCACAAAAGGAGACTTTTTCCTTATTACATCCGGCAAGAAGAAGCCTTTGTTCAATCTTCAAACTATTCATTTATACAAAATGACCTCAACCCTAGGTGGTTGATATTCTCATAATTCAAAAACAATAAAAATTACAATATGTGAAATTTGAAACATTTCACTTGAATCTTTTCTGTCTCTTTGCCTACTAGCAGAGACGTTTCTTCTTCTTGTACTCTAGCTCAGAAAAACGCTGGTCCCAAATCATGACTTGTGTAAAAGGAGTACACACTTCGTATCATTTGTTCCCAGATGTACTGGCCTTTCCTTTCTCAACGCATTGAATGCATCTGCCCACTAATTGTACTACTAGCTTGGAAGGCTCTGTTGTATTATTTTCCTCAAAAGTGTATAAATTATTCTCTATGTGTGGCATCCTATCTTCCATCCTTTTGGCTTCTAGACATACTGACTGTAACCGTAGACTAGGATTTACTATCCATTTATCTATCTGAGTAAGTTCAACTTGTTTCAACTATTGGATTTCGGCCCAGGCTTCTTCCATACTTGTCTTGGAAGTGAGTTGATGTTTTGCAATATCAATTTTCCCTAGGTTTTCATAGATACTGTCTATTTCAATTCCCAACGATTCTTTGTCGAGTGAGGAACAAGATTCTTCACAAGATTTCTTCACTTCCTTGGCTAGTCTCTTACTTTCAACTATATTAGCCTCCCAGGTTTTAAGTATTATGTCACCTTGAGTTTGTTATGAAAGGGACAGTCTAGTGACATTGGATACTTCCTCCTTTGCCGAAGATAAAATGACCTCTTGGAATGTCACTCTAGCTGCAGTGGCCTCTCTCTCTTTTATGCAAATATTGTTTAAAGAATGGTCTGCTGACCAATAATAATTATGAATAGTTGTTAGTCTGACAAAAAGGTTTTGCTGGACTGATTCCATTTTCTCCTGCACTCCTAATGCTTGGGTTTGAAAAGATGATATATTCACTGCTGCATTATCGACCAAGTTTAATTTATCTTGTAATTGTCTGACCAAATCACCCTGTTGAATGGAAAGTTCTCTGCTTTCTTGTGAATTTCTATGCATCTCATCAAGGATGTTCTTAAGCTATTGAATTTCCTTCCTGTCGCAGACTCTGATCTACTCAAAACATTTATTCATCTCACTTCTGACATTCTTCTCTATAGTCTTTATTTGGCTTTGCAACTGGCTCACCAACAAATTCTTCTTCTTTAATTTTTCCTTTAGGTTTCCAACCGAGTACTGGTTTGTTGTGGAAAAAGATCCCAATGAGCCTGCCACTTCCATAGAGAACTCTATTTCTTCTAAGGTTTGACCATCATATAATACTCTCTATCTCTTGACAGTTGCACCCTCGCTTTGATGATTTTCTCTTTTCACAACAACTCTCCTCTTTTTGCTGAAGAAGATGTCGGAAGGGGGTATCTCTTCCACTGAAATAGGCGTAAGATCTTCTATAAATACCACTTCAGCACTCAGATTCCCTCTACTAGACTGTAAAGGTGTGACAGATTGGATAGGGCTGCCCATCTCGGTAGATGGTCGTTGCTCAATTGTGTCAGTGGATTATTTGACCAGTGTAGATGATGGTTTTTCTTCTCCCTTTTTTATCAAGGCCTCAGCTTGAGTTTTAGTCTAATCATCTGGTGGGTTTGTCAATGAAGTGTCCTGTTTCTGAGTCACAACCTCAGTTTTTTCCAAATGTTCTTGAACATCCTGTCCACTGGAACTCCCCACTTATAAACTTTGATTCTCAACTTCCTCTTTAACTGAAGGTGTTGGGGTTTCTCCCTGCAAGAATTTAGGAAGGCCATTCCTTTTGTGCCTTTGAACGTTATGAAACTCTGGTAATTTTTCTGGAGCCAGAGTTTGGACTCGGCTCAATAATTCCTGATAGGATCTTACCCCTCGGAAGATCTCATCCTGTGGGGAATCTTCATGCTCGTATCTTTTTAAATTGGAAAAAGGCATGTGATTTCCCATGATCCTTTGAGGATATTGTTTCTTAAATTCAATATTGACCAGCTTGATGTCTTCCAGGACGGCAGTCTCTACTTTCGAGTGGACGAAATATAACATTGTAAACCTACCAATCTGCAAAGGAAAAGTGGGCCATACCATTTTCTGCACTGCTTTAAGTTCCTTACTGATTCACCCAAGCATAGTTTGATGTGATACTTCGCAGCACACCAATCGATCTGGTAATAACTTCGGCAAGGCATGTGGAGGAACAGAACAACCAAAAACCCTAATGCAAGAAAAACACTCTTCGATGTAACAATTCGCTATCTCCCCCAGGTTGGTCACTATTTTGTCAGAAATCCGAGGGGGTGGGAATCCATATATGGTGATATGCATCGACACCACCACATAATTGCATATTTCATAGAAGAAATCTTTCTCTTTATCCTCCCATAGCTTTGAATGATAAAAATGTATTGGCTCAACACTAGTTGGACTCCAGTTCCAACCCATCAAAGGAAATGGTGTCATAAAACAAACAACATCCATGATGTATGATTACATGAAAAATGGGGTAGGTTAATTAGTTTTAATCATGTTTAACCCTCTAAATAATCATGTTTAACCTTAAGTATTTCGGGGTTTCAGACCTCGGGATATTGATAGTTGCTTGAGGTAGGATCCCCAAAATGTGAAATGGCGAAGTGATTAATTAATTGCTAATTGTTTTTAATAGTTAATTAACCCTTCTTAACTCTTAATACATTTTGGGAGTTCGGGCTTCGTGAATTGGGGATATTATAGATGATGAAGGCCCGAAATCTGAAATTGCGAAACTATTAATTGATTTTCTAATAAGGGTTTTAGTTATTTATCACTTCATGTATTTGGCTAATTAAATTCATTTAAAATTATGACAGGTCACTTTTCTCAAATACGCGTCAGATATTAGGAGGTATACATGTGTGTTGAATAGGATCTGTTGGATTCTTTTCACGTATTGAGGTTTTGAAAGAGCAACATGTTAACACACTTGAAGCGTGAAAATCCGAAATCTGAAATAGTGAAGCCAATTTCTAGAGGTTTTGACCTTTTTAACATTCAGGCAGCTCTAAATGTTTGGGAAAAGGGAAAGCGTTCAATCGACAGGAGAAATCAATCGACATTGGACCTTGTGCGTTCCCTAAGGCTTAAAAGCATAACGATTTATCTTTTGGAAATCGGCTTCTAAGTTAAAGTGAAAAAATAGGAAAATATTTATGTTTACAATTCTAAAAGTGTTCCAACATAGGCTCCATCTGGGGATCGTGTCTCCCTGCGAGGCGTGGAAGAACTATATACTAAGTGTATTTATTAGGTAAATGGAGTCATCATTGGGTTCTTGGAAACATCTTTGAGAAAACAAACAGAAGGATACTAGAGTTCGTCTTTATCTCAGAAAGATTTCAAAAACTTGATCATTCACCAATCTCGAGCTTAGGCTGTTTATAGCTTACTTTTTCCTGAAACTACTTTCGGGTCTGTTTAAGATAATCAAGACAACTTTAATCAATCTATCAGACTCTGTTTGATTTTGTTCGTATCAAGTAAAATTAAATTTTAGCAATTTTAATTAGGGGGGTCCCTTGTCATCTTAGAATGTAAATCTTTGTCGAAAAGAGAACTAGATACTAGAGCACATTGTTGGCATGTTTTACAGGCAGTGTATGCTTGTCATTGATGGAAAGTACAAAAACAATGATGGCTTGAGTACAGGTACAATGTGCTAGGCAGGCACCAGAAGTATTTTGGGGAGACGCAACAGAGAAAGCTCGTGAAGACCAAAAGAGATAGTGCAGAGGTGCACGCAGAGTGCAAGAGTGTGCTTGTTCATTCGATGGAAAACAGGCAGGCAAGGAAGATCAACAGAGATGATGGCATGGAAAGATCAAAAGTGTAAACTCCATTTTGGAGTTTCGGATACCGGGAGTTGGAGGAGTCAAGAGTTGAGACTCTTCATCACAGGAGTCCTGAAGTTGCGAAATGAGAAACGTCGAAATCCTGAAACAGACACATCAACAAAGACTCCATTTCGGAGTTTCGCAGACTGGGAAATCAAAGGTTTCAGATACCGAGAGTTGGAGGAGTCAAGAGTCGAGACTCTTCATCACAGGAGTCCCAAATTTGCGAAATGGGAAACGCCAAAATCCTGAAACAGGCACATAAACAAAGACTCCATTTCAGAGTTTCGCAGACTGGGAAATCAAAGATCAAAAGAACTTTAATTTTTGAAGTAGTGAACCCCGAAATCCCGAAACAGTCACATCAACAATGAATACATTTCGGAGTTTCAGATACCGGGAGTTGGAAGTGTCGAAACACTTCATCACAAAAATGCTGGAATGCCGAAATGCGGAAAACACCTTTTGGTGCAAGTTTCAGATACCGGTAGTTGGAAGTGTCAAAACACTTCACCACAGGAATACCGAAATGCCAGAATGCCGAAATATGAAAAACACCTTTTGGTGCAAGTTTCGGATACCGGGAGTTGAAAGTGTCGAAACACTTCACCACGGGAATGCCGAAATGTAGGAATGCCGAAATGCGAAATCGCCAAAGCACTTTATGGATAAACGCTTGGTCACAACTATGGGCATGTGAAGGAAGGAGCTTGCAAGTTGCAAGGCTCCATTTTGTGATCATGAGTTGGAAGAGTCAGAGTGACTCACAACAAATTTGCGAAACGCGAAATTGCGAAATGCAGTTTCGAATAAGGCTATGGTCACATCTGCGGAAGGTGGAGGAAGGAGCTAGTGAAAACAAGCTCCATTTCGTAGATCGTGACTTGGAGAGTCGAGATGCCTTGCAACAGGAATTCGTGACATGCGAAATGCCAAAATGAGAAAACACCTTTTGGTGTAGGTTGTGGTCACCGCCTAAGGCCACATGTGAAAGGAAAGGTGAAAGGTGCCAAAGGCATAAGGCTCAAGAGGTTCATAGTGTAACTGCCAGAAACCACTGATTGTTTCTGCACAGAAAAATCAAAGAGTCTTGAGTGTGATTGCTAGAGGAGATGAACAGTCTCAAGGCATCTGCCAGTGGATTGAAGGTTGTTAATAGAGGAGATTGATAGATGGAAGAGCGTTGAAGCCTGTAACTGCAATAGAGAGGATGAAATCGACTATGATAGAGAAGACGAAGAGTCTCAACTTCTAGACAGGCTAAGGAATCTCATCATAACACTTAGTGATGATGAATGCATGGGTATAACCGCTAGAAAAGCTGAGGAATTGCCATGATGATCAGGAAGAGGACTCGACACGAGGAGAACATGCAGAATATAGAGAGTGGGTTGATGCTCGATGGAGTGAAGTGGTGGCAATGTGGAGTGGTAGTGAATATCCCGATGTGGAGAACAATGGCCAGGGGAAGAGCATGCAGAAGGATTTTGCATATAGCATGCACAATGTGCACAGAGACTATAAGAATGCATAACAAAGAAGAGATGAGGGATGTTGTTGAGAGTTATTCAGGCGTGTAGAAGTGGGCAGTGTACAGTAACTGAAATACATAGAAGAGGAATGGTGCATTGAATGGACATGGCGCATAGAGCATAAAAGGAAGAAGAATAGAAAGCGCAAGGCATGTGTGCAAGAAGACAGTGAGGCAGACAGATCAGGGCAGTGTAGCAGAACAATGATGAGACTGGTAAGCCATTGATGAACATTATATCACTATAATAAGTTTCAGTAGCAAAGATTGATATTTCAGGGTGGTAGGGAGGTGCTAGGGAGGACTGTTGTCCACAGAGGTTCAAGTGGGTGCTTGAACACAAGGAGTTGTAGCTTCCATCTGGTTACAGCCAGAGAAACTAGGGTGGTAGGGTTGTGCAAGGGAGAACATTGATTCTCTGATATACAGGTGAGTGCTTCCATCCAATTGGTGCTAGAACTCTTAGGAAGTCGGTGCTTCCATCCAGTTGGTGTTGGAAATCTTAGGAAGTTAGTGCTTCCATCCAGTTGGTGCTGGAACTCTTAGGGAGTTGGTGCTTCCATCTAGTGGGTGCTAGAGAAACTAGGGAGTCGGTGCTTCCTTCTAGTGGGTGCTAGAGAATATAGAGAGTTGGTGCTCTTAGCAAGTAGCATCTTGCAAAACAGAGGTTGTAGCCTCGTTATGAGTTGGTGATCATAAGTATGATAATGTACAGAATGTAAAGATTACTTATCATATAAAGAAGAAGAGGTTTTTACCCTTTATGGGTTTCCTCAGGAAATATCTATCTCTGTGTATCTCATATGTGTGAATGATGTTGAATGTTCTATTGCTTACTTCCCTGCATTATTATGATTGTCATTGAGTTCTTTGTAAAGACTTTAAAATAAGCATAATTGTTTAAGCACGGTAACAAATGATTCACCCCCCCTCTAAGTTGCCCAACAATTGGTATCAGAGCAGGCCCCTTTTATCTAAGGGTAGATCCTAGAGCTTAAACATGTCAAGACACAAAGGAAATTCAACCAATAAGGCCCCTCTGTTCAATGGAACAAACATTTCCTTCTGGAAAGTTAGAAAGAGAACCTACATAATGGCTTTAGGTGCAGATGTCTGGGATGTGGTAGATACTGGTTATGTAAAGCCAGTTGTACTAGCTATAAGGATGACAAGCTAGAATTTAGCTTCATCGCTATGGCTATGAATGCTATCTTGAGTGGGCTTGCAGAAGCAGAATTCATAAAAGTTATGCACCTAGGAACTGCCAAAGAAATGTGGGACAAAATCATTAGCAGTTATGAAGGTAATGAGA
>JZKD02S1195765.1:16849-29641 GCA_000966675.3 Picea glauca | reverse complement strand
ATTTTCTGAGAGAGTAGGTCACCAATCAGATTGTTCAGGTCCATTACATTCCAACCACAGAACAAATTGTAGACATATTTACTAAACCCCTAGCCAAGACACCATTTGAATATCTATGACAGAAGCTGGGTGTCATCCCATCTCACACCTAAGAGAGTCCATCCTGTTAGGGGGAGTTTGTATTGATTGAATATCTAATACCTCCAAAAAATACTGCATCAGCTCAAGGGGAGCATGTTTTCTTTGACATTGATGTCAAAGGGGAAGAAAATAATAGGTCTGGGTGCCTTTGTTGCCATCAATGCCAAAGGGGGAGATTGTTGGCATGTTTTATAGGCAGTGTATGCTTGTCATTGATGGAAAGTACAAAAACAATGATGGCTTGAGTACAGGTACAATGTGTCAGGAAGGCACCGTAAGTATTTTGGGGAGACACAACAGAGCAATCTCATGAAGACCAAAATAGATAGTGTAGAGGTGCATGCAGAGTGCAAGAGTGTGATTGTTCATTTGATGGAAAATAGGTAGGCAAAGAAGATCAGCAACGATGATGGCATGGAAAGATCAGAAGTGTAAACTCCATTTTGGAGTTTCGGATACCGGGAGTTGGAGGAGTCAAGACTCGAGACTCTTCATCACAGGAGTCTCGAAGTTGCGAAATGCGAAACACCAAAATCTCGAAATAGGCACATCAACAAAGACTTCATTTTAGAGTTTCGCAGACCAGGAAATCAAAGGTTTCGGATACGGGGAGTTGGAGGAGTCAAGAGTCGAGACTCTTCATCACAGGAGTCCCGAAGTTTTGAAATGTAAAACGTCGAAATCCCAAAACAGGCACATCAACAAAGACTCCATTTCGGAGTTTCGAAGACCAGGAAATCAAAGATCAAAGGAACTTTAATCTTTGAAGTAGAGAACCCTGAAATCCCGAAACAGTCACATCAACAATAAATCCATTTCAGAGTTTCGGATATCGGGAGTTGGAAGTGTTGAAACACTTCATCATAGAAATGTCGGAATGCCGAAATGCGAAAAACACATTTTGGTGCAAGTTTCAGATATCGGGAGTTGGAAGTGTCAAAACACTTCACCACAGGAATACCGAAATGTTGTAATGCCGAAATGCGAAAAACACCTTTTGGTGCAAGTTTCGGATACCGGGAGTTGGAAGTGTCAAAACACTTCACCATAGGAATGATGAAATGTAGGAATGCCGAAATGCGAAATCACCAAAGCACTTTATGAATAAACGCTTGGTCACAACTATGGGCATGTGAAGGAAGGAGCTTGCAAGTTGCAAGGCTCCATTTCGTGATCGGGAGTTGGAAGAGTCAGAGTGACTCGCAACAAATTCACGAAACATGAAATTGTGAAATGCAGTTTCGAATAAGGCTGTGGTCACAGCTAGTGGTCACATTTGTGGAATCTGGAGGAAGGAGCTAGTGAAACCAAGCTCCATTTCGGAGATCGTGACTTCGAGATTCGAGATGCCTCACAACAGCAATTCGCGACATGTGAAATGCAGAAATGCGAAAACACCTTTTGGTGTAGTCTGTGGTCACCGCCTGAGGCCACATGTGAAAGGAAAGGTGAAAGGTGCCAAAGGCATAAGGCTCAAGAGGTTCATAGTGTAACTTCCAGAAACCACTGATTATTTCTGCATAGAAAAATCAAAGAGGCCTGAGTGTGATTGCCAGAGGTGCTGAAGAGTCTCAAGGCATCTTCCAGTGGAATGAAGATTGTTAATAGAGGCGATTGACAGATGGAAGAGAGTTGAAGCCTGTAACTGCAACAGAGAGGATGAGCTCGACTATGATAGAGAATATGAAGAGTCTCGACTACTAGACACGCTGAGGAATCTCAACATAACACCCAGTGATGATGATCGCATGGGTATAACTGCCAGAAAAGCTGAGGAATTGCCATGATGATCAGGAAGAGGACTCGACACGAGGAGAACATGCAGAATAGAGAGAGTGGGTTGATGCTCGATGGAGTGAAGTGGTGGAAATATGGAGCGGTAGTGAATATCTAGATGTGGAGAACAATGGCCAGGGGAAGAGCATGCAGAAGGATTGCGCATATAACATGCACAAGGTGCACAGAGACTATAAGAATGCAGAACAAAGAAGAGATGAGGGATGTGATTCAGGTGTGTAGAAGGAGGCAGTGTGCAGCAGCTAAAATACATAGAAGAGGAATGGTGCATTGAATGGACATGGCGCACAAAGCGTAAAAGACATAAGAACAAAAAGCGCAAGGCATGTGTGTAGGAAGATAGTGAGGCAGAAAGATCAGGGCAGTGTAGCAGAACAATGATGAGACTGGTAAGCCATTGATGAACATTATATCACTGTAATAAGTTTCAGTAGCAAAGATTGATATTTCAGGGTGGTAGGGAGGTGCTAGGGAGGACTGTTGTCCTCAAAGGTTTAAGTGGGTGCTTGAACACAGGGAGTTGTAGCTTCCATATGGTTGCAGCCAGAGAAACCAGGGTGGTAGGGTGGTGCAAGGGAGAACATTGATTCTCTGATATACAGGTCGGTGCCTGTGTAACTGGAAGTTGGTTCTTCCATCCAATTCGTGTTGGAACTCTTAGGAAGTTGGTGCTAGAAATGTTAGGAATTTTGTGCTTCCATCCAGTTGGTGATGAAACTCTTAGGGAGTTGGTTCTTCCTTCTAGTGGGTGCTAGAGAAACCAGGGAGTCAGTGCTTCCTTCTAGTGGGTGCTAGAGAATCTAGAGAGTTGGTGCTCTCAACAAGTAGCAGCTTGCAAAATAGAGGTTGTAGCCTCATTATGAGTTGGTGCTCATAAGTATGATAATGTACAGAATGTAAATATTACTTATCATATAAAGAAGAAGAGGTTTTTACCCTTTATCGGTTTCCTCAAGAAATATCTGTCTCTATGTATCTCATATGTGTGAATGATGTTGAATGTTCTATTGCTTACTTCCTTGCATTATTGTGATTGTCATTGAGTGCTCTGTAAAGAGTTTAAAATAAGCATAATTGTTTAAGCATGGTAACAACTGATTCACCCCCCCCCCCTCTTAGTTTCCCAACACACATTGTATACATGTATAACAGACTTGCAGATATCATAGACATTGCTTAACTGCCAGCGAGCCTATTTAGTACCTCTGTGAAGTTATCTACATTTCCCATTGAATTTCCTTTCACCACTTCAATTTTCACTTTGTTGAGATGAGGGCAATCATTTAAATTAATTTCCTTTCATAATCTCTTTTGGACAAAATGGGGGCAATCGAATTTCAAATTTCCTTTCACCATTTGTCTTGGACTAGATGTGGGCAATCAGATTATGAATTTCCTTTCACATCCATCTTATTTTTTAATATTTTTGAAGTGGGGGAAATCAAATGTATATATCATACATGGGATGACAACTGTTTATAATTTAGTAGCTAAGGTATGTCAACTCACTTTGATTTACTCTGGGCTAATCCTCGCTTGACCTTCAAAACACCTTTTCCTACAGGGAAGTTATCACAGGGAGATTTTAATTTCCAGGGATTTTCCTTGAGTGAAACGAATCAGTTTAAAATATGATAGAAGGGCTAAGGTAGTCAGGATTAGCCTAGACACACTTTCTTTTAGTTAAAATTAGAGGAATCAAATTTTTTTTTCCTACTCTCGTTTTGAAGGTCTAGTTTTTTAGGCTTCTCGAATCAAGGCGAACTCTGTATTTCTGTGGGGATTTAAAATCAGGATATGCAAATCAAGACATAAATAAATTTTTTAGACATGATGGATGGGAATGAACTGAAGAGTTAAAGGTTTGGAAAGGGACCTTATTCCTACTCATACCTACTTCCTAAATTGCGAGCTTCTTTTATTCTCATTTTCTTTTCTTTTTTATAAATTTTATTTCATTTTTTATTTTAGTTTTAATTTTATCAAAACTCAGAGAAGACTTTTAGGATTAGGCTGTAATTATTATATCCCTCTGGTTATTGTTCAGGTGACACTATTTATATGGATGATACTTTAATAATTTAATGAGATCCTTTTGAAAATTTAACTTGGTTTAATAGGGTATAAGCTCATACCTCAGCTCTTCTTTATATTTTCAACCAACTAAACCATTTATTTATCACCTGTTTTGAGAGAAAACCAATGTTCTGGAAAGTGGGTGTTGGTTTCTGATACATCCTTATCTCTCAACTGTCAGCCAATATTATGCATAAAAATCAACATGATAAATGTCATAAACTTCTGAAGAAAAAGGAACGATAGGTGTTGTTTTTTTTTTTTATGAAATTAATAAAACTAGTCCTATCTATAGTGAAAGTAAAAACTTACTAAAGAAGTGAAAAACTGTAAATCAAAAAGAAAATCAAACTGGTATATACAATGGTGATTTGGGATCTGATCATTGCATGAAATGCTTTAGGTAGTGCCCATTGATAGGGGTGTTAAGGATTTTCCCATCGAGGTTTTCTAATAAGAATGAATTATTTCCCTCAGAAGCTAAGACCCTGAAAGGTCCACACCAGATGTGATCAAAATTACCATGCTTTCCAGTGTCCTCTTTCCTAGCATCCCATTTCAAAAATATGTCTTCAGGAAGGAATTCCCTATCTTTTGTTTTTTTATCAAACAAAGCTTTCATGTTGTCCTGATATTTCTGAAGTTTCTCATCCACTTTGGCCCTGTTCTACTGTACTTCAATTAACTAGTTTATTCTTCTAGTAATATCGTTAGGTTCTTCCTTCGAGTCTTGCCAGAGCTTCATTACAGGCAGAGTGATATTTATGGGGAGGAGTACATGGGTACCGTACACCATTTGTAAAGGAGACATTCTGATTGATCTTTTAGTGCCTATTTGATTTTCCCACAAAGCGTATTTCAAATGAACATGCCAAGCTTTCTTGTTTTTAGTTAGCACTTTTTTTATTATGTTGATTAAGCTCTTGTTTGATGATTTTTCTAATCTGATTCCTTGAGGATAGTAGGTTGTTGAATGTCCTAGTACAATATTGTACTTTTGACAAAAACTAACCATCTCCATAGTTTTGAAGGCCTGGGAATTATCCGTAACTATTTTTCGAGGACAGCCGAATCTAGATAAAATGTTTTCTTCCAAGAAATTGATCACCGCCGAGTCTATAGCATTTCGTGTCGGAATGGATTCTACTCATTTGGTGAAATAGTCTGTGGCGGTTAAGATACATTTATGTTGTGAACTTGAATGCGGATGGATTTCTCCGATGAAATACGGACCCCATTGTTGAAACAGAGCTTCTGTTTTGACTGGGGTCAAGGGTAGTGCATGAAGCTTTTGTTTACCTGAGAATAATTGGCAATAATTATAGGCCATGACTTTAGTATTCACGTCTGTAAATAAATTCGGCCAATAGTATCCAACTCTCAGGATTTTATAGGTTGTTACCCTCCAGGCGTGGTGTTGTCCACACACCCCTTCATGAAACTCATTTATAACATTCTTTGTTTCGGATTCTATCAGGCACCTTAGTTAAAAACCCAGTGGATCTTTCCAATACAACCGACGGTCAACGATGCAATATTTTACCGTGTGTAGCTTCAATGTTCTCGCCTTAGAAGGAGTCATATCACTTGGGCACTAGAGAGTCAAGAGATATGAAACTATGTCACCGTACCAAGCAGAGGAAGAAATTTTTTATTGGATCTGAGTTGGGTGTCTGATCCTCAAATTCTTCTATGTCTAGAAGTTCTCCGTAAGCTTGCAGATGATTTATTCCAAGTGCTCTAAAATTTGATTCGGCTAACAACTTAGCGAAGGATTGACCTTTGACTAGTTTAGTTGGTTTGACCTCAAGATCAAATTCTTGAATCTTGGCTAGCCATTGGCCCCTCCTTCCGTCACTATCTGGTTGAACTAATACATATTTAACAGAGATGGTTGGTACGTAGGAAATTATTTTGGAATGTAGCACGTAAGTCCTGAAAGATTTGAGGGCTTTCACCATTATGTATGCCTATTTTTCCAGTATATTGTATTTCAGTTTTGAGTCTCTGAGGATTTTATTAAATAATTCTATCAGTTGTTTGAACCCTTCATCGTTCTTCTGTAGGAGCACAACCACAATCGTATGTTCGGATGCGAATGAAAGAATCAAGAACTCTTTCAAGTAGTCTGGGTTGGCCAACACTAGTGCTTCTCCTATTACCTTCTTGATGCGTTCAAAATATGCTTTAGCCTCGGTTGTCCATTTGACCTCGTTTTATTTTTTTTAGCATATATTTAATCAATTTAACAATTTCAGCAAAATTTGGAATGAATCTTCTTAAAAAAATTATTTTTCCTAAAAAAGACTGAATTTCCTTTCTGCTTCTAGGAATATTTATTGTATCTATAGCTTCAACCCTTTTTGGATCGATTTTGATTCCTTCCCTGGATACTATATGGCCCAATATTTTACCTTCCTGCATTGAAAAATGAGATTTCTTGGGATTTAGGGACAAACCGAATTTTCGACATTTCTCGAACATCTGTTTGAGTTGTACCAAGTTATCTGTGTTAGAGTTAGAAAAAAAGGTTAAATCATCAAGATAAATCACGACAAACTTATCTCTTTCATCGACAAAGGCTATGCCCATTGCTCGTTGAAAGGTGGCCCCTGCATTCATCAGACCAAAGCACATTTTGTCATACATGAAAGTACCCCATGGAGTGGTAAATGCGGTTTTTTCCTTGTCATCTTCGTGGACCTCAATTTGATTGTAACCTGAAAAACCATCAATCATGGACATATGGTTATCCCCGACCACTTTTTACAGAATGTGATCCATCTTAGGAAGAAGATAATTGTCTTTAAGAGATGATCTGTTTAGGTTACTGAAATCCACGCAGAGTCTGATTTCGTCGTTCTTTTTTCTATCTGGAACTAAATTAGCTACCCACTTGGAATATCTGAGTGGAACAATAATTTTTTCATCCAGGAGTTTTTTTACCTCTCTTTCTATTACAGGCAGGAGTATCGGGTTTATCTGTCTGAGCTTATTCCTAAAAGGTTTAATGCCTGGTTTCAAAGGGATTTTATGCTCGATAAAAATTGTATCATATGTTTTTAGTTCGTCATAAGACCAGGAAAAGACATATTTGTATTGCTTGAGTAACTCAACATATTTACTTTTCATTTCGGGTGGAAGGTATTTTGAAATTTCGACTAGTTTGGGGTTTTGCTTAGTGCCTATGTCACAATCTTCAACCTCTTCGGGATGAGGTTGCAAGGTAGACTTCAGAGGTATATCGTCCTTATCAAATAGTCTCTCTAACAGAATTAGACCCTTAGGAATTTGATTGTTTTTTAACACCAACATGCGGTGGTTAGTGATATTATCTTAGAACTTCTCAGGATCCTCTCCTTCTTGCATGACCAAGTAGGGTCATTTTGATTTTCCTTGTCAATGTGTGTTTCGTAAAATTCATGCACCATTTCTAGAAACTGCTTGATCTGTTCATCGTCTTCAAAAACCTGATAGTGTTGGACATTATTTGGTTTTGAAGGCATGTGGCTCATTTCTATGTGGTATTTTAGCTTCAAGATTGTAGGTGGCACAAAAGTAGCAGCCGCTTTTGCTAGGGAGTCAACTTGTTGATTTTCTGCCCTAGGAATATGATGAATATTGAATGATGAGAAAAAAGTTGCAATCAAATCCCAGGCACAGTTCATGTACGACATTAGCCTTGGATGTTTGGCTTGATATTGTTGCCTTATCTGTTTTACAATTAATTCTGCATCATCATAAACTATTAGATTTTCAATTTTAAACTTCCAGGCAGCCTCCAATCCTAATATCAGAGCTTCATATTCACATACTTTATTTGTATAGTCAATGTCCCATTGTAACCCGTACGAGAAAGGAATTACGAATTCATATCCAGGTGCCAAAAAAATCACTCCAGCTCTGGCTCCTTCCCAAGACGAAGCACCACCAAAAAACATTTTCAGGACCCCTATGCTATTTACATTTTTGTTTGTTTTTTCAAATTTTTTTTTTTTTTTCTAAATCATTTTCTTCTGTACATTCATCAAAACAATCATCAATGGATAATATACAGTTTCCTAAATCTTGATCTGCGACATAGACCAGATAATTATTAGGGTTTTGTGGGTCACTTACGATGTATGCCAATCTTGCCTCTCTTTATATCCGGGTCAATTGTCCACCGAAGATCGGAATTGTAGAATACGTCATGTCTAATTGAAGAGATCCTCCAAGTTTGGCACCCCAAGACCTAGATAACAACATGCCATATTTTGCAGTAACATCAGCAACAACTACAACCATGAGAATGCTCTTCACATGGATCTGTGCAAGATTAACTACTAAATCTTTTATCATACTGAGACATTTAACTTTTCTTGAATCAAAAGAATATAGATCTCGGTATGGTTTGGTCACCTCGAGACTTAGTTTTTCCATAATAAATTTTGGCATTAAAATGTGGGAGGCTCCAGAATCCAACATACAGTTATGGAGTAGGTGATCATGCACAATCAACATAATATAAAAAGGAGAAACACGATATTTATCATTTTTTATATGTGGAACAAACATTATAGTAGGTCTATCATCTTCTAAATTAATAGTATCCACATGAATTTCAGTATCTAAGAAATTTATCATTTTGGCAATTTGTTTCCTATATGTTGGATTTTTTTCTAATTCAACCAGGGGCACAGGAATTTTGATTTTATTAATTTCAATTTCCAGATTGAAAATTCTAATTGTATTTTCGGCCTCTCTGGTTGGGATCTCTGTTTCTCTTTTTTTTGGTCTATTGGTTTGCGTTTCTTTGGTATCAACTGTCTTTGTTTTGGCTGCTTGTGTTTCAACTATTTTTGTTTTAGCAACTTCCATTTCAACTGTTTGAGCTGCCTCATTTGTTTCATTTCTCGACAAGATCTTTCTTGGTGGAATATTTGTAATTTTTTTATCTCTAGGACTTAAATTGTATTTTTTTTTAAGTTCGACCATTATAGAGTCGGTGATTCCTTGATAATCAGATTCTCCCATATTATTTATACTTACCTCATTTCCGAACAATGGTTCTTGATCTAAATACTTTTCGTAATCCTATTTTTTTAGGTGAGGTTCTTGGTCATTATCACTGAGGTTGTCTATATATTCCTCTAACCCCTCAAAGTCTTGTGCATCATTGCTTTGGATAGAGTTTTTTGTTTTAAAAGGAGCTTTGGTTTTCTGATCCTCTTTTTTTACTGGTCTTTGCTGGATCAGGGGATTGGGATTCCTTTTAAAATATCTCCTAGAAAAAGGATCAAGTTTGGCCTGGTCTAATTCCATTCTGGATATTTTTTTCGATAAATCTTTAATTATTTTAGCCATGTAATCCATTTTTTCCTCCGTGGACTTCCTAGATCCGGAAGTTCCATCTTGTTCCCTGAAGCGCTTAGTTTCTTTTGTTCCTATTTGAACTTACCAGATGCCATCATGTTTGATTCAATTTCAATGGCATCGTCTTGCATTCTGGTGAGATCGACCGATCTCCTTTCTCTCAAAAGTAAGGAAAAGTCGGGCTGGAAAGCCCTAGCGAAAGTCACCTTAGTTGCAGGTTGAGAGGGTTTGACCTCTGCTGGGATCTTATGATATAGTTTATTAAATATTTGGGTGAATTCCAAGACTGACTCAAAATTCTTCTTCCTTAGAGCCCCGAATTTCGTCAGATAATACAAATGATCTTTCTTCTCTCCCCACTTCCTTAAAAAGGAATTTTCTAGGGCATCATAAGATGCTATAGATCCTACATGGAGCCCTCAAAACTAAAGTCTTACTTGACCCTAAAAAATTTTCACCAGAATTCTCGAATAAACATCCTCATGATCAATGCCAAGGATATCAACGAATTCGTCAAAAAACTTTATGTGCTTTGTAGCAGTCAAATCCCTTTCTCACGTGAATTTAGGCAAGTTCTTCATATAATTTTCTGGTAAATCATGAAGGACCGGGGTAAGAATAAAAGAGCGTATCTGGATGCCACTTTGGAAAAAATCCTAGGAGGTGGAGGTGGTGGTCCTTGACCGCCTCTAGCACCACCTCCTCTAGCTGCAACCATTTGATGCCAAGGGGATGAACTTTGAGAGTTAAAGAGAGGATTTTCATAAACTTGTAGTGACCCTTTGGTTACCTTAGGATGAGGAGAATGGGTTTTGGGAAATAGACCAGTAGGAGAAAAAAATTCTAGAAAGGGGGGAAAATAGAAATGAGGGTTGGTTTCTTCGGACTTACAGGATATATAAATAGGAGAACCAACAGGAGTTGAGTCAGGGTACAAGATATACTCCTCAGATTTTCGTGGAATCAAAACCTTTACTTCGGGGATCAGGGAAATATCTAATAAAGTAGGTATTGAAAGAGATCCTTTACCTTTACTAGTAGAGGGGTAAGTTGAATCAGTCTCAAATCTTACCTCAGGTAAAACCTGTTCGGGGTTTATGATTTTAGTTTCAAGTTTATCAGTTGATGTATCTACAAAGTGGCTTTGTGTGTAACCTTATTGTGAGATTGACTGTTCAAGTGGAACCTTAGCATTAGTTTGCACAAATTTGGGTTGGTAAACCTTACTTGTGGATGTAGTAGTCTACATGAGGTATCCCCTTGGTTTTAATGTCTTTTCAAGATCAACTACAGGCATAGTCTGCTGATTGCCTGGGTTCTTCCTGGTATTCTTTCTACCGAATGTTAGTTTATCTGTAATGGAGTCACCAAGTGAAAGATATAAAGCCTTAATACAATATTCAATCCTTGTTCACTATCAAAGACAAAATATTACCTCGTCGTTTCCCCCAGGGAAAAATAACTTTGTTTCTCCATTCCTGACAACGACGCCTTAAAAATGTTGTTCCTATTATCCCCGATATCTAGGGGATGAAGAAACAACACATGGGGATGAATAAACAGTCCATGGGGATGAAGAAACAACACATGCTGAAAACACCAGGGTCCTCGAAGTACCTGCACAAGAAGAAACAGTAAGTTTCCCTCCTCTCATAATTTTTGATGATGCTTTACCATGTAATGAAAAGGAGGAGGAGGATGAATTTTCAAATCTTGCAAATCCCGCATGTTATGATACTGATACTGACATAGCTGATTTCGATGAGTTCATACATGTTGGGAGACGTAGGTGGGATGCATTTGGTTATGATACAGATCCCATCTATGACACTAAAGATCATCTCCAATTGTTGCCCCTGCAGTTGCCACGACAGATTACTTATGACCAATGGCAACAAGGAGATGAAGTCTTTACGTGTAGCGTTCAAAACACCAAGGACGACCTAGTACCTTATTTTTCGAATGATTTTCGGTCTTACCTTGAGATGTTTGATGAGTATGATGAGCATTTGAACCCTTTTTACGAAGTTGATTGCCAACCACCATTATGCTCAAATTTTGATACAAGTAAAGACATCGTTTTCCTGAAGGAAGTGACTCATGATTTTTCTTCCCAACCATCGGTTATTGCTTTGCCTTGCTTTTCCATTCAGGGTGTAGTTGGGAATTGCCTTTTATATGTTGAGTTTCCTTCTGGGCAAACCCTAGATTTCAAGGATCAGTTGGGTTATCCTAGTTTCATTCATTTTTTCAACTTTCCCTTGGTAACTTGCCAGTCATCTGCTAAACTTTTGTCAATTCCTTCCTTAGAACATGAAGACGTCTTAGGTAACCAGTTTGCAGGCCTTTTGAGTTAGTTCTCTGAACCTTGTCTTTTTCATGACCCTTTCTTGGATAGGATTGAGTACTTTCCTCAGAGATGGACTTGGCAAGATTTTGTCCCTCCCACCCGCCTCCATGAGTTAGAGTTTGGGACTCCCGATGATGTGATATATGTTCTAACTCATGACATGTTTGTGCTTGATTTTTCATTTTTTTGGTTTATGATGAAGCACAAAGGCAGGTATCAGGGAGCGTTGCTGGATTGGCTTCATTGGTTGTTTGACTACACCAACAAGCAGCCAACAGGTAAGTACAGGTAAGCATTTTACTTTGTATTTACATTTATGATTGCCTTATATGCACATTTACTCACTGCCTTATATGCACATTTGCTATACGGGGTGGTAATACCACCCCATCTTTTGTCGTTGATGCCCTTTTGACGAGTGTGAGCAGGTCACAGGTCTATGCCAGAGATTGTTGAGGTTCTCATACGCTCTATAGTTAGTGCATGTCCCCGAGTTGGAGCTATAAGTTATCCCCGATATCTAGGGATAACTAGGAGATCATGTCTCGAGGCCCACATGGACCTAGACATGGAGTACCGAGAGCAGATTGACTTGAGCATGGCCCTGGAGGGCCCATCTTTCTTCTTCTCAGCCAGCTTTGTCCTGTCAGCAGTACCATCCTCCATCACTACCGGCCTGGACTTGCATCAGAGGGGGCTCTTACTCCATGAGGTAATTGGTCCGAGGTATCATGGTATGTGTCATATTTGATCGTTATAACATTCTTATATATGCATTAGATTCCTTTCATTTCGGATGACTGCTTGGATCTTACACTAATCCACTTGACCATTGTTGGGGTGATTGATGGGGCAACCTAGCAAGCCGGTATTCATGGGTTTTGGTTAGCCACCAAAGGGGGTTTGCAAAGCCATCGTCTGCTCCCACCATTTTATCACCTTTTCATCTTGTACCCCACTCATCCATCCCATTCCCCTAGTCTGGCCATTAGGATGACCTTCCAGGGTACACCTTGTCTTGTGGGAAGAAGGGGCTAAAGGCCCAGGGGGTAAAAGAAGCTGGTAAAAGATAA
>JZKD02S1195764.1:867390-881372 GCA_000966675.3 Picea glauca | reverse complement strand
AGGATGGCATCCGGGATGTTGGGCTATGATATGGCTGTCCAAGATAGGACCACAAGGATGCCAGGTAAGATTCAATTTCAAATTTTGTTTATTCCTTTCTATATATTATATATGAAATTTATTGCTTGATGGAAATCTGAAATATACTTCGTTGTCTTCCTTTCATTTTATCCATTGTAGATGTCTGGTGGAAACACTATGGTAAAAAGCTCCCAGAGCTGCAGAAACTTGTCATTCGAGTGCTTAGTCAAACTTGCAGTTCTTCAGGTTGTGAGCGCAATTGGAGTGTCTTTGAAAAGATACACTCCAAGAAGCGCAACAGGTTAGAAATGTTAAAAAATACAACAAAAATTCTTTAAACTTTATATTGTTTTTAATTTTAATTTTTACAATTTAGTATTTACTATTTATTTACCATCACTAACTATAGCTCTCAATGTTCATACAGGTTAAGTACCCAGCGCCTTAATGACTTGGTATATGTCTACTACAATCTAAGGTTGTGGATGAAGAAACTTGACAAAGAACCTAACATAGAAGCCATTTCATTGGATAACATTGACACCACTAGTCAGTGGAGGGTGGAGATTCAGTAGCCTGAGATGGAGGAGGCCCCCGAGTGGTTGGAGGAGCATGCAGATAATTTGATGGAGGGAGCAACAGAGGAGGAGGAGGAGGAGGAGGAGGAGGAGGTTCCACTTCCAGTGGATACAGAGGCTGATGAGGAGATTGGACTTCCAGTGGATCCAATGCCACCACCACCTCCACAGAGAGTCATACCTAGAGCTGGACTTGGGTCTGTTGGGATTGGGAGGAGGCAACACACTTTTCCTTCCACCTCGTCCCCATCACTTACCACCTCAGAGGGAGCATCTGGAGCAGTAGGATCTTCCACTCCAACCTCATCTAGAGTACCTCCACGACCACCTACTGCTTCCAGAGGAAAATTGGTGCCCTTTACCTGTAAAAGGGCTAGAGCAGCAACAACACCACGACATAGAGGGAATCAATGATTTGGATTCCTATGATCTATCATTTTCATTTTATCATGTACTATTTAGTATCTAGATGCCTCATAATAATTCATCTCATGAGATACATTTATTTTGATCAGTTGATGTGATTTTGTATCTACTATCATCCTATCAGGAACATGTTTCAGAATTTTCAGTTTAGTAACGATATGTGACCACTTGACATCTTAAGGATCTTATTTATTGGTTGTATTTTCATATTGATGTAGAAAAGTGTTTATTTGATGTTGTTGTTGCTTTACAAGTTTTAAAAAATTAAAAAAATTGAAAAATTGATTATTTTTGTATTTTTTTGAGGTCTTGCCGACATATTCCGACATTTTTCGCCAATGTCGCCGAGAAGATCTCTTCCGGACCCTTGCCGACACTTTCCCCGACACGACATATACAACATTGCTCCCTGCTGAGGCTATTCTTGGGAACAGGACATCACAGTCGTCCCTTCCCGAGATTACTTGTCCTCAAGCAACATCAATCCTGGGTGTTGCAATATATGCTCTCCCTCCTATGTGGCATCCTCCATTGGAAGTCCCCTCCATCTGAACAAGCACTCATTGATGAACCTGCTCCTCAACCTACACTCTCTCCGCTCTAGCACCTCCTTCGGCACTAGCTCCAACCCTCCTCATCCAAGGGTGGCAACTCCTCTGAAATGGACACTTGTTGTCCTACTGCCTTTTTAAGGCAAGAAACGTGGAACACGTTCTGTATCTTGCTACCCTCTAGCAGTTCTAGCTCGTAGGCCACTTCTCCTACTCTCCTGATGACTCTGTACAACCCATAGAACTTGGGCTTCAGTTTCTCTACCCCGCTCTTCTTCAACGAAGAGTGTCTATACGACTATAATCGCAGAAAAACCAAGTCCCCTACATTGAAACTACACTCTATCCTCTGCCTATCTGCATAGATCTTCTGTTGGTTCTGTGCTACCCGCATATTTTCCTTCACTGCACGTAGAATCCTCTAACTCTCCTCAATCCAATCTTTGGCCCCCGGGAACCTATCCCCAAACACAGTCTCCACAAAAGAGCGTGCATCATATCCATACAATGCTCTAAATGGTGACATCCTAATAGAGATGTGGTAAGTTGTGTTGTAACAGTACTCACCCATGTGCAACCATCTCACCCATGTGTGTTGCTACCCTCCCACATAATTCCTCAAATACCCTGTAATATCCCAGATTCGGCTAGTCTAGGAATCTCTGCTAATATGTGTGTATGATCAATCGTTTACAACATATAAATGAACATACAAATAACAATTACGACAAAAGACTGCAAAGCTTATATTATGATATCTTTGCAGAGTACAAATGTCGAATGTGGTTGAATAAAATGAATCACTCGACTAGATCAATGACAAAAGGATCTTAGCCGAAATACAATAAGCAAACTAAACGATAATACCTGATAATAGATGAACATTGTGGGATCAATGGATGATTTGGAGCTATGGCAGCTCACACGGTAATTGTTGCAAGTCCAGAAAGTTTTCCCTGATGGCTAGATCTCTCGGATCGACCTGGAAACTGTCCCAAACAGTGCGCTCTGTTGTCCCTCTTAGTCCTGGTGACTGACCAGCCCCCCTGCTGGTGTGTTTGGACCCCAGATGGATCCCCCTGGGGGAATGCGTCCCTCTACTACTAGAAAATTGTGCCCTAGTGATTCCACCGTCGGAATCGACTGATATGTGTCTCAAACTGATCGCCTTGACCTACTGTGAAATGGGTCAGAAGGGTTTCCCTGGATCTGATCTTATGATCACTCGGGAACCCCGAATGTGTCCTCCCCAAGTGTTGCACTCCCAATGTCTAGAAAATGCACCCCAGATGATTCCTCTTTTGGAATCTGACAAGAAACTAGACAAATGATGCACCTGGTCGTCCTCCCAACTGGGTCGGAGGGGAATCTCTGAACTCTCCCTGAATGGGACAAGTCGATCCACTAAACCTCCTCAAAAGTTGCGCCCTCTCCTTGAACAAGTGCACCTCTGCTGCTGAATCTTGTAGAATTGTTGTTGAAGATTGATGGAAGACCCGTGTGATCTCCCAGGTGACTAGGGTGTGTCTCTCAACTCTGAAATCAACCACTGGTGTATTCCTCCTAGAATCCACTGAACTTTCTCTCTTGAGATGCGCCTCTCTCCTTAATGACAAGTCAAAACTTGCATAATAATGAATTAGGTCACTTTACCTTCTCTTATAGCTACCCAAAACCCTAATTCGATGTTGACTCTATTTTTAGCTCGTTTGTTCTATTTTTAGCTCAAGTTGGCTTAAAAGCGCGTTTAGCCACTTTTAGCTAAATGTCACTTTCAAATTATAACACCCTTGGTTGGAGTGACCTCTAGTAACCCTGTATACCCCTTTCTAGCCCTGGCTATAGTCTAACGGGGTTGTTTAGACCATTAAGCCTCCTCTCTGGAGATCCTATTTGGAAAGGGACATTATAGTCCTCCTTTCCAGAAATTGCTTGTCCTCAAGCAATACCAATCCAGGGTGCTGCAACACATGCTCACTCTCCCAAGTAGCATCCTCTACTGGAAGCCCTCTCCATCTGATCAAACACTCTTTGATGACCTTGCTCCTCAGTTTCCGCTCTCGAAACTCCAGTACCTCCTCCGAAACCAACTCCAACTATCCCTCCTCATCCAATGGGGGAAGCTCCTCTGATGTGTTGATGAATTGTCCCACCGCCTTCTTGAGGCAAGATACGTGTAAAAAACGTTATGAATCTTGCTCCCCTCTAAAATCTCTAGCTCATAAGCAACCTCGCCTACCCGACGCATGATCTTGTAAGGCCCATAAAATCTGGGCTTGAGCCTCTCGGCCCAACTCTTCTTCAGGGATGACTGTCTGTAAGGTTGGAGTCTCAAGAAAACCAAATCCCCAACCTCAAAGCTGCGCTCTATCCTGTGCCTGTCCACACTCACCTTCTGTCGATTTTGTGTTGTCTGTAGGTTCTCTTTTAGCAATTTGAGAATCTCCTGACTCTTTGTGGTCCAATCCTTGGCCTTGGGAGCTCTGCTCTCCCCGAAAACCAAGTCTATCAAAGTGGGAGCATCATACCCATACAATGTTCGGAAGGGTGTCATACCAATGGACATGTGGAAAGTGGTGTTGTAACAATGCTCCCCTAAATGTAGTCACATGACCCATGTTTTCTGTTGTCCACCCACATCGTTCCTCAAATACCCTTCAACCCACTTGTTGACGATCTCAGTCTGCCCATTTGTCTGAGGGTGATAGCTAGTGTTGAGTGTCAACTCTATCCCCACCAATCTAAACAACTCCTTCAAGGAATGTCCCAATAAACTGACTGTACCTCACAAGCGAACTTGTTCTTGGAATATTCCACTAACAAGTGGAATTTCCAATCTGTTGAAATCTCAATCAAAGAACATGTCCTAGGTCTCCTAAATAGTGCATCGTGTTAGCTTTTTAGCTCGGGAGGTACTCCGCATGTTTTGTCTTGTATGCAGATGTTACCTAATATTTACACTACTAGTCACTTAACTTTGTAATAGGTTTTTATAAAGTTGTAAAGTGGTTCTTTTATTAAAGTGACTTTTTTAATAAAGTGTACCTTCTAATTTTAAAGTGACTTTATTTTCATAAAGCACTTATGTAATAAAGTGAAATCACTTTAATATTTCAAGTGATTCATTTTGAAGGGAATGGATCATGACCCTTGATCTTGGAAAAAAACAAGATCTAATCTTGGCCTTTGGATTTAAGGTTAGGGAAGGTGAAAAGACACTTTGGAGGGAAAATGTCATTTTCAGATTTATAAAAGAATGCATTGGGTAGTTTGCAAGACACGTCGAGAAGACAATAGGAGGTGATTGAGAGAGATTTTTTGAGTAAGCTTGAGAGAGGAAAGTGAGCAGCTTGAGAGGGCACATTTATCAAGAAAAATGAGGGCACAAATCCAAAGGCGTTTTTCTGTGTGAGTGTTGTTCTATTTTCTGTGTTGGGTCATACTGTACGAATCCATACAGTCTGTACAACATGAAGAGGGGGCACAATTTTCGAGGCAACCTTTGGCACAGAAATCGAGGCAGTTTTTGGAGATGTTCTTGTTGTTGTTGGGCCGTACTGTGCAGGCCATACAATAGTCTGTTAGGCATGGTTTTCGAGGCACAGAAATAGAGGAGGTCGTACAATTGTACGGAGTTGGGCACATTTTCCAAGGCAAAAAAATTTGGGATTGTTTTTTGTGGCTGTGACGTATTTCTCTTGGCTGGCAATGTGATATTGTTGTTGTATTGTACTTTCCTGAAGCTGAATAACCTCTCTCTCTCTCTCTCTCTCTCTCTCTCTCTCTCTCTCGTTGGGTTTCCCCACATTGGGGTTTTCCCTGCCATTTGCCTAAATTTCTGAGTTTTATGGGTTGTTGTCCATTGTGTTTATTTCCGCTGCATATTTGCTTAGCAATGTGTATTTCTGCTTATGGTAATTTCTAAATGTAGGTTTGAGGCATTTATGAAGTTCATGCAAGACAGTTATCTCTAGGTTGCTAAGTGTTTGATAGAAATTCCAGTTTGCTGATTTTTGTCATTAAAAATCTACATGGTATCAAAGCTTTGTCTCTGAGTGACAGTGGGCAGTGTGATTTTTGGGCAAAAATGAAGAGCGAAAGGGTGTGATTGTTTTCCTTGAGTTGTGACAGGGAATATGGCTGCAGGCATTAGATATGAGGATCGGTTGGATGGCATTTCCAACTATTTGCAATGGAAGGTCTGATTGTCAACTGTTCTCAAGAAGAACAAAATTTATAATTATGTCAACTTTGTTGTAGCAGCTCCCGCAACAGATCCTATTGCTTTGGACTTGCATGAGGTCAAGGAAGCCAAGGCTCAAAAGATTATTCTGGATAGGGTGTGTTGACCACCTATTCAACTAGGGGGTCAACTCCATGTACCATGAAGATATGCATCATCAGATGCAAACAAGTCGGAGACTATTTGCTTCTACCGGGCAATTTTTCCTCCCAGCACACATTTTTGTAAATGGAATTTCCGCACCCCTGCGTGGGTTAATAATGTAATAGGTCTGCATGGATCATAGTTAGGTCAATTACATTAAGATTTCTTCATTAGGAGAGTTCCTTTCACTAAGTGTTTTTTATCCTCAGGTTATTAATTTAGCGTAACCAACCTTATTAATTTCCCTTGAGTTTTTCACTCCCACTATTAATAAATCCTCCAAAGTGGTGAAAGGCGTCCTAATGGATTCATCCTCTGGTGGCTAATGTTTAGGAATGATGTAAATGACCATGTAAGACAGCTCAAAAAAATTCGCGGAATTCCGTCGAGTCTAGATAGGTTTTGTTTAATTAATTAAAATTTCCTAAGATTGGAAATTTAATTAATTAATCATTTTTTTATAAATAATGTAAAAACTAGGTCCTTGGGTTTTTGATAGGGGTATTTGTGCTCAAAAGAAATGGAATGACACCCCCTACACCCTTGGACCAAGTTTCAGCTCAGTCGGACAAGTTTTGCTACATGTTTGTCCACATAGGAGTCTTAGAGAGATAAAAACAGTTTTAATTGCTAACCCAAGACATGGGAAAAATGTCAATTTTGTAATAATTGAATAATTGGAGAGAAGTAAAGGCTGATAATGATGAGAGAGACACCTCCTAACCTACCCAACCCCTTCCTAACCTTTACACACCCCCTTTACCCACTTATCAATTAAAACCCCCACACCCCTCATGGGGAAATGCACCCCCTTCCACATGAGAGTTAGAAACTCACTCTAAAGTGAGTTGTGGGTCCCTCTTTTCACACATGCGCCTTCCCTATGCCTCCCACGTCCCACTTAAGAGTGTGTTCCACACACTCAAGCACACACCTCCTCAAAAGCTCACGCCCCCATTGGAAGTTGCGCCCTCTCCCTTTGGAAAATGTAGAAACACTTTAGAAAAGTGGAAACTCTCTTTTCAAGCAAGGCATGGGCCTTTCTCTTGGCCAATGCGCCCCTCCTATTCTTCCACATCACCCTACACCTCATCCCCACTTGCTATTCTCCTCTTAACCTAAAAGCCATGCGCCCTCTTTCCTTGAGCTCATCTTGGCTTGGATTTTTGACAAATGGCAAAGATCCAAGAGGGGTCTCCTTGCCTTTCAAGCTATAAGTAAGACCCTTCCCTCATTCATTCCTTACCATTCTTCTAAGTATTATTATGCTACCATTTTCTTACTGTCTCTCTCTCTCATTATCACTTTGTTTCATTTCATTTGTTCTTGAAGAGCTTGGAGAAACCTTGTTGCTACAACCTCTTCCCTTGGTAATAAAAGAAGAGCTTTGGAGGAATCGTGGAGTTCAAGACTTTGTCTGGATGTTCCATGCATGTTATGAGGTGATATTGTTATTGCTTTGAATATTTATGTGGGATATTGGATATTTTCTTGGGTAAATTTTGTTTACTTAGCTAAGTCTAGCAATAGTATTGTTGTTGGCTTATATGTTTTGCATGTGCCTATGATAAAAACTTTGTTGTGTTATTGATGCATTCTACACATTATATATTCTTCTTCTCACATTTTGTTCAAGATTTGCAGGTCATCTCAAGAGCATTGTTGGGATAGATTCAAGCAAGAATCTACTTTCATTGCTCACCTAAACTTCATGAGTTTTCCCATTTACCTTTATGTTCTTATCATATTCAGATTTTGGTTGCTAACTCACTTAGATAGGTCATTTCAATACATTATATTTCTGGTTTTTATATGTGGGAAATTTCTGTTGCAAAACAAAGATTTTCTTTACCTTTTGTGAGTGTGTTGCAGCATTTTCAGCAAGCAATAGTTTGCTGATTTTTACAGGTTCTCCCCAGGTCAAGGGTGCATGTTGTCCATTTTCAGTCACAACACATCTCCAAAGACCCCCTTCGAAAGTGGTAATAAAATTCCTTCTTTCTCCTTTTATCTAAAGCATTGTAAGCAAGCCCAAAGGAGGGTCCCCAGGTGGCTTGCCTTCTCTTTCATTTCAGTTTTTTTATTTTCAATTTTAGCTTAGCTTCTTTTCTGTTTTTTCTTTTATAGCTTAGCTAGTTTAGTTGTGGATATCTTACATGCATGCTAATAGTTAAAATTATCTAGAGTAGATCTCACACAACCAATGCTAATTTAGGCCCATGGAGGCATAAGTAAAATATTTTGTTTTTTCATCATTTCTTTGCATGCAAGCTATCGTTCTTCAAGCTTTAATCTTTAACTTTTGCATGCAAACATGGGTATCTTAAAAGAGTAAATCTATCTTTTCATATTTCAGCATTTATTTCAAGTTCTATGTGTGATTTACATGCAATAACTCAATAATCTAGAGCTTCAATACTTGCATTTTAACAATTCGGTTTTGGGCCCATTTGGCATTGTTGAGCAAGTATAAATACATTCAAACACTTTAAAACACTTAGTCCATAGGTTTAACAACTCATTAGACTTAATATGACACCTTTACCAACCATCTTCGCCATTTAAAACGGGGACCAGAAGAAGCAACATAAAGGTGATAGGCTGGGGATGGCCTCGTGGCACAGAGTGTCATTTTCCGGGAGTACTCTTTTCTTTGGGCTGACCTGTGGTGCTAAAGTAGGCCTCGTTGCCATACATCTTGAGCACCCAGCAATTACTAGGTAACAGGGGGAGGAAAGTATTGGGTTGACACTTAGATAGGATTGAATCTCACTTAACAACTTTAATCAATCCTTAATCTACAATTTCGGGAAATCTACATTTACACTTGCAAGCACATTTATTTCATATTTATATCTCACATGAAAGTTATCTTTATGAGTTGTGGATTAGTTATCTAAGTGGTTAAATCGGTGATTGGGAACACTTTATTTTTCAAGCATTTCCAGTTATATCAGTGTTCATATTTGTGGTGTGATCCCTCAAGAAGTTGCGCATCCTCCTGGAGGCACTCTCTTGATTGGGTCTTGAGTGATTTTCATGTGCCATTGAAAAGCAGTCAAATAGAGTAGTGTGTCTAAGTTGAGGAGACACTATTGCGAGCATGTTTGTCATGATGTGTTGATGGTTGTCTTATCTTGATCATCTTTAATTCCTACACATACAAGCAATTGGTTAGTTAGTATCTATATATCTTGTATCCATTGTATCTATTTTAGTTTAGCCTTGCTGTAATCTTAGACATTCTTTATTGTAGCTTTGTATTTAGATTGTACTTAATATTGTTGTAATCTTTGTAAATCTCGTGTAATAAATCTCCCTTTAATTTAGTTGACCCCTTGCCCAATCTTAGGCACTAGTCTTAGTTGTCCTAGAAAAAGGTTTGACTGTACATTCTAATTGTTGCATCTTGCATTGTTGCTTTACATCATAGGCTAGATTTTCCCCAAACCATTTAACTAATTAAAATCAAACTCCTAGAAATTAACATTAATCTCATCTAGAAACTAGGGTCTACCCCCCTTGGCTTCCCTAAGAGTGAGCCTAGATGAAAGAGGTTCAAGTCAAAGTGACAGCGTGGACTTTGAACCTAGGCATTATGCCTCCAAGGACACACTAAGTGAGCAAGATTTAGCTCACGTTTGCAAGTGTGTATAAGGATGACAACATCTTTGGTGCCATTGTCGGGGATAAGTCATCTATCCTTGGTCAAAACGACTTAACTTATTCTTTAAGAACTTAAAAATAAAAAACTTTAGTCCCTAAAATTCTTTGAACTTGCATTGGTTGATCTCGTGTGATTCCTTTCGAAGTGGTGACTCCATTGAACAAATCTGTCAGGTATATTACTAGAAGCATTGCACAAGGACTGATTTTTTTTTTTCCTGAACCCGAAAAGATTTATAGGAGGCTACATCGCCTTGTTCCTGTGAGGCTACTTGAAAGTCTTGGAGAAGAAGCACTCACTGATATCCAATTCTTGTTCCAAACTAATAATCAACAAACTGTTAATACTCCCACTAATACTCCTAATGCAACCATGAGTACCTTTTTGAGGCCTTTGAATTTTGCAGTAATCCAAGGTGTCCCTCACCAAGTTCCTGAAAAGGCTATTGATAAGTTACCTACCTTTCAGGGAAACAATGCCATTAGTGCCAAGTCTCACATCTTGAATTTCAAGATGTGTGTTGAGAGATACTGTCGAGGTCATGATGAAGAAGATGTGAAAATGACCTTGTTTGTATATTCACTAGAAGGAGATGTTGTTGAATGGTTCACTGATTTTAATCCGGCAAAGTTTAGCACCCTTGATTCAATATTGGATGAATTTAGGAAGATATGGGGTGATCAAAAGGAACATATATTTCAGTTGGCTGCTCTCACTTCTAGTCATAAGAAAGAAAACGAAACCGTGGAAGAATTCAACACTAAGTTTAATAATTTGGTGAAGAGTCTTCATGATGATATAAAACCCTCAGATGCTGCAGTCTTGATATATTATATGGAGGCCTTTGAGGGGGAGATGAGGTATGCCTTAAGGGATAAGGATCCTCGGCCTTTAAAAGTAGCACAAGCCACAGCGATAAAAATTGATAAAAATATGCAGGAGGCTGGGAAATCCAATATTCCTGGTTTTACTAGAGGATCTTCTTCTCAGCCTTATGAAGAGAAGAAAAAGAATGTTGAAAATAAAAAATCCTCTAATGATGGCATGAAGGAACTTACTCAATTGATTAAACAAATGGAAATTAATCATGACAATCAAATCAAGCAAATGGAGATCAACCAAGCAAATCAAATCAATGCCATACAAAACCGGTTCATCACCATGGAAAGGGGTCAAGCTAGTAGACCCCAACATAGGCCAAATGATAAATGGCCTAAGAAGCCTCCTCCCCAAGATCAAAGACCACCAAATCCATTTGAAGCCATTAACTGGGTTGACCACCAGGCTATTCATTATTGTAGACCTTGTGAGCAATTCCATGAAGAATCAACTTGCCAAGTCTTCCTTCACCTTTGTGATGAGATAGGACCTTATGGATCAGAAAATGAACAAGTTAATATGTTTGGTCATGAGTATAATGCTGGCATGTATGATTAGATGGATTTGGATGAACATAAAGAGGGGGTAAGTAACATGAATTGCATAAGTGATGTTGTGGTGGATAAGGCAATAGAAAAGTTTGGTCCTAAGCCTACTCCACAACAAGTAGCTGAAATGGCTAAGTTTAGAGGCATTACCTACCAAAGGAATGGAAATAAAAGTCAAGATAAAAACCAAGCAAACATTCCCAAGGTAGCTCCCACTCCCCCTAAGTCAAGTGTGTATGTAAGCTCAGAGTTGAATATTGACTTAGGAAGATTGTTAAGTAATGCAAAGATGTTGGTGCTTGTGTTGGAAATAATGAAGATTCCTTCTCAGAGGGAGAAGCTACTCAGAGCCATAGATTGTCCTTCTCAAAAAAGTGTTAGACATTCCACCAACAAGAACTTATCAGGATGCACCGGTTATTCTGCAAAATATGGATAGGGGAAATGAAAAGAATAGACATTTCTTCCTATCTTTGCTCGTAAATGATTTTATTCTTCATAATTTTATGCTTAATTCAGGAGCTACCTCAAATGTTATGACTAAGAGAGTAATGGAACAATTAAACTTAAGGATATCTAGACCTTATCATAACATTTGTGCTATGGATGGCAGGACAATTGAGGTGCATGGGTTGATTAAGGGATTACAAGTACATTTGGCCGCATTCCCAAATATCATGATTGAGATGGACATTGTTGTAATTGATGTACCGGATACTTGGGGTGTGTTGCTAAATAGAAAGACAATTGCAGATTTAGGTGGTAATTTGCAAATGGATTTAACTTATGCCACCATTCCAACTCTAAATGGTTTAATGTTTAGATTGAATAGAGAGTTGGAAAGAAAGTATCATGTGGAAGATCCTACGAAAACGGATAACGACATTGTGTATCGGGAAGTAGAAATGGGATATTATGAGATAGAGTCTACTCCTATAAAGATGAAACTAATAGTAGATGCCCAAGCATTTGTAATGTTTGGGACCCCATGGATTCTTTTGATGGGCTTTTTCTTGAGGAAGACTTGGATAAAACAAATAATGATTTGCCTCCTTCAGAATTAAAGTCAGAGTTGGATTTGTCAGTTGAAAATTTGTTATCAGCTCAATCTTCATCAAAGGAATCAATTAGATGTCAGAATAAGTCAGATGGAATTCTTGGGCCACACCCTCCTTATTTTTCAGAACTTGGGAAGATCAGAAATAGATTATGTGATGAAAGTCTGATAGAAAATAGCAAGGATGGTAAGGATAATATTGATAAAGTAAAGTATACCATCCCTATGAAAAGGTATGCCAATCCTTTTAAGGAAAAATTAAGTTCACAGACTTTGCATTTGACACCTATGGAAAACCATCAGAAATTTTTTAAGGAGGATTGTCCCAAGTGGCCTAAGGTTAGAAACTGGGATTCACATGAGAAAATCAAGAGTCAGCATAAAGTGTATCAGTCTTCTAGCAACTCTTCTCAGCCAGTGGGACGACATAAAGTCGGACATGCTAGTGAGAGGACCGCTCCTTGAAGTGTTCTTCATATGGCAATTTGGTGTCCAAAGGGACACCCTTTGTAACATATCTCTAACCCTTCTCCTTGTATTTCAGTTTTGTATTATTTCATTCATTATGTGATTATGTACTTAGATTTATTTTTGTATCATAGTTCATGTTGGACAATAGTTACTTCATTCTGTAATTGTTGTTTATAGCATTTTTTTTATTCATTTGGTATATATGTATGCTTTTGTTGGACATTGGTGAGCACCTTTTTGTAGATGTTGGATTCTCGAATGCTCTCCTTCCCAAGTGAGAAGATCGAACACACTGTTGATGTTTAGACAACATCGGGAAGACATTCTCTAAAGATAATAATTAATAATATGATTATTATTGATTATTAAATATCATATATAATAAGTAAATGATAAAAATAAATAGTTATTGATTATTCAAGGGACGCATCCTTTCATGGATGGTCACCTTATGTTCCCTATATATGGAACACTCATTATTGTAATAATACATCGAATATCTCTCATATCTCATATGAAGAAAAACCAACATGGTATCAGCGAAGGACTGGGCTAACTCCCTCACAGGAGGGGCCATGATCCTGAAAGAAACTTGCTTCTTGGAGACAAGCTACATTATTCCATAAAATTATGTCAGTAGAACGAGAGATCTGATTTTCCTCTAAACCTAACTGCTGGGCAATGAGGCTTCTATGGGAGTTATCGCCATGTTCTTGAGCCCAACATACGCAGATATATTTCTACAGTGAGACATGTCCCAAAGCAAAGCATCTTGTCTGAAACGTAGTGCAGAAATGGTTTCTCAAGGACAAGTCCATCCTCGCGGTATTGCTACGTTTTCATTTTCATGATTGTTTCATTCGGGGCTGAGAGGCGTCTGTTCTGATCGATAGTAGCGAAGATAACATTGCAGAGAACGATGTTATACCCAACTTGACGCTAAGAGGATTCGATCTGATAGACTAAATAAAATCTTTGTTGGAGAACAGATGCGAAGGAATTGTCTCATGTGCATATATGCTCGCATTGGCTACTCGATGCAAATGCACTTTCAGGAGGGCCTGATTACCCAGTACCAACTCGAAGAAGGAATGGTGTAGTTTCGAAAATAGAAGAAGTGCATATTCTAGGTCCAACATTCTCCCTTGACATTCTTTCACTAGATGCAGCAAACAGGCATCCAACCCAATCACTTAACCTTTGCCAGTGTTCTTTTGGCATGTGCTAATTTGGCATCTCTAGAACATGGCATGGAAATCCATAAAAAAAAAATAATAACAAAGGTGTTGAAATAATGTAACTGCGAAGAGTATTCTTATTATTATTGTTATTTTATTCATTGGATTAATCCCCATTGTGGATTAATCATGTCGGTAATTGTATTAGGACCAAATCCC
>JZKD02S1195764.1:826506-857982 GCA_000966675.3 Picea glauca | reverse complement strand
CCCAGTATCTTGAGCACCGGGCAGTTATTTGGCAAGATAAGGGAGTTGAGACGCAAACATAGTTAGGGGGTGGGATCTAAAAAAGTTTAATAAGAACACTAGTTGCATAGATCACATGTGTATGTTGTGGGGATAGTTGATATATTGTCAGATAACATATACATTGTGATAATCTCATTGATATATCTCTTTACTTGCAATTAATTGTTCCATCTCTGTGATGTGGTGACTATCTGATGATCATTTGAATATCTTATTGAATAATCATTGTTGTGGTGTGGACTGGTAAGTGATTGAGTATCCCACTTGGGGAGGCAACACTTATTTAGTCCTTAAGTGCTTGAGTGGGTAGAAGCCAGTGAAGGCAGTCCAAGTGGGGTGAAAGCCACTTGGGGCATGCTTGGCCCTAGGGTTTGAAATCATTGTATTTCTGTATATCTTGTATTCATTGTATATCTTTGTTGTAACATTGTATAATCTTGTAATTAATTCCAATCTTTGGGGTTTGGGTAGATTGTAAATTTATTATAACAAACCACCCTTACATTTAGTTGACCCCATTGCCCAACCTTAGGCACTAGTCATTAGTTGACTTAGGGAAAGGGCTGCCTAACATATAGACTTAGGATTAAACTTGCATTGCTGCTTATCATATAGGCTAGTTTTCCCCCTTAGCCTGTAATCAATTGAAACTAACTCCTAGAACTGTAAGTAAAATTAACTTAGTAACATAGGGACAACCCCCCTTGGCTTCCCTAGGAGTAAGCCTAGACGGAAGGAGCTCCTGTCAAGGTGACAGTGTGGGCAAGAGCTTAGACATTGTGTCTCCGAGGGCACACTAAGTGAGCCGGACTTAGCTCACGTTTGCAAGTGTGCATAAGGGCGACAACAGGTGTGTACTCTTTGTTCACTATCAAAGGGTAACACTTTCAACAAAAAACAAATGTCGTTTTCCCAGGGAAAAAGATTTTGTAACTTCGGTCCCTGACAACGGCGCCAGAAAGCTGTTATTCTAGAGTCTGTACTTAAGGCTTAGAAGTACAGTGTCTAGGCATCCGAAAGTGGGTAAAGAGTAGAGAAGAGAGAAACGTCAACCTTCAGCGAGGGAAACTAGGGAAGATTTCTACGTTGGCGTTGTCTAGCTTCCAATTGTTCATGGATGGTTATATCCTGTTCAATCGCTGCCCATGAACATTTGAGTTCAACCCGAGTAGTAGTTGTTTTAAGGATAGTATCAAAGAGGTTTAAGGCGATGTGTGTTTGATTTAATAATCCGGGTTCGATATTGGGTTGTGTTGGTACAGGGACAGTCATGGAGGAACAGTAAAATAAGAAAACTTTAGGGGGAAATTAAGTGTTGTCTCAATTCGGTCGTATAAAATAGAGTTTACGGTTCGGAAATAAAAACGTGGTGCAAATCAAAGGCTCTTTCCCGTAACTGAGTTATATTTTAATAAAATGTATGAGGTGGGAGAAGACATTTAACTGTCTATCGAGTAAGGCTCCTATAAAGGGAGAATCTCACGTATAAACAGAAGAAGAAAAAATGTAAGGAAATAACCCGATGAAGCATAAAATATGTATAGAATTCAGAAAGTGTTGACTGGTCTTACACCTGTTGATAGCTGGTACAGAGGAAAAACAGTAAACAATATAGAAAACCAAAATTCATTCGCTATAGTAGAGGTTGTACTAAATTACAGCGAAGCATTCATCAAATCCGAATATGAAATGAAACGAAATATGAGATACAAGAAAACAAACTCATAACACAGTGTTGACGGAATTGAGAATCTTCAAATTTGCTTTGTATTAACTCTCAAAATGTAAAAACTCTGTTACAATCGACACAAAAAGGTCCAACCTTGTTTATTTCTTTCTATGGTGTATTTATACAGTTTTACAATAAGATAGAATCTCAATCGTTGCAAAATTTTCAGTTATGATAGGGAGGAGAGCAATCGCTCCATTTCTTCTTCTTTGTCTTTACTTGGTGCCAGAAGCTTGTCCTCGTGCGTGCTCGGTATAGGTGACACATCTTTCGACCAGCCGAGATATCAGCCGTGATGGTTCTGCTTGACAATTGGCTTCAAAAGAGTAACAATCTCGGGCTAATTGCGGCAACTTGTTTTCCATCTGTCTGTCTATGAGGTCGATAGCGCATAATTGCGCGCTTGGTTTAATCATACATTTGTCTATTTGGACTATGTTCGCCCTAGTCACTTGGGAGATCTCGGCCGAATCTCTTTCCTCTTTTTCATTTAAATCGAGCGAGATTTTTTCCATATTCATCTGAATCAGTGTCTCATCATTACCTCCGCTATCAATGCCTAGCAGATTACCATCTATAGAGCTAAAAGCCTCTTCTAAGGATTTCGTTACCTTCTTGGCTTGCAGCTTGCCTTCCGAGATGCTATGCTCCCATTCTTTCAATAGAATGTTCCCTCTGGTCTGCTCCGAAATGGTGAACCTGGGAGTACTTCCCGAATCCCTGTTGTTTGTGGCTATCACAACCTCTTGAAAGGCGACCCGTGCTGCTCCAGCTTCTCTTTCCCTGACAGATAAATTCTCCAAAACCTGGTTAACCAGCAAACAGTTGTCCTGAATCACCTCTACCTTGGCTAGTAGATTTCGTTGGGCCGTAGAGACTCTGCTCCGAATCTCCATCGCCTGGGATTGGAACATCCCGATATTTATCACTTTGCTTTCGGCGATTTCCGCCCTAGCCTGCAACTGTTTGATCAAATCTTTTTGTTGGCTCGCTTGCATCTGACCATCCTGAACCACCAACTGTGCTTGTTCGAGCTTAGTCTTGAGCAACTCTATCTCATTTCTATCGGCCAACCTTGCTTGCTCTATACCTACACTCGCCTGGTCTTTGGCAGTCTCTGTCGCTGTGGCTAGTCTGGCTTCTAGGGTCTTGATAAGGAGATTTTTTCATTTCAGCTGGTTTTTCAAAACCCCGACTGAAAATTGGTTCGCAGTGGCATATGCACCTAAAGTCCCAGCTATTTCTGTTGCGAATTGTTCGTTCTTCTTGTCCTTTCCATCAGTCATAACTTTGTATTTCTTGACTGTCGATTCCCCTTCCTGGTAGAATTCCCTCTTTACCACTACCTTTCTCTTCTTATCGAAGAAGAACTCGTTTGGAGGGAGCTCTTCCACCCTTATAGGCCTCAACTCTTCATTGAAAATCCACCCTGCGTCAATATTTCCCTGAGTCGACTGCAAGGGAGTAACCGATGTGATAGGGTCTTCGATTTGTTTCGTTGAGGGTCCCGGAGTAGTAACCGGACTCTGCTTCTTCGACGAGTCGGGAGTCTTTATTTCTTCTTTCGGACTCTTAGTTTGCTCTCCCCCGTCCTGGTGTTTTTCTTGACTGGGAGTCGCATCCTTAGAGCCTTCGGCATCCTTTTGTTTCGCCTCCGCTGTACTCGGATTCTCACCCTGTAATACTGTGGGGAGGCAACTGCGTCGACGTTCTTGGAACTTCAGAACATCGGCCCTCTCTTCAGGTGCCAATGTCTGGATCCGAGCTAAAATCTCGGTATAAGATCTCGCGCCTCGGAAAATGTCATCCGAGGGCGAATTTTCGTGCTCAAATCTCTTGAGCCCGCAACTGGCCAAATGATTACTCACGACCCTTTGCGGATCGTGCTTCTTGTACTCAATGAGGACCAACTTTAGGTCTTCCAAGGTTGTTGCCTCAGCTTTAGCATGCCCGAAATCTAATAAAGAATATGAATTTAAATGAACAGGAAAAGGTGGCCATACCTTTTTTGGGTATCCCTTAAGCTCCTTGCTTATACCACCGATTACTGTTTGTCTAGCAACCTCACGACAAGCCAGCTTGTCGAGAAAGGATAATGGTAGTGCATGCGGGGGAACAGAAGCCCCGAAAACTATGAGATATGAAAATTCGGCTTCTACATACCAGTCAGCTATGCTGCTCAAATTCGTTACTATGCTGTCTGAGATCCTGGGTGGCGGGTGACCGAAAATAGTGACATGCAGAGGCACCATCACCCAGTTGAAGATTTCATATACGAAATCTGCCACTTTGTTTTCCCACAACTTCACATGATAGACGTGGATAGGCTCGTCTTCTGTTGGAGTCCAACTCCAGCTCATTAATGGAAAAGGTGCATGCGGGGGAACAGAAGCCCCGAAAACTCTGAGATATGAAAATTCAGCTTCTACATACCAGTCAGCTATGCTGCTCAAATTCGTTACTATGTTGTCTGAGATCCTGGGTGGCGGGTGACCGAAAATAGTGACATGCAGAGGCACCATCACCCAGTTGAAGATTTCATATACGAAATCTGCCACTTTGTTTTCCCACAACTTCGCATGATAGACGTGGATAGGCTCGTCTTCTGTTGGAGTCCAACTCCAGCTCATTAATGGAAAAGGTGTTAGAAAGCAAACGACGTCCATAATGTAGGCAGACATAAAAAATGAAGCAATTTTTCCGCTTTCTTTCTCCGCCCGATACTCTGTGACCCGACTAGTCAAGCTATCGGACAGCATTTTCGCCCAGTCGAAGGAACAACCTTTAGCGACTCGAAATATTAGAGGCACCCATGGAAGAAAGAAATGTGAGGTGTCCTCTCTCCTGTATAATCTGCATGTCATCATAGCTACATACTTGTACTGCGGTTCTAAGGAAGCTATTGAATATATGCCATGACTATCTGCCCTGAACTTCGCAGGGTGCAAAACCCAATCTTTTATTAAGCTAGACATGGTTTTATCATACTGCACACATTCCTTCTGTTTGAACTCATCCAAGAATTCAGCACCATATGTAAAGTCGGACGCTGTGGGCAACTTATACATGGCCTGCTGATGTTCAGGCTTGAAAGTCTCGATGGTGACCCTTTGCTCATTCATGATGGTTCTGGCTGGTATGTCCACATGGTCTAATGCCCATCAGACCATATCATAATAGGGGAGTAGTCGTGGCCTGGCCGCTACTCTATGCATTCCTGATTGAATGACGATCTTATACTTGGTGGTTATGTCGTCTTTCTCATTGTCGTTGGAATCATCGAAATAATCCACTAATTCTGCCTACAGAACATCAGAGACGAACGACCAATTCGGGACCGAGTCGACACTTCGAGGTGAAGTATCAGCGACATTGTCCGAACTTTGTCCCTAAACCTCAACACTGGCTTTGGATGCTTTTCACGGGGCCATGACTGGAGATCCTGCTTTAGCTCTTTTGCGATAAAAATACGTATACATACAGAAGTTAGCTCGCTGAGAAAGTGTGCTCTGCGTAATATAAAAATGCATTTGTTATAATGAACAACAGCTCTATATATATTCGAAAACTCAATACTTTTTAGAACAGATCTGTCAAATCATGTTTAGGAATAGATTTAGCAATAAAAACCCGATCTTTATTTGTCGCTTCACCATATTTCTAATTAATGCCATAAATTTTGGCGGTTCGAAATGTCAGTTGGCGTAAGGAAGGATTAAGACTACTTCGTAAATCATGCAAGCATCAAAACACCGGATACATTGATTTAGCTTAATTAATCCAGTTTTACTGAAGTTAATTAATCTTTCGATACTCGTTGTATCGGGGATTTTGCTTTAACACTTTGAACCTCTAACACCCAAGATCACGATGATTGATTTTGGTTAATAAAAACGCAATTGTGATTAGGTACTTAATTAATTACGTAATTATTTATATTCACCATATCGCGACTCAGAGCTCCGAAGGTAAGTTTCCGGGAAGTTTGCATGCCGAGCTGCGAAACCGCGAGATCGCGATAATACGTTTTAATTAAAAGGGAAGATAAACTCAAATTAAGTCTTTAATTAATTGGGTTCATAACCTTATCGTGACTTCGCGAGTCGAGGCTTAGACAGTGTAATTTTTTAAAGAGAAAACGCCGAGTGGCGAGTTGCCGACAAAACTTAACCATGGCTTAGCTTTTACCCTTAACCTTGACACGGGTTACTAACATGAGGACCTCGTGGTTTCGGCTATCGGGGATATGATAGTGCAAGTTTTGGATTTAGTGAACGCCGAGGCACGAAAACCCGATAATGTTCAATCGTGATTTAGGAAAACTTTACTCCCGTTACTGACCTGGGTAAAAATTTAAAACGATTTCGTTGTTTCGTTGCTCAGGACTTGTGAACTACGTGATCTATAGCGTCCAACATGCGAAATCCCGAGGTAGAACAAAAGGGAGAAAAATTTGACAAAAAGTAGAACTCGCCTCGCGAGTACAATAATTATCGTTGCTTCTGTGATAGGATTTCCGAGATTTTGAAACCACAGACGAAAAATACGAAAACCACATTTCGATTTCGAGCATTGAGACATGAAATTTGAGACGGGCTAGAAAAAACAAAGGCGGCTCCAACAGGACCCCGGTATCATATGTAGTTGGATTCAGTTATTGCTTGAGGACAAGCAATATTTCGACAGGGAGAACTGTAATGTCCCCATTTCGAGCATTGAGACATGAAATTTGAGACGGGCTAGAAAAAACAAAGGCGGCTCCAATAGGACCCCGGTATCATATGTAGTTGGATTCAATTATTGCCTGAGGACAAGCAATATTTCGACAGGGAGGACTGTAATGTCCCCATTTCGGGACATTATAACATTACAACATTTCAAAGTGTTATGCCTACCCGAGTAGCCAGATAGGGGTGATAGAGAGTTCGGGAGATATTGAGGGGTTTAGTTGGGCCCGACTTGCATCGATCATCATCAGGATCCATTCCGCACAGCTGGGCTTTGGCTTCATTGCATTTCGACGATTTCCGTAATTTTGAGTTATTATGGGTCATATCTTAATTAAATTCACTAAGAAGGTCATAATGAGCATATTACTTGGAGAAACCTCTTAGTGTAGTAGCTCATCGGAATCGGGAGGAAGCGCACTATAGGATAAGATGATGAGAAGTGACTTTCAGTGGCCGGAGAAGCCATCAGGATGGATAAATCACATTTTAGAGGTAAAATTGTTAATTAATTAATTAATTAAGTGATTTAATCAAGGAATAATAAAATAAATTAAAAGTCACTTGGAGGGAAAAGGTCAACAATGAATTAGAGTTTCGGGAAGCTATAAAGGAAGGGTAAAGCAACCTAATTCATTATGCATTGTTATGATTTGATGTTGAGAGTTCCTAGAGGAGGAAGAGAGTCGACCTTATTGTTTTGTGGATTTCTGGAGGAAACCACCACCATTAATCGGTTTCGGTGTTGAGAGACACACCCTAGCCCATCGGAGATACCATCCAGGTATTTCACCGTACTTTTCAGGAGTATCCATTGCAGAGTGCGCAGCTCAGCCAGTGAGGGCACAAGTCAGTTTGAGGGTTTGGAGAGCTACACGAGGTCCATGTCCAGATTGCAGTTTCCTTCCAACCCATTTGAGATCCAGTCAGGGCGCTTCTATTGAGCCATCTATTGTCAGATTCTGATGGTGGAATCTTGCAGATCGACTCATTCAGCCATTTAGGGCACAGCTCTTCCGGACAGACATTTGGTGTTGCATGCAGAGTATCAGAGCAAATCCGGGCAAATCCTTCCGACCCATTTCCTTATTTGGCGAGACGATCATTTTGAGCCATATAGCAGCAGATTCCGTTGGTGGAATCCTTTGGGGCGCATCCAGTGCCCCAGGAGGTGCGCAAACCCCCCAGGGGTCCAGATCCAGTGCCTCAGAGACCAGATTCGAGATCTGGCACTCACCCATTTCCGTCTAGAGGCCAGGGCGCTTCCTTTGGAGCAATTTCCAGCATATTCCAACGGTCTGAACTTCCAGACGAGTTTTCCAGTTGGTAGCGGTTACCATACTCCGAAATCGCATATTTTCGTCAATCCATCCGTGCATGCATCAAATCTGCTATCATCTTCTGATCACGGGTAACTTTATGTTATTTGATTGTATTCCAGTGCCGATCCATGAGATCTGGCTGATGTTTATATTCTATATTTTCCAGTAGGCTATTGTATTTCCATGCTCGAACCGTATAATACATGATATTGGGTAGTTGATGTTCTTTACTTCTGCATGCATCCTTTATATGTTGTTTAAACCATAAATATGCAACATGCACATGCAATAACCAACATGCACATGCAATAACCCACATGCACATGCAATAACCATCAAGATCTCAAACATGCAACTGAAACGCATCCAGAAACCCCCAGTGTATCAGATCTACAAAACAGAGTAATAGATCAGTAGCAAATATCTTGATCAGCGGATCAAGGATATTTCACCTTCTCTCCAAATCGACTCAATGCTCCAATAAATCAATTAGGAGGAATAACTCTCTCCAAAAGCACTGGAATGATAGATCAGGGGCCTGCAAAGAAAACCCAAGTACCCAAATCTCCAAAATCTCTCTCAGACCTCTGGATCCAACTCCTCTCCAAAGAATGATGCGCCCCCTTGCTAGAAACCCTCAAGGGTACGGCCTGTTGCTCTCCTGGATGAGTGATGGAACCTATGACTACTGTAGAATGGTGTGGGAGGAGTATTGCATCCCCGAGACCAAGCTTGGAACAAAATGGGTGGAATCTTTCACCACCGAGTTGTTCTCTAGGGTTTGTATTCTCAAAACCCTCAAAACTGTGTGCTCAAGAGCCCAATAGAGAAATGCATAATAATCCAAGAAGCATGAGAGGTGCGCCCTAGGCTTTCCTTTATACCTCCTTCTATTCTTCTGTTGAGTTAAATTAACCCTTAGGTTCAGCTCCTAACTCAACCTCAAGCGCTCTAATCTCTCAGTGAGTTACTTTTTAATTTTTCAAGTCAACTTCAAATTATAACATTAGGTTTAGCTGACTTTTTCCCCAAACTACATGAGACTATAGTCTAGTGGGGATCACTAGACTACTGAGTCTCTCCAAACCTCTTCATCAAGAGGTGGGGGACATTACCCATGATGTAATATATGATGCATTTTCCAAAAAAAAAAGGGGATCAAATACATTGAACAAGAAATAGGATGATGCTGGACTGACGCCCAACCAAGCCCTCATCGGAAGAATTGAAGAAATCAACTCTAAACTTTTCATTATAGAAATGAAATTCAACTACAAATGTTTACAGATCTGTCTACCATCACTACAAAGGTTTAAAAAAAAACATTGTAGTTTTAATATACATTCCAGTCTTGTCTACCACCAATTTGGTAGAGTATATCAGCCATTTTTAACGCAAGTGCTAACATGCAACCAAATTCAAATGCTTCAAGACAATTTTTAAAATTCCCTTTGGCAACCACACTTATTCAAGTAGGCAATAAACCTGGCATTTCTTAAGACCCAGCCATAGGCAGACTGTTCATCTACATTCCATCTCTAATTTGGGGAGTGCATGCTAAGATGGCCTAGAGTGATCATGCTTATACACTCAAGTCTTAGCCTTTGTATAATAAGTAATGATGTGGAAGAGAGATACCGACGGGTAGTTCTAAATACATTGTTAACCACTGATAGATTGTTCTGTTTAAGAAATGTTTTGGCCAGTTGTGAGGGAGTTACTCATAACTCAACAAGTAGTTTGCAAAGCCATCTTCGCTAGCATAAAAAATTCAGGGATAGGCACTGATATACATAAGCAGTCATATTACAATCAACCTGTCTTCTAATCTTATGCCATTCAACTAATGCCTACCTGGAAGATAAATGTTATTCGCCTGCCTTATTTCTATTATCTGTATGTATGCTTAAGGTACTGTAATAGTTGCTTAATATTAATGAGACCAGTTTGCATTTTTTCATTGCATGTCACACTGATTTTGAATTATATGTTTGTTATATATCTGGGTCACATATATGCTAGTTTGCTGAAAAGATAGAAAAGTGTAGCATATAATGATGATCATCTCAATAGCATCAACTGATGATGCTCCTGATATTGGTCTGAAATCCAGATTAGCATATAAAGCTCTGTATTTTCTGGATTTATGAAAGAATCTCAGCCCGTTATTTGATTCTATAGTTCAGTGAGCAATGAGAACACATGGCAAATATGAACCACTGAATTAAGTGTTTTAGATATTTTCTCATAATAATCACTTACAATGATGTTAAAAAGCCAAAATTACTGACCAATACTTTGTTGCCGCCCAGAAACCTCAGGCATATATCTGGCAGCCAAGGATGGAACATGGTGAACAGCAATATCTGGAATTCCTCTCAATTTGATATAAACAGGAGCATGGTCAGAACCTTCCAGTTTAATACTTCTTCCTCTGTGCCAACTGTTAGGAAAGAGAAACATCATCCAGTTTTTAACATGTCAACATCCCTTAAATTCCCAAAGCAAAAGACATCAAGCCTGCATAATTCATATGTTGGCACATACAAACACTCACTTGGGCGCGTTGTCTGGATTGCAGCGCTTAAACTGGGTCAATATATCACATTCTTCAATATGACAAATAATAGAATGATCCTGCTCTGATTCAACACCTTGATGCAAGCATGATCCAGCTACAAGAATGAGATCGATTCTCGTACCAAAATTAAATTCTTCAGCACCATTACATTGTGCCCAGCATGTGTATGCTTCCTTCCTACCAAAAAAATTCCATTCATACAACATGCTGTTAAACTTTAGAAGAACAAATAAATATGTATGGCAATACTCCATTATATAAAACATAGCATTCAAATGCAGAAATTGTTTCTAATTCAAGTAGATTATTTTCCCTTCACATTAAACAGGGGTCCCCTTTTGTTCGAGGTTTGATTGGTCAAGCAAATTCATTGGTCTCTTGATATGCCACCTTCTATGTTCTTAAAATCCCCATCTATCATATTAATCACTGTAAATAATAAGGTGCCATAATTTTAACCTAATAATCTGTAATGTTCCAGCCAATTATTTTTTGGTTTTTTTATTGCTTATGTGGTTCAGGAATTAGAGCAAACAATTTGGATGCAATTGTTTATACAAAAATCTACAAGAACTATGAATTCTTAACACTAGTCAAATAAGATAGCACACAAGTCACTACTTACTGATTTTTATTATTTTTGACAGCCACAATACAAAATAACAAACTAAGAAATGTCATATTGCAGTGGGTGAGAACCTGGTATGTCATGTTATATGCAGCTCCTCATACACAGTGAGAAAAAGATATCAAAGTGACAGTATTGAGATGACAGCTTCTTCAAAAGATGCAAATCTGCCCTAGATATGAGGTATTACTGATATACAGGACTGTAGGAAGAGAGAATCACGTCCCAGCAGCTGATGTGAGATGGAACAGCAGTAAAACTCACCCCCAAACAATAGAATCTACCCAACAAGTAAAGGAAGTCGACCCTGTTATCGCAAAATCTGTACTTGCCTAAAGCCCAAAGCAAGTAGATGCAAGATTGGTGTAATAGGGAGTGACCTATCACTGTCACCTTAATAGGAAACCCCTTTCTATTTAAGAGTATGTCACAGTACCCCAGGGGAGACGTCCCCAGTGACCCGAGGGTTTGAGAAGGCTAAGGTAAAAGATGCAAGAAAGTCCCTCCCCTCTCACAGGGCACTCAAGCCTTTCTTGGTGTCTTATAGAAAGCAAAAGGGTAAATAAGGTGTACCTGCCCAGAACAAGACAACAAATAGAAAAAGAGTGCAATTTCCAAGTATCATATGATGTTAGTGCTTCATAAGACCATGAACCTTTAAAAAATAAGTAAGCTGATATAATACTGCAGCAATGTAATTATTTACAACAGCAATGAATGTTTTGTAACAGCGACAATAATTATGCCTTAAAAATGCTTGAAAATGACAAGAAGATATAGCTCTAAGTTGACAGAATGATAACAACTTGTCAGAAGCAAAATTGGCAATGTCTAATCAGCTTTTAAGGTCTCTTTTCAAGATAAATTTGCTGTTGTTAGATGGATGTAGCAATCTTTTGCAACAGCAGCAAGTTAGTCAATGAATTAGTCTAGTTTAAGGTTAGTAAAAGTTAGTAAAAGTTTCAAGGAAGATAGTTTGAGAGTTGTTTGATCAATCAATCACTATAGTGAGTGGACTAGTGCCTTTTAGGGTGTATGGAGTCAACAATAGCAACAGCAAATCTTAGAGAAAAATAGCAATGATAGTACTTAGTCAAAGGAGATGGAATGGATGGAGGAGGTGTTGGTAACCCAAGGCCTCAAGCATCCAAGTCCTAAAAGAAAATTGGCTAGAAAGTAAGGAAACTTAGGCCCTAACGAATTCTCTTTCCTTAGACAATTTGGAAATAATATATGCAATAGGCAATTAGAGTAGGGCTACTAGAGTGCTAGCATTTTAGGGCTCTAGTAGCTACTTCTAAACAAGGTGCACTTTGAGAAATTTAAACAAGTGGAAAACTATAGAGAAAAAGATAACAACTTATGTTTCTCTACTAATGTTTTAAGCAAGCAATTTCATAATCTTTAACATGAACCAAGTAAAATTTACCACAAGCATTCATTAACATAAACAAATTGCAGTTTTTCTACTTACTTCACCAAGAATAATCAAGCCAAACCCTAGTTGAAGATCCTCCACAATAAAGAATAGACAAGATACACCAAAAATTGTCTCTCCAAGAAGTTGTGCACTAATTAGTTCAGCCAATAACCCTTAAAGAGGGCCGAATTTCAGACCACACACTCGTGCGATGAGTTTCTCCTCCTTATTGCACACTAATTAGTTCAGCCAATAACCCTTAAAGAGGGCCGAATTTCAGACCACACGCTTGTGTGATGAGTTTCTCCTCCTAAAAATGAGAGTCTTTTCTCTCTATTTATACAGGTTCAATGACATTTAATTACAATTAGGTCATAAAAAGGCCGACATGGCCAAATTACATTTAAAATCCAGTTTTTACATAAATGACATCAATTAAACCCTAATTGCATCTCCAAGGGTGACGTTAGGTGCCTAGGGTGGAACGCTAGGCCTCAAATGCAGAACGTTTGGCCTCCAAAGGCCCTGAATGTTGCCACACGTGCCAACTAGCACACAACCGCCCTCATAAATGCAAACCCTGATTGGATGACGTCTAGGGTCAAAATGATAACGTCATGGATTCTCAAGGGTCAACTTCCTGGTGGAAAGGCAAGACCCCCCTGGGTCTAGGCCTGCGAGAGTGTCTTGGGGGAAACGTCCTTATTTTTTCTTTGTGCATGCCTCTGGTGTCTCTCTGCCTCTAGTGTCTCTCACAGCATCCATTTGTGGGATTTCAGCCCCATGGAAGTCTGAGCTAATCATTCCCCCATATGTACCTATCCATCGGGCAAAGTCCTGCAACAACAAGTATGCCCTCCAGGGGTTCATAAGTCACAGGGATCATAGCAATGTCAATAACATCTAATAATCAAATTACCCAAACATGTGCATCAAACCCCCCTTTACCCAAACAAATGCTCAAAGACGTTATGCAATTTAATAAGTCAGGTTTGGAGAGGGTCTCAGGATGTCTTATTGGGCTAATCCTCCTTAAGTTCGGGTTGTTTCCCAAGTGAGAGCCAATTTAGGTCATGTAAGTGTGTGTGAGGTGACATGGGAAGTGTTCGGGTATAGGGTGCAGTGATAATAGGGAAATGTAGGTCTTACCTGTGGTTTCCTCTGTAGAGGGCGAGCTGCACCTTATCATGGATGCCATAATTTCCTAGCCCATCAATGCCTTTTATTCTTAGTCTTCTTGTTTTTTCTTTTGTGCTTCAAGGGAAGAGCTGAGGGACACTGTCCTGGCTTGGTGACCAGAGGTGACAGTGTTACCCACAAGCATTTCACGGAGATGAGAAGCATGGCTCGTAATGAGACCCCCTTTCTCTTGTCTATGCCACCAAGAGCCACTACCCTGGTTTGGTGACCAGATAGATGGTAGTGTCATACCGCTACATGCCCATGGTCTAAAAGGCCGGCTCATGATGAGACCTCCCATCCACCAGCTAATACCTTAAGTGTTTATTTATCTTACGGGTTCCCTTCTCTTACTGAGAATCCTTTTACTGCTTTCTCGCGAATCCCTGGGCAAAGCATCTCAAAGGTTTCATTTTGGCTTTTAACTCTTGCCAACTACTTTTACCCTCTGGGCTTGTTAACGCACAGTTTGTAGCTAGTAAGAAAGGCTATAAAAGAGAGGGCCAAACTGGCATAACAGGAACCTATCCCACCCAATGTCACCACGATGGGAAGGTTGTTTCTCTTTAGGGAGGTGAGGCCCAGGGGAGACGTCCCCGGTGACCTGGGGTTTTGAAGAGGCTAAAGGATAATCAGACAATGACTAATTTCCCCCTTCACAGATCACCACCAAAACATATAGTCCAGCTTATAGCCAACAAAGATAACCAAGTAGAATCCCTGCCCGAGAACAACCCAACAATAAACTGATATATGCAGATTCTGGTTAATACTTCATATATATCAAAGACTATCTAATATTCAATATAAGCAATTTGAAAGTAAATGTTGACGAAGTCAATGTGTAGAAAATAGCACTAAAAGATAATGTCACTTCACCAATAAATACTAGAACGATATGGCATTCAATGCAATAAATCAATACTTAACTCAATTAATGCCTCTAACTACCATTCAATTGCTCATAAAATGAAACGTTGCTGCATTAAGATGTAATAACCAAGGATGACATCAGCAACTTAGGGTTAGTAGGGTTAGCTAGAGCTAGGGTTAGTGTAGTTAGGGTTTAAAATTCAAAGAGTTTGAGAGTTGTTTGACCAATTTCACTTCAACATTGGAGGACTTCCACATCAGAGCCTTAGGGTTTAATGGATTCAAAAGTGAAGGACACACAGGTTGAAGGAGGACGGCTAAGGACTGGAGGGAAGAGCTCTGAAGTGCTGCTATGGCATGGCCTCAGAGACAAAACCCTAGGGGAGAGAGGCTCACTCCGGTGTTGCTATGGCAAGGCCGCGTGCTCTCTCCTCCTTCCTTAGATGGAAAAAACGGCTAGCATGAAAGATAAAGTCAAGACAAGAGAGTCAAATGAGGGAGAGTGTTGCTACAACAAGGCTCTATTTGCTTTTTTTGTTCAAAAGCTAATTAGGGGACACTACCTTGGAAAGGTGACCAAAGTTGACAGCATTACCCACAAGTACTTTCGCAGAGATGAGAAGGTTGGCTCGTGATGAGACCCCCTTTCCCTTGGCCATGCAACCAAGAGTCACTGCCCTAGCGTGGTAACCAGCTGGTGGCAATGTCATACTGCTAGGTACCCATGGACCTAATAGGCTGGCCCGTGATGAGACCCCCTATCCTCTGATTAGGTCATGTTTTATTATTTCTTCAGGTCCCTCTTGTTTCTTGCTGAGAAGCTTTTTATTGCTTTCTTGGGGATCCCTGGGTGAAGCATCTCGAGGTTCATTTTTAGGCTTTTATCTTTTACCAGCTTGCTTTTACCTTATGGGCCTTTAGCCCCTTCTTCCCACGAGGTAAGGTGCAATCCTGAAATAGGTCAACCCAATGCCTGGACAAGGGGAATGGGATAGGTGAGCAGGAAACAAGATGTAAGAGTGGTGCTATGATGGGACAGGACGATCGATTTTCAGAAATCCCCCCAGTGGCAAACCAAAACTTACAGACACAAGCTTGCTAGAGCACCCTGTCAATCCCCCCAAACATGGTCAAGTGAGCAAATGTAAGATCCAAGCAGTCGTTAGAGATAAGAGGAACCAGATGCATATATTTAAAGGTTTCAATGATCAAAAGTGACACATACCATGATACTTGGACCAATTACCTCATGGAGCAAGAACCTCTTCTGATACAGGACCAATCCGATGGTGATGGATGTTGTTGTTGTTGTCAAGACAAAAGATGATGGGAGAAAAAGATGGGCCCTCCAAGGCTATGCTCAGGTCAATCCTGCTCTCGGTACTCCATGTCTAGGACCTGTGGGCCTCGAGACATGATCTCCTAGTTATCCCTAAAAAGTGGGGATAACATCTGGCTCCAACTCAGGGACATGTGCTCACCGTAGAGCGCATGAGAACCTCAGCATCTCTGGCATAACCTGCAAACCTGCTCAATCTCGATAAGAGTATCAGTAACAAAATTGGGGCGATAATGCCACCCCAGCATACATATAGATATATATATAGAGACTGAAATAAAACAATCAATAATGCAAATGTGAAAGCAAACTAACATGAAATGCAAATCATGTAATACACAAATACAAAATGCCTACTTACCTACACTTACCTGTGAAGTCAAGTCCCCCCACCTTGGTGGGGTTTGAGGAGGTGCCCGCTGATAGGTAATGGGCGCCTTCTCCCCTCCAAAGTGGACAAGTAATATGATTCGTCAACTGATTCCATTCCAACCTTGAAGGGTTTGAGCCATGACTGAGCGCTTTCCTTTACATTAGTTGGCTCTCCTTTCTGGGTATCCCACATCCACACCATGTCTCCTTCCTTGTACTTTCTGACTTTGTATTTGGTCGTCCCTTGGACAACCCTGGTGTATTGTGCTGAGGGAGGAGGGTGGGCTTCTGCTGTAAACACTACCTGTTGGGATGGGCAGATTTGTACATCATCTTCAGCTTTCTTTAATATCTTCACCGTCCCAATCTCTTTGTTCTTGAATTCATCTAGGATTTGTTGGTATTCTTCTTTCTTGGGCCATTTGATCTGATCAAAGTCCTCTTCCGTTGCAAAGGGCATATCTTCTGGAGAATACTTTTGAAGAGTTTGTATCATCTCGTCTTGTGCCTTGTCATTGTTGACGGGATGAGTAATATCTTGCACATGGTCTTCGGTTATTGGCACATTTAGGAGACGTCCTATTGTTCCATTTTTTAAAGGCAATTTCAAAAACATGAGGTCCATCTCGAGAGTGCCACCCAACATTGCAACGAATTTCCTAGACAACAAAATTCCCCACACATTTGGGATGTCAACTACTACAATGTCAATGTGGACTACTTTCTCTGGGTACTCCTTAAGGAAAACTTCCACATTCTCGACTACCCCATGTGTGGGTATGGCTTTAGATTCGAAACCACATACATTCCTGTAAGGCCGTGTGACCTTCAAACCCATTTGTCGCATGACTTTAAGTGACATCATGTTAGTACCTGCCCCTGTATCTAACATGGAATTGTTGAGGCTTTTGTTGTTCATCATTAAAGTCATGAAGAAGGGAGGGTTCTCACCATATTGGACCCTGAAATGATTGGCTTGCAACATAATAGGGGGGTCCATGGGTTCGTTTGATCCCAAAAAGAAAGTGTCAAAGCGTTCTTTGATAGACGGGATCTTAATGGCTTCTCTGAGGGGAACGTTTACATGCATTTTTTATAATGCCCCTTCGAAGTCAAAGTTTAGGTCTACCTTCCCAGCCTTGGATGTCTTGGGAAGAAGTATTTCCAAGGGTGGGGGCCTTGCCTAGTCAACAATAGGTTGGTTCAACTTCTTTCTTCTGTACACCTGAAATTCTTGTTTCTTTAGCTTCTCTCGTGATTCCTGGTCTAGGTTGTTTATTACCGCCATCCTTGCTAACCTAGATGCTTCTTTTACGGCTTCCTGATGCTCTGCAACGATGATATTTATTTGAGGAAACTCCATGAAATGGTCCATATTGTTGACTTGTTGATGGCCATTATTGTAAGGGCACTCATGCTCCCAATATGTTTCACTGCATTCTAGGCACCAAGGATTTTCATCAACAACATTTGTAGGGCCCAAGGTGTTTGGAACTTCTTGCTCATTCTTTGGTTTATAAAATTCGCTCCCCTTTTGGAATTGCCCTTTGTATGAGACCCTAGGTGCTTGGGTCTGAGATCTTTCCAAGTTGACAATCCTACTCATCATTTGCTCTTGATTTTTTATGATACCATCCATAGAGGCTTGCAGCTTGGCGATACTGGCACACAGGTCTGACATAGGCTTAGCGTTGTGAACTATTTTTGGTTTGGTGTCTATTCTCCCCCTTGGATTAGCAAAAGGCTCAATCTTGGATGAAAGGAGGTTTCCCTCTATTTTTAGTAGCGAGCTCTTGGGCTTCCTGAATGGATTGGGGGTTTTTATCTCTGAGAAGATACCCTAGTTGGCCATCGAAAGATCTGATGTAAACATGGACGAGGTAATCATCTTTCGAATGATGGCTTGTGGGGATCCTTTGCAGCAAAGTCTCAAATCTAGTATGGAACTCTCGAATGGACTCATTTTCATATTTGGCAAGGTTATTCAATCGGGTGAGGAGCATGTTAGGGTCTTCTTTGATACTCCATCTTTTGAGAAAGGCCTCTTCAAGTCTGTCCATGGTTTTAATACTTCCATCAGGGAGGCTCAAGTACCAACGCCTTGAGGCATCATAAAGAGTAGCGGAGAACAACTTCATGACCAAGTCTTCAGCATCATCACTAATGGGATGAAGCTGAAAAAACGCCAAAAAGATGCTCATGTGCTCTTCGGCACTAATCGCATCAGTACCAGTGAATTTAGGCAACCACTTCTCATACTTAGGTGGCATTTGCCTAGGGTAGCCATGTATGGCTAACATGTCTAACGGTTTGAAAAGGGTAGATGACCATTGTCTTTGATTGTTGACTGGGTTACTTGTAGCGGTCTGAGAGCTAGACATGATTCTTAAAGGAAAGCTTTTCCCGAAGAGTGATTTGAAAACAGGAGAGTTCTTGGGAGGCTTCCTTTTGAAAGACAAAGGAGGATTATTAAACCTCTTTGCGGGTTGTGGAGTCGCCAGATAGTTTACTTGAAACTACCAAAGAAAAGGGAAAACACCCTAGTGGACTCGCCAGGTAAGCTTGTAAGAAAAGAGTCTCTGAGGCAAGGCTTACCAAAAAGTTGTCGTCTGAGGAGAATTCACTCGGTGTTCCCCGGCAACGACGCCAAAATGTTATCGCACGGTTTGTAGCTAGGAAGAAAGAATATAAAGTAGAGGGCCAAACTGGCGTAACATGAACCTATCCCACCCAATGTCACCACGATGGGAAGGTTCTTTCTCTTTAAGGAGGTGAGGCCCAGGGGAGACATCCCCGGTGACCTGGGGTTTTGAAGAGGCTAAAGGATAATCAGACAATGACAAATGTCCCCCTTCACAGGTCACCACCAAAACAGATAGTCCGGCTTATAGCCAACAAAGATAACCAAGTAGAATCCCTGCCCGAGAACAAAGCAACAATAAACTGATATATGCAGGTTCTGGTTAGTACTACATATATATCAAAGACTATCTGATATTTAATATAAGCAATTTGAAAGTAAATGTTGACGAAGTCAATGTTTAGAAAATAGCACTAAAAGATAATGTCACTTCACCAATAAATACTAGAACTGGCATTCAATGCAATAAATCAATACTTAACTCAATTAATGCCTCTAACTACCATTCAATTGCTCATAAAATGAAACGTTGTTGCATTAAGATGTAATAACCAAGGATGGCATCAGCAACTTAGGATTAGTAGGGTTAGCTAGAGCTAGGGTTAGTGTAGTTAGGGTTTAAAATTAAAAGAGTTTGAGAGTTGTTTAACCAATTTCACTTCAAAGTTGGAGGACTTCTAGATCAGTGCCTTAGGGTTTAATGGAGTCAAAAGTGAAGGACGCACAGGTTGAAGGAGGACAGCTAAGGACTGGAGGGAAGAGCTCTGAAGTGTTGCTATGGCAGGGCCTCAGAGACAAAACCCTAGGGGAGAGAGGCTCACTCCAGTGTTGCTATGGAAAGGCCTCGTGCTCTCTCCTCCTTCCTTAGATGGCAAAAACGGCTAGCATGAAAGATAAAGTTAAGACAAGAGAGCCAAATGAGGGAGAGCGTTGCTACAGCAAATCTCTATCATCAAGACATAGAAGAAAACGGCCCTAAGTGTAGATAACCTAGCCCTGGGATGTCTTCTCCTTCTTGAGCTCAACCAGGTATGGCTAGCAAAGGGAGAAAAGGAGAGAGGAGTGTAGCTACGGCTAGGCTCTCTTTTTCCTCTTCAATGGCTGAAAATCTCTCTATCAGGGGACATAAGACAAGGACCTACGTGTGTGCTTGTCACCTAGGGTTTTTATTCAGCAATAATCATAAATACATGCAAGAAATTAAACTACAACCATTCATTCAAGAAGTTTTGCAGAAAAATACTTACAATTCACCAAGAAATAAATGTGCAAACCCTAGTTGTAAGTTGTAACACCTTCCTTCAAGAGAGAAACCAAAATATGCCAAAATAGCCTTCCTTCAACAAGTTCGCATCACCTAATTATCCAATAACCCAAGATAGGGCGCTAATTTCAGACCTCACTAATGAGTGAGTGAGTTTTTTCTAAAATGAGAGTGAAAAACACTCATTTATACAAATCCTTGACCTAATTTTACATTTTAGGTCAAGTAAAAGGTCGACAAGGCCAAATTATCAAAATCATATTGTTTTACAATAAATTGTCAAATTAAAACCCTAATTGAGCTATAAAGAGATAAGAAGCCCCTCTAAGGGAGGCGTTAGCCCTTTCTAGGGCAAATGGGGCATCCTAGAGCAAAACGTTATCCCTCCTTGGGCTTCTCCAACCTACCACACGTGCCAATACTGCCCAGTCAGCCTCCCAAAACGTCAATACTGTTGGATGACATCATGGCCATGATGGGTGACATCCTAGGCCTTCCAAGGCCAACGTTCCACTGAAAAGGGAAAACCCCCTAGGTCAAGCTCTGACAAGGTGCCTCTGGTGGGACATCCTCTTCTTCTCCGGTGCAAAGACTCTGATCAGCCTCTGTCCTGTCTCTGCCCCCTGATGGGGTCCCAACATCCATTTGGTGGGCTCTTCAGCCCCATGGAGGTTCGAACTGATCATCTCCCCATGTGTACCGGTCCAAATTGTACCTGTCCGTCGAGTATGGTCCTGCACATCAAAAGCTACACCCTCCATGGGCTCATCAGTCACAGAGATCATAGCAATGTCTATCACATTTCATCATTAATATTATTAAACACATGCATAAAACCCCTAATACATCAATCAATAGCTCAAAGACGTTACACAAGCCTGCAATACAAATCTGGGGAAAAGGACAAGGCTTCCTATTGGGCTAGTGTCCACAGAAAAAGGAAAGTTCCAAGAGAGATCTCATCCAAGCCATGTAAGTGGATGATGTGGTCAGGGGATGTCCAAGCATGTGGGTGCAGTGAGGGCCAAGGATGCAACATGTTACCTGTGGGTGCCTTTGTAGAAGGCGAGTTGTCCCTGTCATGGATGCATTTTTGCCAAGCCCATTGTTGCCTTTATTCTTTTATTCTTTTTATTCTTTTATTTTCTTTTTTTGTTCAAAAGCTAATCAGGGGACACTACCTTGGCATGGTGACCAGAGCTGACAACGTTACCAAGTACTTTCACAAAGATGAGAAGGTTGGCTCGTGATGAGACTCCCTTTCCCTTGGCCATGCAACCAAGAGTCACTGCCATGGCGTGGTAACCAGCTGGTGGCAATGTCATATTGCTAGGTACCCATGGACCTAATAGGTTGGCTCGTGATGAGACCCCCTATCCTCTGATTAGGTCTTGTTTTATTATTTCTTCGAGTCCCTCTTGTTTCTTGTTGAGAAGCTTTTTATTGCTTTCTCGAGGATCCCTGGGCGAAGCATCTTGAGGTTCATTTTTAGGCTTTTATCTTTTACCATCTTACTTTTACCTTCTGGGCCTTTAGCCCCTTCTTCCCACGAGGTAAGGTGCAATCCTGAAATAGGTCAATCCAATGCCTGGACAAGGGGAATGGGATAGGTTAGTGGGAAACAAGATGTAAGAGTGGTGCTATGATGGGAGTGGACAATGGCTTTTCAGAAATCCCCCCAGTGACAAACCAAAACCTACAGACACAGGCCTGCTAGGGCACCCTCTCAATCTCCCCAAACATGGTCAAGTGAGCGAATGTAAGATCTAAGCAGTCGTTAGAGATAAGAGGAACCAGATGCATATATTTAAAGGTTTCAATGATCAAAAGTGACACATACCATGATACTTGGACCAATTACCTCATGGAGCAAGAACCTCTTCTGATACATAACCAATCTAATGGTGATGGATGTTGTTGCTGCTGTCAAGACAAAAGATGATGGGAGAAAAAGATGGGCCCTCCAGGGCTATGCTCAGGTCAATCCTGCTCTCGGTACTCCATGTCTAGGACCTGTGGGCCTCGAGACATGATCTCCTAGTTATCCCTAAAAAGTGGGGATAACAGGGCCTTTAACCCCTTCTTCCCACAAGGCAAGGTACAACCCTTCCTAGTGTGGAAAACCCAATTCCCGAACAAAGGTAGGGGGGAAAATGAGAGGAGTAAGGATGGAAGGTGGTAAGTATGGAGGGAATGGACGATGATATTTCATAGACCCACCCAGTGGCAACTCATCCTAAAGGCAAATCAACTTACTAGGGAATCATGTCACCCTCCCAGGTTGTTTTAGTTTGGGGTCAGCCATGACTTCATGGCAAAGCAGGAAGCAATCTAGTATTGCTCTCAACATGGCAGAGCGGAGTACATTGTAGCTTGTTCCGCCAGTTGTGAAGCCATATGGCTTCAATAGTTGTTCAAAGGTCTATTCGATCTGAAGATGAAGCCACCGTGATTTTATGTGATAACCAAAGTTGTATAAAGATGAAAAAGAACCCAGTGTTCCATGATAATTCGAAGCACATAGAGATCTGATATCACTACATTCGTGATATGGTGCAGAGGGGAGTTGTAAAGATCCAATATGTTGGCACAGATGAGCAGGTTCCAGATGTGTTGACCAAGCCTCTATCTCGTGTGAAGTTTGAGTACTTCCAAGACAAGCTTGGTGTTGTCTAAAAGAACCTCCCTCGAAAGGGGGAGTGATGTTGATGATACTATGGTATCCTGACCAACAGCGGGTAGCTCCATTAGGATTTTATATCCTAGGGTATTGATCGTCCCTCGGCAGATCCCGAAGGGCCAGTAAGGACGATCTGTCGAAGTACATGTGCATGTATATGCCAGTTGTGGTCAATAGTGGTAGCTCCATTAACATTTTATATCCTAGGGAATCTTATGATTCCTGGGCAGATCTCGAAGGTCCAGTAAGGACGGTCTGTCAGAGTACCACAAATGTTGTTGTTGATACATCGGCCTCATTTTGTTGCCACATGTTGATGATGTTGTTGTTCCAGCCTCGTGCTATTGATGATGTTGTTCCAGCCTCGTGTTGTTGATGATGATGTTCCAGCCTCGTGTTTTTGATGATGTTGTTGTTCTAGCTTCATGCTATTGATGTTGATGTTTCAGCTTTATGTTGATGATGATGATGATGATATTGCTCCAGCTCCATGTTGTAAACGACGATGATATTGATGATGAGAAAAACTTCCGATGATATATAGATATGCCAGTCAGTGTTCCAGATGTTGATGATGATGATGCCCTCTCCTTCTCTTGATGATGTTGTATTGGGTCATGTCAGTAGAATACCTTTCTCGTTAAGGGGGAGTGTTGAAATAGTGTAACTTCGAAGAATATTCTAATTAAATTTGAGTTATTATCTTATAGATCAAATCCCCTTTTGCGGATTGATCATGTCGGGTCTTGTATAAGATCAAATCCCCATTTGTGGATTGGTGAAACTGTATTTGTATAGTGGTATTTGTAAAGTCGTCCCCTAGTAATAATAAAGTGGTTTTAACCACTTCTAGGAGAGGTCGGCCCCACCAAATGAAGAGACATAACCCTAGCACCTCCTCAACTAGTATTTATATGTGAGGATGGTGCCTCACTTATACACACTCACACTCACAGTAACTCTCACTCATCTAGTGCACATATCTTGAAGGTAGTTGTCGTTGCAGGAGGAAGGAGAAGAGAGGCACATCCTCGGTCTTGATTTATTCTTGGTGTTTTGGTCTTAGTCTTGGCATTGTATTGGCAATCTATTATTGAGAAAGTTTTGTTGGGTTTTCTCCCCAATGAGGGTTTCCCAGGATAAAATGATGCGTAACTTGTTATTGTGTTTCTTTCAGTGATCCTCTTTATGTTGTTGTTTTGGAAATGCATTGAATGCTTAGTAATTTGGAAATAACCTAATAACAATAGTAAAAACTTAACAATCAAGAGTAGCTTTAAATGCAACATGCTCAAATGCCTCAAGTATTAAAGTGACACTTACCACAATACCTGACTTGTACCTCATTGAGCAAAACCCATTGTCTTTCAGAAGCAAGCTAGTGTGGTGAATGCCATTGTGACGAATCCAAGATGTGTGGTGGTGAAGTGGGTCTATGTCTATGCATGTGGACGTTGTCAGTCATCTGTCTCTCGATACTCCATGTCTGCAACCTAAGGGCCTCAAGACATCATCTCCTTAGTTATCGCTAGAAATCGGGGATAACGGGGCTTCTTTGTCAGAGATCCTTTCTATGCTCCCTTTACATACCTTCTCGATTGTTCACCTTTTGATAGGATTATTGGTGAAGTATTGGGTACCTACGGCCCAAAACTACACAAGAACCTCCCTAGAAAATCAGGAATACTCTTCCCACTAGCCCAAATGAAGATTTGCATCTTGCAAGCTTTGCCTTCAAAGGCTAAACAATTTACAGGGATACAACCTGCATTAACCTTTCTCATTCACTGATTCACAATTGACCAGATTGATAATGAAAGAAAGTTCATTTTAATCCATTTTACTCAGGAATTCAACATTCTTTCATTTATTCACATCTACAACATAAACAACAAGCATATTTTCTTCACCATTAAGCATGCAATAAACATAGCAAGCTAAAACACTTATGTGTTCAGTGAAGGATTTAACTAGCCAATTGACTGAGGGGAAATGCCTTTCCTCCCAACCGTAGGCTATGTTGCACTTTTCTTTTCTACAACATGCCACCCCCGTGTCAGGCCATCATACCACCAAGGGACTAACTCAGCTGACTACCAAATCAAGAATGGTTCATGAAGGTTAGTTTCCTTCACTCCACTGGCAACAACAGAAGTTGTCCTCTTCCCACTGAACTCAGGACTTCCACAAGTTTATGAGGCACCTTCCCCACTGGATTTCCTCTACACAAGGGAGTCCCTTCTCTGCTACAGATTCCCTCCGCGATCTCCCCTTACCATACTAGTTTCTTTCCAATAAATACCAAGTCGAGCTCTTCTATTGCTCTAGTATAGATATGGTTCTTCTTTGTTCCAAGGTGACCATTAATTCCCTAGGAAAGCTTTCTATTTTCTTCAAAAAGTCTTCCCAACCTCCTCTGCTGCTCAAATTTGTGCACGCGAGTTCACCTGCTCTCCACGCCATCTGTTATTGAGTCTGCTTGTAATGTCCCCGTCCACTTAGCACCAAAAAGCAACGAAAAAGCAACCCACTAGCTTATCTAATTCCCGTAGGCTGAGTTGGGAGATGTGCAAGGGAATTACTTCATGACTTATGTCACTGGGGGTTCAAAAGCCATATTAATTAATTATGACTAAGTCATTTAATTAAAAAAAGAAAGGAAAAGAATAGTCACTTTATTAAATGAAGTTAAAAGACATAAAAGTGACTTATTAATTAATTAATGAGAAATTAGAAAATTTCTTATGGGGAAAATACAAAAGAGGGGAAAAGAGGAATTCTCCTCATTCATTCATTCAATCAATCAATGATATTGGGTTTCGAAAGCTCTCGTAGCTTTTTCTGGCGTTGAGGAGAACCCTTGACAGACATTGATTTCGATAGCGAAATCTATCTGTCCTAATCAATATTCAGAGTAGATCACTCAGATCTACTGTTGGTGCTATACTGATGTTGATTTCATCTTGTTTGACAGCTAGCATCTTGATCGATTGAGTTTCTTTTGCTAGATACTACAGCTCTGTTAATTCTGGGCTCGATTTATCAATTGTGGGGGTTGAATCTCTGCTAGGAGGAGGACGAATTGGGTAGTGATTGAGTCTATCAAAAGGAACAAGCTATTCCACCATTTGGAGAAGGAGATTCGGATACTTGGGAGTGAAATTGCAGTGCTGGCCAAGTTCCTTTCTTTCACAGGGCCGCCATCTATTTTCTTGATGTGTCTATCACTCTGTTGTGCGTGTGTTCCCTCTTGGGGCTGAAACGAATGTGGATGAGGGCGAATAGGAGTGTGGAAGAGAGCCATATTGGGGGCTGTTTGATTTGCTGCTGAATCGTGTTGTTTAATGCTGCTGCTGCAAATCGTGGAAGGTTGCTTTTGGGGTTTAATGCTGCATATATATCAACACAATCAGATTTCATTTGCTGCTGTTATGTATGGGACAATTTCTTGCTGATTGAGAGCCCAAACTAAGGGAGCTTCCATCTATCATACATTCATCATATTGGGAGGTCGCTGCTTATAGAATTTTGGGACCGAGCCTTTCTTTATCAGTTATATTGTCTTCTGTGGAGATCATTCCCTATGTTTTCAACTTCATAATTCATATATCAGCTATATCAAGGCCGCCTATGAAGAGAACCAGGTTCTCCCTTTATATTGCATTCTTTGCTGCAACTTTGTATGACTGTTACCGTAGCTGATGTTATTTGAATTAATAAAGAGATTTGGCTTCCTTATTATTTATATCAGTTCTTATGATCATTGCATGAGCAAAATAAATAATGCTGGAAACTTAAACCGCATTTTCTCGGAAAACAAATTCAACAAGAAACTACACAATATTACAACACAGAATATTACAGTGGTATCAAAGAATGATCTTGCCGAGTTGTGGGGACTTTGACAAGATTGTGAATGCATGAGCAGTTAAATGAATACAGAGGACCTCCAGAACATCACCTATAGACAGCAAAGGTACAGGAACAGGGATCCAGGGTCAGAAGAGGAAGAAGTTGAGATCAGACTTGAAGAATATAAGGGTAAAGAAGCTATGGGAGATGATGACAAGACAACCTTTAACAGTCTCATCAGTGCTTTGAATGATTTGGCCAAAGGCCAAAAGGAAATGTTGGCAGCCATAAACAGGTTAGCAGATAAACCAGGTGAAAGCCAGAACAATTTGAGTAATAATGGCGAAGGGGGATCACACGATGGAGGCAGAGTGCATGCATGGACTACTATGCAGAGTCACCCTCATCTTTACAGTGGATCTACTAGACCTACCCTACCTCAATTCTTAGACGGCACCACAGCAAGTATGGCAGTTCAGGCAGAGCCGGAGCCTTATGGGGCTTATTTTGAGGAGTACCATGCTTTGGGGGATGATTTCCATGCATCTATGTCCCTTGCTGATTTTTGTAACTTAAAAATCAGAAACAAACCAAGGTGGTTTAACAGAGCACATAGCCAAAACTTAGTTGCAGTACACATTGGGAAAGCTTACTATTCCCAATTTTGATGGGTCGTCCAGCTGCATAGTGAGGGATTGGGTATAGAAGTTGGATACATACTTCCAACTCAACCCCATGATAGAGGCCGATGCCATAAAACTTGTCACTCTGCATCTTGATGGCGAGGCACATGACTGGTGGTATCACGGGTTGGTGACTCTGGGTCACAACAACATCACTACTTATGTTAACTTTACACAGAGGTTGTTGGAGTGGTTTGAGAAGGACCATGAGTTACATTTCAGAGAGCTAGCACAGCTCAAGCAGACATGCAGTGCATAGGCATTCATAGCAGAGTTCAGAGAGTTGTTGTCATGCTGACAGATGTGTCGGAGTCTAGATTGATTATGTTGTTTGTTGAGGCTTTAGCCGAACCTTTGAGGGGATTGGTTAAGGCCTACAAACCCACTACCCTCCAAGATGCTATTGGGAGGACTAGAGATCTCCAAGAGACAGTTCCAAAGAATAGATTCCCTGCCAAACCCATTATTCCATTGAGGGATAAAGACAAAAAGCCTTTTCAAAGAGTGTAGCCTAAGAGAGAAAAGATGGATTAAGATACTAGGAGGGAGCTCAGGAGAAAGAAGCTATGCTTCACTTGCCAGGAGCCTTGGGTACCAGGTCACCGATGTGCAGGGAAGGTGAAAGCCCACTACATTGAGGTGTATTCTGACAGTGGGGATGATGAGGATGATCTAGAGCAGGTACATGAAGAGGAGCTCCAAGCAACAGGGGAGGAACAGTTACAGGATTATATTAAGGGACGTATTATTGCCACCTTGTCGGGGGTTCCCAGGTTTCACACCTTCAGGGTGAGAGGAGTTACTCATTGGCACAAGGTTGGAGTCTTAATTGATGGTGGGGCAACTCACAACTTTATTGATGTTGCATGGGTGATGTAATGTTCCTAAGCCAAGGTTCCAAGAACATTGCGTTTTCCATGAATTTTTAATTGTTTTCTGGTTGTGGCATTTCATCAAACACTTTGGTGATTTTGTTCTCTAGGTTGCACTAGGATTTATAATGATGATTGTTATGTGTGTTTGCAACAATAATCAACATAAATATAGCAATGGACATACCTCAACCAGATGCAAGATCAACAACACCAGAGATAACTCAAAAATACCTCAGGTCTGATATTATTCATAAATAGGAGAAGTCCCTGATACAATGGATCTACAGATCTGGTGCAATATAGCTAAGAGATCATAACAAAATGAGGATGATCCTCAATCAAGATCAAGAAGAGAAGATACACGCCTCCAAAGGCCACCTGGCTACAATAAATGAATAACAAGATGAGATCAGGGTCGTATGAAGTGCCAAACCCCAAACAAGATAAATCACGGCCTGCTGGAAGACTGAATACCCTCAACAATTCGGCCCTACTGCTAAAGGCCTCCAAATACTCTGAAGAAGATGCCAACTGTAGATCGGGTCAATACCTCACCCCTGGTGAAGTCTCGGGATGAGTGGTGAGGTTATGACCCAGCAAATGCATAATCTCCTAATCTGGCTTGCGCCCTCCTGGGTGACTAAGGACCCAATAATTCGGCCTCTCTCCTAGAGACCTCCAATGCTCCCCAAAACCACTGAAATGATAGATCGGGGCACTGGTACCTCACTGGTGAAGTCTCAAGCGAAATAGTGAAGGTCTAAGCTACCAAATGGTTGAAACCACTTTCTGAAGTGCACCCCTCTCCTCCAATTCACCCAATCTGTAGTAAATCAAATGGCAGATAAAACTCCTCCGGGATAAACTAGAAATGATGCCCTTGGGCATACGAATGAAACCCAGAAGTCCCTTTCCTCCAAATCCTTTTCCTGTACCCAAATCGAACTATCCTCCTCAAGGTGGTGCGTCCTCCTACTGGAAAACCCTAGAAGTTGCGCCCTATATCTCTCTGAACCAGTAACTGAAGTCAAATCCACTTGTAGCTGAAGTAGATCTGATGTAGAATGGTGAGGGAGGAATCTTTCACCTCTGTGACCAAGCTTGGACCAGGTTGGGTGGGATCTTTCATCACCGAGCTGATCTCTAGGGTTTGTTAAGTCAAAACCCTCAAAACCCCCAAGTGCATGGGCTCACTAGCTAGAAGCCAGATATCAAATGATAATCAACATGAATGAGAGAATAGAGGCCCTTGCCTCTCTTTTATCCTTCTTGCTCACCTTGTCCCTCCAAAGTGACTTTTACTTTATTAATTATTAATTAATTAATTAAATCACTTTAATTAATTAATTAACTATTTTACCTCTGAAAAGCACCTTACCTCTCCTTGTGGCTTCCTTGGCCACTGAAAGTCACTTCTCATCATCCTATCATATAGTGTTGTTCCTCCCGATTCCAATGAGCTATTACACTAAGAGGTTCCTCCAAGTATTATGCCCGATATGACCTCCTTAGTGAATTTAATTAACCTATAGCCCAAAATAACTCAAAATCATGGAAATCGTCGGAATGCAACAAAACCAGAGCCAAGTTGTGTGGAATGAATCATAATGATGAAATGAGATGAGCGATGCAAGTTGGACCCCAAAATACCCCTCAATAGCTCATGTACTCGCTATAACCTCCATCTGGCTACTCTGGTCATCATAACACTCTGTAATACAATGATGTCCCAAAGTGGGGACATTACAGGTGACGAGGCGCGATATCCCTTCACAGGAGTTTGAAGCTGTTAGTCTCTAATTTTGTCTTGGTTTAGTGAGAAACCCTTGTCCTAAACCCTCCTTACCCATTCCTCATTTTCCGTTTTCAACTGTTTTCTATTTTTAGATTTTGGATGTTTCATGGTTTTCATTATAATCTTTGATGATTTATTTAAGTTTGATTATGAAAAACATTGTTTAAATTTGAAGTGTCTCCTTTTATGCCATTGGAATTTTAAAATTTCAAGTTGTCAAACGCACTACGGGAATAAGCCTATTCCTGTAGCGCCAAATAATCATGCCATAACTTGCACCTGCTATCCCGATTTAGTTATGATGACACGATTCATGAAATTGAGAGTTCATGTGCTCCCACGAAAGTTTGGCAATCATTTCCAAATCCAACAGTTTCAGAATATAATTGTTATGCACGCGCGCATGGTTCATTTCAAAATCACCTATTGTTTAATGATTATTATATGTGATCGGTTCGAGTTGGTTTAATTCAGCCTTGCAGGGAGAAATACAGGTATCCATTCAAAGCAACTGAATATACCAACGATCACAGGTAGTGAATTTGGAACCCGAGGACGATGGTTGCAGAATTGAGTTTAATGGCGCCAAAGAGGAGCAGACAAGTTGTCAGAATAGAACCAGAAGGTGTCGAACTTCTTGAAGCCTACCCTCAGATGGCCCAAAGATTCAGAGACGCTGGGTGGTTTGAGTTCCTCACCACATTTCAAGGTTATGACGAGCAGGTTTCAATGGAATTTGCTTTGAACTTCGATGGTCACGAGGTCGAAATTGGTAAAATGTTGATGTTGGTGACAGAGCAAACTATAGCCAAGGCTTGCAGGCTCGTGGTTGGAGGGGAAAGATGGTGGAAGAAGGAGCACGTGGTTACTGAATTTGTAAATCAATTCCTCCTTCCAGATAAGCAAAATCCAGATTGGAGAAGGGGAATACCTCGCAGTTGGGTTCGACCCGAATGGCACACTGCTCTGGTGGTGATTCACAGATACATCACCTGCGAAAGGAGGTTTTCGTTGGTCTACATCTACCATATCAGAATACTGATGCATCTAAACGGTGACTACCCTTTAAATCTTCCTTATTTCCTACTTAAAAGTTTGACAAAAATGTCCAAGAAAGTGCAGTCGATTTCCACTAATGCCAAAGGCAGTTTGTTCCATCAAGTCCTGATTAAAACCTTAGTCATGTCTACCCTGAACGAATTACAGAAGCCCTGGAATTGGCTCACGCAATCCTTAAAACCTATCACTCAATCCAATAAGCAGAAAAAGGGCAGAGGAAGGAAAACTATTAAACAGAGTCAAAATATTTCTGATGAAAACCCTGTGAAAGATGTGTTGAGATTTGTACCTTGGGAGGTGTTTCCCCATGTGTTTTGTCCTCCTTAGCACATGTGGGAAGGTTTAGTTACTTTGTCCTAGTACTTTATGTCTATTTGCACTTTGACTTTGGATAAAGTGCATTTTGGTCACTTTT